>OX328125.1:109866336-110036147 GCA_946811695.1 Gonocerus acuteangulatus | reverse complement strand
CTACATTATTTGAAGTATTTACCAATCTCCGTTACTTGTGCTGATAAAAGTTCAGGGTCTTGTTTAGAACAGGCCCGCCAGTGATTTTATCTAGTAACAGTTACTTATTGATAAATAAAAAAAAATATGGGTTAAAGGAACATATGATTTATTTAATAAAAACTTTTTACACATAACCAAAAACATTATCATACTTTTAATCAGTTCCTCCAAGTACATCTGGAGGCCGAAATTCTACTATGTCCTTATTTTATCAAAAACATCTTCATTTGAGTTTCTCTGCCTCCACATGTACTCACATAAAATCCTGTACTCACATAAACGTCGTATACTCCTGTGCCCATGAGTAAATGAATATTTATTTAAATTTTAACGTCCATTTATTATTAACTAGGAATTTTAGGACGGGTTATCTATAGGTTACCACCCTTTTCTAGCCAGGATAGGGGCGGTGGCTTTTCTTTAGAAAAAAGAAAAGCCACCGCCCCTAGTGGGAATCGAACCCACGACCTTTGGCACGGAGTATTAAGAGCCCACGCCTTAACCCTCACGGCCATCGGGTCTCCGAGAAAATGAATAAAATGGCTTTACTTAACGGTAACTTGCTGTCACATAGCCACGTACCCTTATACACGCCACGGTAACTTGCTGTCACATAGCCACCTACCCTTATACACGCCACGGTAACTTGCTGTAACATATCCACCTACCCTTATACACGCCACGGTAACTTGCTGTAACATATCCACCTACCCTTATACACGCCACGGTAACTTGCTGTCACATACCCACATATGTATCATGTTATTTACATATGTATATATTTTTTTGTTTATTTATGTTTTAGTTTTCGTTTATTTTTATTTTTATTATTTTAATTTCAGTATTCATGTTAATTGTAAAAGAAATGATTATTTTACGTACATACCTAATCAAAATACTTGTAGTATCTAGGGGATGGCATACGTTGTTAAATAACTCCCAGGCTGGAGGGTTACTCGTGGAAAATATGAGCTCAGGAAGTTCTAGAATAAAAAGTTATTAATGGGCATGAAAAGAATTATTATGTTGGGATATTTCAGGATCTTTGTATATTTTCAAAATCCGGAAGCTTACTAAATTAACTACAAAAATGGTTCTAAAGCAGTTTTCGATGATGCGATGCCAATCTTATAAATGTTTAGAAATTCGAAAGTGTTAATTTTGATCTTTAGAACGGGGTTTTGTCTCTATTTGACTCACTTCCTAATTGGTTGTTTTAGCACTTTCCTCCGAAGGAAAGTAGCTATTGAGGTTGGACTCATGACGGAATTTTTGAAAAATTTCTTCAAATCTTTATCGATCCTACCCAGTAGACACCGAAAATGACCCCCGTTAAAATTTATATATATATATATATATATATATATATATATATATATATATATATATATATATATATATATATATATATATATATATATATATGTGTGTGTCTGTTAACACGATAGCGGCCAGAGTTTTTGTTTTTTCGTCACGAAACTTGGTATATAGCATTCAATTAGCAAACGATTGAACGAGTTCGTTAACCACCAAAATCGGTCCACCGGAAGGGGGGGTTTACCCCAAACCCAAAACACTAATTTGACCATTTCAGCCGTAATATTTGTTATATTTCAACGAAACTTGGTATTCGTAGTGGTAATATAGAGAGAAAAGTGAGATATAAAAATGAACTAAATCGGTTCATAAGGAGGGGGGGTTTACTCTGGACCGACAATACCAATTCGCCACTACCAGCCGTGATTTTAGGTATATTTCGACGAAACTCGGTATTCATAGTGGTAATCTACAGGTAAATATGTGTTGTAAAAATAAACTAAATCGGTTCATTAGGAGGGGGGTTTACTCCGGACCCAAATTACTAATATACTCATACTGGTCGTAATTTCTGCTGTATTGTAACGAAACGCGGTATACGTCGTGGGTAACTCATGAGAAAGAAGTGTTATAAAAATGAGCTGAATCGGTCAATCGGAAAGGGGGGTTTACTTTGTAATATATTTCAATAGAAAAGCCAGCCATACATAGGTCCACAAAGGCGCCGCAAGGAGCGCTAGAGGGACTGTATCCGGTTCCTGCGTTAGATCGAAATACGATAATATGAGGTTTTTTGTATTTATTACATAGTGTAGTAGGTACCATGTGTAAACATAACTCTGGAAGCAAATTTATAATTTATCAGTTACTCATTACAAAATTAAAAGAGAACTATTCATGTTTTTATTTTATTTATGTAGGATATTTTAAGCAAATTGTTCTGGAATGCAGTCTACACTACCCAAATTCTGAGGAAAGTGCTTAGTTATGCAGCTCCTGCGTGACGGACTTTTTTTTGTTGCATTAGTAAAACAAGGTAAGAAAATGTGAAAGAGTGATATAGTGTTTCCAAGAGCCAACGTTGAGATAGAGGATAGAATAATTTCCTCTTAGGATTTTGTAAGTTTCCTGTGTTGGTCCATAAATCTTACTTTTCTTTAAGATATTTATTTATTTCTTTTATTTTATATTTTCCTCAAAAGATCAAAACGCTTCAATTGCTGCTTCTATTACTTTACTAATGTCACAAGGAACCGTATAAGATGATCCTGTTCCTGCGAGTCTTGCTATATTGGAAAATCTAGCTAACTGCAAGTCCAAGCAAGCCCGACATTTCGAAAATAAAATAAGGCGGAATTCAGCGTATTCTCCTTTTTAAAACCACCAAAAAATCATTTATATATTTTTTTTTTAAAACATTCCTAAAGCACAAAAATCGATTGCCGTTGCTCATAAATTAATCGTAATGATTGGAAAACCGACAACTATAAAATAAGACACCAAACCATTAACCTTTAATGATTATGACCCCTAACCTTTCACTTCTTCCAGAAGTGATTTTTCTAATATCCAAAATAACCTTTATAAAGTACCTACATCAGCCAGCTCCCGGACAGTCCTGCCTCCACTAATGGCAGATCCTGGAGCTGGAAGCTTGGAGCAGTCTCATCCATCAAGCAGATGGCTCTTCCATAACCAGTCCTGGTTCTGAATGCCTCCTTCCATACAATACTCAGGAAGAAATCGATTTGCACTCAGACATTATGAGATGGAAAGGAGAATGCAATACCTTCTTGATAGCTGGAGCTACAGGTGGAGATATTCGGGGAAAAGGGGGGAAGTGGATTACAAATTCCAGGATTCATCCTGGGAAACGGGTTAGGAACGGGATAATAACATCCAGGATTAAAGTAATTTGCCATAATGATTTTCTAATAATGAAAAGTCCGTCACGCAGGAGCTGCATAACTAATCACTTTCCTCAGAATTGGGTAGTGTCGAGTGCATTCCTGAATAATTTCCTTTAAAAACCTATTTAGATAATTAAAATAAAAACATTAATAGTTCTCCACTTTTGCATTTGCTATGAGCAGCTGTTTCAATGATTAATTTTGTAATTAATTTCCTTCCAAAGTTTTGTGTATGCGTGGAACTACACTACGTAATAAATACACAAAGCTTCACATTTTCATCTATTGATCTTGATCAATAATAAAAAATCTACTTTTGGCGGGAGAATTTAAGTATAGTACAAAGTAACCCCCCCCCCCCTTCCGATAGACCAATCCGATTTAGTTCGTATTCACACTTCTTTCTTATTAGATAGTACCGGCTATCTTCGTTATGTTATGTTCGTTATGTTACGAAGAGTTTCGTAACAATAAAACAGAAATTACGACCGGTATGAGCAAATTAGTAATTTGGGTACGGAGTACCCCCCCCCCTAATGAACCAATTTAGTTTATTTTTACAACACAGTTTTCCCTACACAACGAATACCGAGTTTCGTTGAAATATAAGAAAAATTACGACTGGTATTGGCAAATAACTACTTTGGCTACGGAGTAACCCCCCCCCCCCCTTCAGATGGACCAATTTTGTTGGTTAACGAACTCGTTCAATCGTTTGATGGGGGAATACTACATACCAAGTTTCGTGGCGAAAAAAACAAAAACTCTGGCATGTATATATAAATTTTAACTAGGGTCATTTTCGGTGTCTACTAGGTAGGATCGATAAATATTCGAAGAATTTTTTCAAAAAATCCGTCATGAGTGCAACCTCAATAGCTACTTTCCTTCGGAGGAAAGTGCTAAAAAGCCAAGGGGGGGGGGGGCGACGAATATCACCAAAAATTTATTTTGAGAAAAATGAAAAAACAAGTTTCATAATAGATGGAGATAGCGGTTGCGGTGATACGAAATCAAGGGATGGTTGGGATTTGGCTATGAGAAAAAAAGTCAGATCTTCAGGCACAAATCTATATTGGTAACGTTTCGGCTGCACTTAGGCAGCCTTCTTCAGCACTAGAGAATGCCTAGGGGTGGGAAGAAGACCAAGAGGACATTATATGGTCTTGGTTAAATGTTGACCATGCCAACCTAAATGTCTTGACAATCCTAACCGATTTTTTTTCCCCCACAGGTTTTCGTAATCTAGTAATTTTTTTTTTGTGCAGTTCAAGGAACAAATACAATAAATTAAGCAAGCAAACTTCGAAAAATGCGTATATTTTTTAAAACTTTTCATTAAAACACTTGAATAAAGTATTTTTTCTGCAGAAAACCCCTTGTTATATGTTTACCTTCAGGGTCTAATCTTCTTCATCTAGAAGGTAATCCAGGTAAATATCTTTTTACGTAATTTTTACGTTTTTATATTAAACGTAATTTTTAGTGGCAGATGTTCCTGGCAAGTTTTCATAGAAGGTCATTGAACTTGGGCTCAGGAATTGGAACTGGACCGCTGTAAAGATTTTTTAAGAGTCTCTCTTGATCACACCTACTGCACGAGTCTTTCCTCGAGTAAAACGATTTGATTGAACAAAATATAAAATGAAGTTGTCACTTGAATCAAAATACACATTAAAAGTGTGTTCCACGTTACTCAATCCCAGGCAAAAGGCCCAGAATGTTAGGGGTTCTTTTAGGTATTGATTCAGGCTAAAACATTCTGTATCTCGCCATGAATGTCGGAAAGGTGAAAGCTGACGTTTGAGAGTAAACCCCGCTGATCTTATACAGGAAAACCAAATACAAAATAATAAATAGAAGTAATCTGATAAAGTGTTTTTAAATCTCTTATCTTCCTCCCTCTCTTTCTCAGAGTGAATATATATATTTTCTTATGTTGTCTTTATTGAAATTTACAATCTGTATAGAGAACAACATGTAAATAGTGCTGTATTGAACTCATGGATACAAAGGAGGGGAGAATACAACCATTGTTCAACTCCCTATTATATATATATATATATATATATATATATATATATATATATATATATATATATATATATATAAAGAAAAATATGTAGTAATGTTTGGCTCTTTTTCTGTGTTTACAATTGATCACTGTAAACATCAGGGATTGTATCAGAGGAGAGGAGATTTCCAAGAGGATTCGGATGAGCAGAGAGTTTAGTGTGGAATGTTAGGAATCGGGATTTGGCTAGTTCTTGTACGGTTGGGATTTGTAGGTCTCGATGGATAGTAGAATTAGAAACATAAAAAGGAGCATCAAGGATTCTACGGAGGACTTTTGATAGGAAGCGCTGTATTATATTGATATTTGATGGTTTCGCTGTTCCCCACAATTCAATACCGTAGGTCCAGATTTGTAGTATGATAGCCTTGTATATTGTTAGTTTCTTATTGATGGTCAGTTTTGATTTGGGCCTGAGTAGTCGTCAAAGTAGTCCGTAGCGTTTGTTTAGTTCTTGTCTTTTTTGTTGGATATGTGTCTTCCAAGTTAGATGTCTGTCGAGATGGAAACCTAAGTTGCGGACCTCCTTAGATTGAGTGATAGGAAAGTTATGGATAAAAACGGGAGGGCACTCACTTCGTCTTAGAGTGAAGGTTACATGCTTACACTTTTCAGGGTTAACTTTGATGTGCCATTTATTCAGCCAAGTTTCAACTTCATTCAGATGGGACTGGATTCGATTTACCACAATTTCAAGTTCTGTCGAATAGGAGAGAAATGCGGTGTCATCTGCGAAAGTGCTGGTTGTAATGTCAGGGTTGATTGGGATGTCAGCAGTGAAAATGGAATACAAGAGGGGAGCTAGGATGCTGCCTTGTGGAACTCCTGCAGGGATTGGCCGTGATGAGGATTGGGATCTACTATATTGGACGTGGCAAGTGCGGTCTTTAAGATAGGATTTTAAGACAAGGTAGTAAGTATGAGGCAGGAATTGTTTGAGTTTGAACAGGAGTCCAGGGTGCCATACTCGATCGAAGGCCTGGGCCACGTCAAGGAAAACACATATGGAAAAACCTTAACGCTCGAGTGTGGAGGATATGACATCAACAATTCGGAAGGCTGTTGAGTAGTAGAATGTTGGGAGCGAAAACCGAACTGGTGATTTGGTATTACATTGAGGGTTTCTACAATGGATAAGAGACGTCTGTAGAGGAGTTTCTCAAATATTTTGGAAATTGTAGGTAGAAGACTTATTGGACGATAGGAGCTTACAAGAATATTTGGTTTATTGGGTTTGGGAATCAGGATAATTGAGGAGTGTTTCCAAGAAGTGGGGAAATGGGTTGTTCGAAGGACACTATTGAAAATAAGCGTACGGAACATTAAGCCTTTTTCTGTTTTCACATAATAAGTAGTGTTCTAATGTGTTCAGTCTGTTAGTTATGATTCTGGTTGTTGTACATGCGTACTATGTTTGTCTTGCTGTCAGTGTAAATTTTATTTGTATTGTACATATTTTGGTATATTTTATGCAGTAAATACAATTTTATTTTATTAGTATTATTGGCGTAGCTAGCAGGCATTTCCCTGTCACATTCCTGACAGATTTCTGGGAAAATGCTGAACTCATTTTAATTGTATTGTACATATTTTGGTATATTTTATGCAGTAAATACAATTTTATTTTATTAGTATTATTGGCGTAGCTAGCAGGCATTTCCCTGTCACATTCCTGACAGATTTCTGGGAAAATGCTGAACTCATTTTATTTGTATTGTACATATTTTGGTATATTTTATGCAGTAAATACAATTTTATTTTATTAGTATTATTGGCGTAGCTAGCAGGCATTTCCCTGTCACATTCCTGACGGATTTCTGGGAAAATGCTGAACTCATTTTAATTGTATTGTACATATTTTGGTATATTTTATGCGGTAAATACCATTTTATTTTATTAGTATTATTGGCGTAGCTAGCAGGAATTTCTCTGTCACATTCCTGACGGATTTCTGGGAAAATGCTGAACTCATTTTAATTGTATTGTACATATTTTGGTATATTTTATGCGGCAAATACAATTTTTTTTATTAGTATTATTGGCGTAGCTAGCAGGCATTTTCCTGTCACATTCCTGACGGATTTCTGGGAAAATGCTGAACTCATTTTATTTGTATTGTCCATATTTTGGTATATTTTATGCGGTAAATACAATTTTTTTTTATTAGTATTATTGGCGTAGCTAGCAGGAATTTCCCTGTCACATTCCTGACGGATTTCTGGGAAAATGCTGAACTCATTTTAATTGTATTGTACATATTTTGGTATATTTTATGCGGTAAATACCATTTTATTTTATTAGTATTATTGGCGTAGCTAGCAGGAATTTCCCTGTCACATTCCTGACGGATTTCTGGGAAAATGCTGAACTCATTTTAATTGTATTGTACATATTTTGGTATATTTTATGCGGTAAATACAATTTTATTTTATTAGTATTATTGGCGTAGCTAGCAGGCATTTCCCTGTCACATTCCTGACGGATTTCTGGGAAAATGCTGAACTCATGAAGTAAATTTGAAGTGTCAAGAAAGCCAATTTCGCGGGCTTTATTTTGGGCGGGAAGAGTTTGATAGATGCCTTCTAGATTCCTAAGCCCATCAAGATGGATGGAGCTTACTTCAATCTCTCTTCAAGGAATTTCAAGGAGATTTATTGTTAATATTGATTTATGGCGATGGTAGAATCACGCCAAGTAGAATCACGCCAAGTAGAATCAACGCTATTTTGACAAGTTTCATATTCTTTCTGTCTTGAATCGTTTCATTATTTCTGAATGAGATGTTTTTCTGTCATCAGATCAATGTACTCCGCTCATTTTTGAATTTACCTCCTATTGACCATACAATAAAAAGTCCGACCCGCAGGAACTGCGTACTCTTTGCGCGGTTCCGTACTTACTCCTAGTGACTTTTGGCAAGCTTAGAATAGAAATAAACAGTTATTTTTTAGTATTAAACCACTAAAATCATAGATTTTTAAATAAAATCTTAAAACCACAAATAACATATAATAAAATTCCCAATATTTAAATTTCACTCCTTAAAATATTATAAATATCAACCGTTAAATTAAAACATTAAAAATAAAAATAACCGTTTTTCACTACATAAAATATCAATACATAACCTGCCAATCCTCAGTCTTGCACATCTAGTCCTCCTTTACAGAAGCAGACTCAAATATATGAAATAAAATTTAATAATTGAGATATAATATCCATATTAATCTTAACTATAAAATTCTTTTAAGCAAATAATTTCTATATAAATATTAATTAATTTCCAGAAACGAACTATACAATTCAAAAATGAAATTTCCTCCTCAAACTAAATAACATCGACTTTATAAGCACATAATCTGAAGATTATAATATATAAAAAATTTTGCAAAATCATACATACATTGTTGATACATTAGTATATTCTGATTTTAATGTTTATCATTTGTTTATATTTTAACTTAATATCCTAACCAGTATGATCAATTGTATTTTCACAGATGGAGACCCGGTAGCCGTGAGCACTTAACACTCCGTGCCAAAGGTCGTGGGTTCGATTCCCACTAGGGGCGGTGGCTTTTCTTTCGAAAAAAGAAAAGGCATCACCCCTATCCTGGCTAGAAAAGGGTGGTAACCTATAGATAACCCGTCCTAAAATTCGTAGTTAATAATAAATGGACGCTAAAAGTTAAATAAATTAAATAAATTTTCACAGATAATTATACTGAAAATGGCTTATACGTTTCTACAACAACAAATATTTAATATAAATTAAATGAAGACTTAATAAGCTGTTACCAACTACTTAGAACATCTTAGTTTTCAACTTAGGATCTACAACCTATATAATTCCACTAACTACTCGAACAACATCTCGAAGAAAAAATATAGATTAAGCAACACAAAACACAGGAAACTGGGAGCAGCCAACATGCACAGAAGCGGATAATTCTTAATCCTCATTCTCCCTCATCCTTAAGGAAGGGTGTAATAACTACAAAAATATACTGAAAACTTACTCAGTCCCTCTTCGACTGCTGTTTAGATTTGTTTTATTCACTTGACATAACACAATGTTCTTATTGTGGATTTTTTTATCCATATGATGGTATAAGGCACTATGTCCTGTTCCCATAAATAACGAAGATAGAACAGTGAAAAATAAAATCATGCCCGTTTTCATTAGAAGTAAAAGACACAATGTGGAGGACTTGGTTTTGTTTCACTATGATCAATACTTACAATTACCTAGCAATGTAAAATATTTTCTTTTTACTGTTTCTATAAGCAACGAAGGAACAAATTTTAATAGTTCAAAGTTATGGAATATTGGCTCTCCTGAACAATAGAAATATGTGACATGGTGTCCTTTACCTCCGAGGTACAGATATGAAGGTTTTAAAATAAACTGTTTGCCAAAATGTACCATGCATTTGGTGAATATTCATTTTGAAGATATTTGTAACTAAACTCAATTATACTTTGTTTATTTTGAGTTGGGGAAAAAAGCGGTTCTTATCTATGGTCTCCGCTAAGTTTTACCCAAAATGTACGTACTGATCAGATACCTCTACGGTATTTGCCACTCTGTGCCTCGGTGGTCTGTTACAGGATGGATTTCTGTTTCAAGTAAACGGTATATAAGCTACTAGCTGACTACCCGTGCTTCACCACGGCCGATAAGTATTACTAGCTGACTACCCGTGCTTCACCTCGGCCGATAAGTATTACCTAGCTGACTACCCGTGCTTCACCACGGCCGATAAGTATTACCTAGCTGACTACCCGTGTTTCACCACGGCCGATAAGTAGTTTTTATATTGAGTTAAATAAGATATGATCAAAATTAACGCTACTACATAATTTTGTACATTTTATTATACCACGTCATACTATATGTTATTCATCAATTGATAAGTAATTAATGCATAATGTTTCTTGACGTTGGGGCGCTCCGGACCAGTGTCAAGAAAGAGCTTATTATTGCACGGACTTTAAAGTTACCCAGGAAACACCATGTGGAGGTAACCGTGCTTGTTTCCGTTGGAGAGAAAAAAAAAATACAACAACCGCTTAAAAAGTTAGGTAAACAGAGACAAATACACGTTGCAAAGCGTAAAACTAACAAATTTGAAGTTTTAAGCACTTATCTCTTCGATTGACATCGCACCACCGCCCGGGAGAACTGTACCCGGCTGTCCCTCCCATGTGGCGGCCCTGCCCACCGAACATTACAACAGAATCTTATTTTTTTATTTATTTTTTATTTTTTTATTTTTTTTTTTTTTTTACGGCGCATCTACATCTAGGTCATTAGCGCCGATATCCAGGGTGCAGCGAGGAATTTTACCAGCGAGCCGTGGGCTGATAAAATTCCTGCCGGAGGTTGGGAATCGAACACACCATCTCCCGCTTATGAATCCAAGGCGCTAGCCATTAGACCACGGGAGACCCCTCAGAATCTTATTGTAGAGAGTTTAGACTTCCCAACCATTTTCGAGATATTTTAAAAAATATACTGAGATCCGAAAACTTTGTATCGCCATTCATACAATTTTTTTCCATATTCTTCGTTTCTGAATACCCAAACAGAAAATTAGTTTTGGAAGGTATTTCTATCAATTTTTCTGGTAAATGGCTACAGAGCTCGCTTAAAAATTGGTTTCATTCGTTTTCCTATGTTAAGGAATCTTTCGCACAAATTTCGCTCCAAAAACCATGTTCCAGTAAACGGAATCAACTGGTTAATGAACTTGACCTTTTAAATGAGAAGAAAGATTTTCGTACCAAATGTTTTGTATCAAAATCGGACTGTTTATGAGCCGATGAGGAACTTCTTAATAATTCAACCCCCCCCCCCCCTAAAAGTACTTAAACATTTGAAAATCAAAAAAACCTTTCTTAGCGAGTGTTTACATTCTAAACGTATTGTCCTTGCAAAATTTCAAATTTTTGTGTAAAGTGGTTCGGGATATTATTACCTCGGATGGGCCATCACCTGGGCGTAAACTCTATGAGGGACAAAATCACATTTTATTTCTAGTAATTCAAGGACTGCCATCATAGTGGAAATTAACCTCAATTAAAAATAATACTATGGAATAGATATTGTACGATAACAGCTGTTCTTTATCGTCCTAGCAACACAGGCTGCCTAGGCTTGCATGTTCTAACCAACTCAAACTTTAAACCCCTCTAAAAATACTTAACAATTCTAATATCAAAAAATCCTTTCTTAATGAGTGCCTACGTTATATAGGGAGTGTCCATGCAAAATTTCAAAATTTTCTGTCGAGCGGTTTGGGCTGGGGGATGGTAGGTCAGTGAGTGAGTGGTATTTGACAAATATATAGTAGATTGTGATGAAAACTGTTCCGGTTGGGCGACCATTATTGCTTCCTTATATGTATGCGAGCACAAATGTGTGTATGCGAGCAATAATTGCCGCTTCTGGAACTTGGACGGTTTAAATATATAGAGTTGCCAAACGGCTGAAAAGAAAGCGGGAACGAGATCCTGGCGGGAGAAATCTTGGCGCGAAATGTTGGAGCCGGAACACCCACGCTTGCAGCAGATGCAACGACTGCACGCCTACCTGGATGCCTACGCAGTCTGCACAGCTGCTTCCGGTGCAGGAAAGCTGCAACAATCTCACAAGCCCTGAATCCATTCGAAAATTACTTCCACGCTGGAGCTGCATAACTAAGATCATTGTTCAGAAAGAAGAATAGTTCAGGCCGCACGGTGGGGTCAAACGACATATTATGTTTTAAATACACACACACACACACACATATATATATGTATATATATATATATATATATATATATATATATATATATATATATATATATATCTGTGGCTTGGTGCTAAAAGGGCCAATGTCATTTTTTTTCTTATTTTGTGTTTTTTATGTACTTCCCTTAAAATACTTGCAAAAAAACAAATATACATGTATATATGTACGTATATTTATACATCTGTATGTGTACTATAAAAATATATATAGTATTGATATATGTTTGGTTTTATGCAAATATTGCAAGGGAAGTAAATATACAAAACAAAATATGGAAAAATTGACATTGGCCCTTTTAGCACCAAGCTACAGATATATATATATACATATGCGTGTAAATTTGAACCACTGTTATACTATTGATCTATGGGATCTGAAACATGAAATTTTCGCTTAGGCACTTCCAAAGTGCGGTCATGAGGTCAACCTCATAAGCGGGGTTCTTCCCTATGGAGGGAAAAAGGCTACATCTTCTAAATCTTAACCGATTTTAATGTTGCTGTTTTTTTTTGTTTTTTTAATGAAAGCTAATAAAATTTAGAACAACTTTGTTGTTCATTTAAAAAAATGTATTGAAATCGGTTAGGATTTCGAGGCTGTAGCCTATTTTGAAACGTGATATTTTCCTTGCCCATGTTGCACTTCCTGGGGCAACAAATTTTTGTGCAGACAATATTTAAAAGCTAGTTCTAATATTATATATAGAGAATTCAAAAGATTATCCATTGGTTGTTCTCAATAATAATTATGTGAACATAATACATAGGTATATAATTTTGTTACTTCAAATTATAACGCGTGCCCCCTGAGACTACAGGCCCCTGACCAATTGAAAGGCTCAGTGCCAAAGTGGTAGTTAAGGAGAATCTGAAGAAGATTATTGTTGGTGACAGAAATGATTTTAGTTGGACCACTTAAAATAATCTCTGTCACCAAAAATAATTTTTATTTCTTTGTTTTTTTACGGCGCTTTGACATCTAGGCCATTAGTGCCGACATCAAAGGTGAAGCGAGGAATTTTCCCAACGAGCCGTGAGATGAGAAAATTCCTGCCGCCGGACAGTGGGGCGAAACTACTTTTCGTGTTTCAAAAAAGGACTACAGCCTCCAAATCTTAACCTATTTGAATGTATTTTAAAAAAAATAAAAGCTAGTTTTTTGTTTCTCCTGTTTATTGAATTACGTGTAATAATTCACAAACATGTAAAATCTATATATTATTAGCCCTATTACGCTGGAACAGCAACATTGCAACCCCAACTTCTAACATACTCAGTAATTTGTTGCTAATTTGTTGCTAATTTGTTACACTATTTTCAAATTTGTCGCTCCAGCCGTTTCCGAGAAAACGTGGCTGTGCTAGCGTAATATTACGCCAGCACAGCCACCCCTGTAACTTTTGATCTAATTGTCTGACGAAATTCAGATTGGTACGAGAATTTGTTGCTAATTTGTTGCTCTAGAATGACACCAATCACGAATTTGTCGCTCCAGCCGTTTCCGAGAAAACGTGGCTGTGCTAGCGTAATATTACGCCAGCACAGCCACCCCCGTAACTTTTGATCTAATTGTCTGACGAAATTCAGATTGGTACGAGAATTTGTTGCTAATTTGTTGCTCTAGAATGACACCAATCACGAATTTGTCGCTCCAGCCGTTTCCGAGAAAACGTGGCTGTGCTAGCGTAATATTACGCCAGCACAGCCACCCCTGTAACTTTTGATCTAATTGTCTGACGAAATTCAGATTGGTACGAGAATTTGTTGCTAATTTGTTGCTCTAGAATGACACCAATCACGAATTTGTCGCTCCAGCCGTTTCCGAGAAAACGTGGCTGTGCTAGCGTAATATTACGCCAGCACAGCCACCCCCGTAACTTTTGATCTAATTGTCTGACGAAATTCAGATTGGTACGAGAATTTGTTGCTAATTTGTTGCTCTAGAATGACACCAATCACGAATTTGTCGCTCCAGCCGTTTCCGAGAAAACGTGGCTGTGCTAGCGTAATATTACGCCAGCACAGCCACCCCTGTAACTTTTGATCTAATTGTCTGACGAAATTCAGATTGGTACGAGAATTTGTTGCTAATTTGTTGCTCTAGAATGACACCAATCACGAATTTGTCGCTCCAGCCGTTTCCGAGAAAACGTGGCTGTGCTAGCGTAATATTACGCCAGCACAGCCACCCCCGTAACTTTTGATCTAATTGTCTGACGAAATTCAGATTGGTACGAGAATTTGTTGCTAATTTGTTGCTCTAGAATGACACCAATCACGAATTTGTCGCTCCAGCCGTTTCCGAGAAAACGTGGCTGTGCTAGCGTAATATTAAGCCAGCACAGCCACCCCTGTAACTTTTGATCTAATTGTCTGACGAAATTCAGATTGGTACGAGAATTTGTTGCTAATTTGTTGCTCTAGAATGACACCAATCACGAATTTGTCGCTCCAGCCGTTTCCGAGAAAACGTGTCTGTGCTAGCGTAATATTACGCCAGCACAGCCACCCCCGTAACTTTTGATCTAATTGTCTGACGAAATTCAGATTGGTACGAGAATTTGTTGCTAATTTGTTGCTCTAGAATGACACCAATCACGAATTTGTCGCTCCAGCCGTTTCCGAGAAAACGTGGCTGTGCTAGCGTAATATTACGCCAGCACAGCCACCCCCGTAACTTTTGATCTAATTGTCTGACAAAATTCAGATTGGTACGAGAATTTGTTGCTAATTTGTTGCTCTAGAATGACACCAATCACGAATTTGTCGCTCCAGCCGTTTCCGAGAAAACGTGGCTGTGCTACCGTAATATTACGCCAGCACAGCCACCCCTGTAACTTTTGATCTAATTGTCTGACGAAATTCAGATTGGTACGAGAATTTGTTGCTAATTTGTTGCTCTAGAATGACACCAATCACGAATTTGTCACTCCAGCCGTTACCGAGAAAACGTGGCTGTGCTAGCGTAATATTACGCCAGCACAGCCACCCCCGTAACTTTTGATCTAATTGTCTGACGAAATTCAGATTGGTACGAGAATTTGTTGCTAATTTGTTGCTCTAGAATGACACCAATCACGAATTTTTCGCTCCAGCCGTTTCCGAGAAAACGTGGCTGTGCAAGCATAATATTACGCCACGAGTTCGGACGCATAGCGCAGGAAATCACGTGACCTTGAGCAAGTTTTTTCATTAAGGTCATAATTGGTTCAACAAATACGACCGATATTCCATTTTTCCTATATATTTAAGCCGAAATCGCCCTGAGAACACTTTGAAGTGAGTAACGAATATTTTAAGGTGAGTTGTAATTCCCATGATTTTCGTAGATGATGAAACGTCTGTGTATGTAATTAAACCCTAATTTTTCTTATTGTTTATATGGGCGTATATAATGGGGGGGGGGGCTTAGGGGCTGCAGCCCCTCCCGGAATTTTGATTTCATGGTAATAACCAGAGACCAAAAATAACTATTTTTATTTCAAATGAGTTTCACTTAACCTTTAATTTTTATTATTAGGAAATAAAAATAGAAATTCCATCGTAATTGATAATATCAATTAGATATAAAATATATTATATTTTAATATTTAAAAAAAAAAGTTTAATAATTTTTATTTCAAAACCTTAAAAATAAAAATTATTTGAATAATGTTATTTCGACATTTTTTTTATAACAATTTTCAATAACATTTTTTTTTTTACTTTAACTTTAAACATTATTTTAAATAATAAAAAAAAATTAATGCTATAATAAATAGAAAGTAATGCACAAAAACGAAGTCTATAATATACAATATATACTCATACAAATCAATTGGATTTAGACGAACTTTGATTCACTGACGTAAGCAAATAACTTCTATTAATCAAAAGGTTTCAAATCAAGTATTTATTGATTTATTCCGAGGATAAGAGATATTTAATAAATGAGTTTCACTTTACCTTTAATTTTTATTATTGTGAATTAAAAATAAAAATTCCATCGTAATTGATATATTTCATTATTTTTTTAAAACAATTTTCCAATATATTTTATTTTAAGAACTTAAAAATAAAAATTATTTCATAACAGTTAATTATTAATTTTAAAAATATAAATTATGAAGTAATTTTCATTTTTTTAATTAAATCATTTTTAGGAAACATTTAATTTTGATTTCGGTCCTTGATAAAAACTTGTCATTAAACCCTTAAAAATATATTAAATAAGATCACTTAGTTCATAATACATATTTTATTTTACGTGTAATAACGTTTTAAGGTGCAAATGACCACTCACCGTAGATGCACAAAAAAAAAAAATAAATAAAAATAACGTTTTAGTTGCCTAAAACTATTCCAATCTCTAAATTTTTAGTATTCCATACCCTGGAAATGGTCTCAGCCCCCCCCCCCCCCCCGAAATTTTCCCTGCCCCGTGGGGTGTGTTCGGACATGCATCAATTATACTCGCATCCTCTTGACGTAAAGGAAAACAGTATTTATTCCAAAGAGGCTATGAAAAATGTGATTGACGATGTCAAATCCAAGAAGAAGACTCTGAGAGAGGCAGTAGATCGATTTAGGTATTTTGTTGTTTCTTTATTTATTATTTATTTATTTCTTTAGTTTATTTATTTGTTGGTGTTCTGCATTATGCCGAAGTACACCTTATATTTTATATAGTTATTACAGAACATTATATGAGCTTATTGCCTATATATATGTATATTATGTATATATTATTACATTGCATTATATTACCTTATTCTTTATGTATATATTATTACATTGCATTATATTACCTTCTTTTTTATGTATATATTATTACATCGCATTATATTACCTTATTGCCTATATGTTTACATACTAACATTAAATTATGCTTAATATAAGCTTGTTTTTATTATTTACTTAAATACATATGTACATATACATATAATATTAGATTACATGATTTTAAATTATTTTGAGTATTTATATATTGTGTTAGTGCTATTGCATTGTATTAAAAAATAATGTTAAGAATAGAACTTAAAAAAAAAAAAATTACATTAAAAATTAGTTTTAAAATATTTTGTTTTTGCTAAATGAATTACTGTTGTTTGAACGTAAAATTTAAAAAAAAAAATTAATAATTCTTATCCAAAATATTTTGTGATAATAGAATAAAACTTTATCCTTAAATCAGTAAAATACATTATTTATGAAATTACTAAACAATGTCATAGTTATTTATTATTTATTCTTCCCTTATACTACCTTTTATATCCTTCCTAATACCACCTCTGATAACCTTCCTAATGCCTCCTTCTAAATCCCTTCCTAATTCCACCTCTTATATCCTTCCTAGTAACATCCATGGGCATAGGAAGGGGGGCCTGAGAGGTCTGCAGACGCCCCTCCCACGAAATTTTGAGTTGGTAATAATGTGGCATAAACCCTCAAAAATAAATTAACTAAGACCACTTGGTTTATACAAAATACTTGAACCTTGGTGTTATAACGTTTTAGTTGGTTAAAACTATTCCAAGTTCTAAATTGTTAGTATTCCATACCCTGGAAAAGGCCTTACCCCCCCCCCCCCCCCCAATGTTACCCGCCCCTCCCGAAATGATTTTCTATTCCTATACGCCCATGATACCAACTTCGATATCATTCCTAATACTTAAAAATATTTTTAAATCTTTATCGATCTTACCTAATAGACTCCGAAAATGACCCCCGTTAAAATATATATATATATAGGGTATCCCGTAAATGTCTAGTCAAATTGTGAGGGGTGATAGAGGACCCTTGGGGGAACAAAAAATGTTCTATAACGATTTCCCGAATTCTCACCTATAAGGGAGAAATCGTCGTTTTATTGTTTTTTCGAGACAAACGTGGTTTTTGGAAAAATAATCGTTGTAGCTCCGTCCCAGGTGGTTCTACTAGAAAGGGAGTGAAACCAATCGAAAGCTGAGTAAATTTACTGTAAGACTAGTTTTACAGTCTTACGTTTTAGTAAACGTAAAAATGAATGAATGTAAGTATGTATATCTTACCAAAAGAAGGCAATTCTAAATTTCCTGACATTTTCTTGATATTTCTTTCCAGCGTTACTCCTCTATGGGCAGAATTAGAGATTTCCGGGTTTCAGAAAAACTTCCCCATTTAATTATCTTTCCATTCATGTATCACAACCCTTTATTGAAGTATTTGAAAGGATTTAAAACAAAAGTTTTAAAAAAAAACATGGATCTGTGAAAAGAAAATTACTTCCACGAACATAAAAAAAATGCCTGAAACAGTAAATAAAATACAAATTTATTTTGATTTTATTAATTCAGGTACCTAATACTGGGTCCAGGAGGCGGCCATTACGGATCCCCAACTATACATTAACCTCAAAAATTATTATTTTTACCTAGATCACGCACGCATTTGAACACACTTTTACAGGTATTTATATTTAGAAAACAAATGCTTTACCTTGAATTGATACTGATTGCTACGCTTATGAAACTCACAGGGATTCTCGTGAGCCCATACGTTTTTGATGTGGTAATTAAAAATTCTATCCCTCATAAATAAGATGTACATAGTCCAGTACAAATGTTTTCAAATGCTAGGTAAAAATAATAATTTTGAGGTTAATGTATAGTTGGGGTTCCTTAATGGCCGCTTCCTGTACCAGTATTAGTTACCTGAATTAATAAATTCAAAATAAATGTGTATTTTATTTATTTACTGTTTTAGAATTTAGAATATCTTTCTTTTGGTAAGATATACATACTTACATTCAATCATTTTTACGTTTACTCCCAACTAGTCTTATAGTAAATTTACTCACCTTTCGATTGGTTTCAATCCCTTTCTAGTAGAACCACCTGGGACGGAGCTACAACGATTATTTTTCCAAAAACCACGTTTGTCTCGAAAAAACAATAAAACGACGATTTCTCCCTTATAGGTGAGAATTCGGGAAATCGTTATAGAACATTTTTTGTTCCCCCAAGGGTCCTCTATCACCCCTCACAATTTGACTAGACATTTACGGGAACCCTGTATATATATATATATATATATATATATATATATATATATATATATATATATATATATATATATATATATATATATATATACAGGGTGTTCAAAACTCGATTGACACCCCCCTTTTTTCCACAATTTTTGATATTTAAAAGCGAAACTTGGTGGATATAAACGTGGTCGAATGTACATTCATTGGACCCAATGCACGACCCCTCAACTTTCTCCAGGTCTTCTCCAGCAACCCTAACTCTGGAATCTTCAATGGAAGGGGGTTATTTTTATGACGGATTATTGTGGAGAATTGAATTTTAGGTCGATTTTATATCGGTCATTTTTTCGCTAAAGCGCACCAATGAGTAACAAATTGCCAAAAACCGTTAAAACCCTTGTTTTTTGTCACTTTTCTGCCAATAACGCAGAAAGTATGTCCGTAATGGAAAAAGTAATTGGTATAATCGTTGTAGAGGATTAAATTTTCTTTCCAAAAAGTACCTTTAAATGCCTAAAACGTAAATAGGAATGGGGCAAAACACACTTTTGTTTTTGAAGTTTTCAGAAAAGTTTTTGATCAACGTGGTCTACGCTTCCGTAAAACTTAATAAACGTTTTCTAAACTTTTTGCTCCACCTAAAAATCAAATCAATTACTTTATAAAGGCATTAAAATAATAAATTTTAAGCAATAGAACTCACCTAATCATTAGAATTTCGTAGCAATTATTTTTGTGTTGGACGATTTATTTATTTTTTACGGCGTCTTGACATCTAGGCCATTAGTGCCGACATCCAGGGTGCAGCGAGGAATTTCCTAAATAATAAAAGTTGAGGGGTCGTGCATTGGGTCCAATGAATGTACATTCCACCACGTTAAGACCCACCAAGTTTCGCAAATATCAAAAATTGTGGAAAAAAGGGGGGGTGTCAATCGAGTTTTGAACACCCTGTATATATATATATATAAATTTGAACTACCATTATTTTCGATCTCAAGGGGATCTGAAACGCAAAATTTTCTAGTCGGCACATCATCACATCACCTGTGTGACTAGGTGTCGTCAGTGTGTTTTGCAAGGAAGCCTTTTGTAAAACGTTCATAATTTTCGATCTATTTGTTCTGTAATTAACTTTTATGCAAGAATTAATATCAAGAATAATTTTCATTTAATTTTGATGATATCACAAAAAAAAACACAAATTACTCTTATTTATTTGCTGTTTTTTTTTATTCTAGAATTTCAATTACATTATGAAATTGAGAGATAATCTCCGTTTTGAGTATTCCTTTGGAAATTTGATTAAATAAAACAACATTTGTGTGATTCGGCAGTCTGGAGGATTTATTTTCGAAGAGAAGTGATTTTCGAAACGTTGTCACTAACCAGAAGTTTATATTATTACTGTTTGAATTGATACTACGGTTTGAATGAGATAATTGTGGGCATTTAATGTACATTAGCCTTTAAGAACATTTAATGTACATTATCCTTTAACAACATTTATGGGCCTTTATTTCTTTTTTTTATTTATTTAATTTATAGAGTTCTGCAACAGAGGCGAAAAACTCTTTAAATGTCAGTCGTCAACTTCAAATGTGATATATATGTATATAAGAACATATGAAGAAATAAACTTGTAGGTAGGTGTGGGTAAGTAAGGTGTGTCCAATACGAATCCTGGATAGGATGACTTCGTCCCGGCGGGACAACTGTTCATTTGTTCAGGCTTTCGTTGTATTTTTGTATATGGGCCTTTAAGAACATGAAAAAGTCCAACTCGCAGGAACTGCGTCATCTTAGCGCGGTTAAGTACATCTTGAAGAAATGGAATAGATTAGCATCACAAATCACAGGAAACTGACAGCCACTGCCATCATGATTACCACAGCCACTCCAAACTTATTACCAATACCTTTCACCGTTTGCTAGCTTATTTTACTACAATACTAATTTTACTGATAAATGCAATTTAAAACTAGAAACAACCAATTAAAAAGTGAGATAAAGAAAGAGAAAACCCATTTCAAAACAACAAAACAAACACTTTTTAAGTTTTAAGCGCTTATATCTCTCATTGACGTTGTCCCATCGAATATTGCTTCAGAACATTTTTTGTAGAGAATTTAGTAAGCATTCGAATGGTCACTTTCCACTTACCACGATTTCCCAACCGATATCGAGATATTTACGAAAAATGTATGGAGATCCGAAAATTTTTCACGTCTATTAATAAAATATTTTTTTTCGCATACTTCCTTAACTCCAAATGTAACCAAAATTTAATCATCTTAGTTGGGATTAATTTCCAAGATGTAGAAAATATTTCAATTGAATCCCGCGATTCTAAGTACTCACAAAAAAATAATGACCTACAAAAACATTGATTCCACTTTTCTCAGAAAGGGTTACATATATCACCTTAAAAATGGGTTCATTCGTTTTCTTATGTTAACAAACCTATAAAACAAGTACCTGCAAGCATATAAACTCAAAAACGTAAGCGTTACGATTTTTTTTGCGCGAATTTCGCCCCAAACACTATCTTCAAGTAGGCGGATTCTGCTGGTAAACGAACTTGACCTTTCAAATTAGAAGACAGATCTTTGTGCCAAATTTCATCAAAATCGGACCATTTTTGAGCCGTCAGGAGCGCGAACAGACAAGCATATATATATATATATATATATATATATACATACAAATTTTAGCCACCTATATTTTCGTGATCTATAGGGTCTGAAACGTGAAAGTTTCTAGTCGGCACTTCCGGATTGCGTCATGAGGTCAACCTCATAAGCGGGTTCTCCCTATGGAGATAGGGAGTAACCGTGCTAAAAAGAGTATTTTATAAAGGGAGCCCGCTAGATTTGTTGTTACCAGGTATGTAAACATAACATCACGTGGACAAGTTAAGAGAGTTAAGAATGAGGGAGGAAGCGGTGAATTTCCTGTAGCTACTAGGTACTGTCAGATTCCTGTGAAGGCTGATTCTTATAATCTCCCGTTCTCCGGTATGCCATTGCGTCGGTGTTTTAATTTTTCTCAAAATACCAAAACATAATATTAACCTTTAAGTAGAGATGTGGGGAGTTTTAAGCACCCCATGACTTAATTAGCACTATATTTTGAATTTAAAAATTTACAATCCATTTCATCGCTTTGGTACCTTCATAAAGAGTAGTTCTCTTCACATTGAGGTTGCATTCGCAGAAAAAAAAAACATTATTTGTTTATTTCCTGGGCCTTTTACTGACTTAGGGTGTTCTCAACACTCTACTTACGTAACAAAAATTTAAAATATAATGTCTTCTTTCGACCGCCGTTTGACATTTTATATGAAGAGAATCAAGAAATAATGAAGAGGCATTTTAAGTAAATGTGTGAAAATGATGGAGAAGATGAGTGTATTGATTCGGACGATGAGGAAAGAGATAGGTATTTTTGAAAAATCTACAATATATTTGTCAAAAGCACTCACTCACTCACTTACTGACCTATCATCCCCTAGCCCAAACCACACGACAGAAAATTTTGAAATTTTGCAGGACACTCCCTATAGAACGTAGGTGCTCGCTAAGAAAGAATTTTTTGATATTCGAATTTTTAAGTATTTTTAGAGGGGTTTAAAGTTTGAGTTGGTTAGAGCAGGCAAGCCTAGGTAGCATGCATTGCTAGGACGATAACAGAACAGCTGTTACTATACTGTATCTATTTCATAGTATTACTTTTAATTGAGGTTAATTTCAACTATCATGGCAGACCTTGAATTACTAAAACTGAGAAATAAAATGTGAATTTTTCCCTCAAAGAGTTTCCGCCTTGACACAAAAATATGAAATTTTACACGGGCCATCCGTTTAAAGTATAAACACTCGCTAAGAAAGGTTTTTTATTTTTATATTCAAACGTTTAAGTACTTTTAGGGGGGGTTTGAATTATTAAGAAGAAAATGGTTCGAATTTGATAACGTTTGGTACAAAAATCTTTCTTCTTATTTAAAAGTTTATGTTCATTAACCACCAATCACGAATTTGTGCTGGCGTAATATTACGCTAGCACAGCCACGTTTTCTCGGAAACGGCTGGAGCGACAAATTCGTGATTGGTGTCATTCTAGAGCAACAAATTAGCAACAAATTCTCGTACCAATCTGAATTTCGTCAGACAATTAGATCAAAAGTTCCGGGGGTGGCTGTGCTGGCGTAATATTACGCTAGCACAGCCACGTTTTCCAGGAAACGGCTGGAGCGACAAATTCGTGATTGGTGTCATTCTAGAGCAACAAATTAGCAACAAATTCTCGTACCAATCTGAATTTCGTCAGACAATTAGATCAAAAGTTACGGGTGTGGCTGTGCTGGCGTAATATTACGGTAGCACAGCCACGTTTTCTCGGAAACGGCTGGAGCGACAAATTCGTGATTGGTGTCATTCTAGAGCAACAAATTAGCAACAAATTCTCGTACCAATCTGAATTTCGTCAGACAATTAGATCAAAAGTTACGGGGGTGGCTGTGCTGGCGTAATATTACGCTAGCACAGCCACGTTTTCTCGGAAACGGCTGGAGCGACAAATTCGTGATTGGTGTCATTCTAGAGCAACAAATTAGCAACAAATTCTCGTACCAATCTGAATTTCGTAAGACAATTAGATCAAAAGTTACAGGGGTGGCTGTGCTGGCGTAATATTACGGTAGCACAGCCACGTTTTCTCGGAAACGGCTGGAGCGACAAATTCACGATTGGTGTCATTCTAGAGCAACAAATTAGCAACAAATTCTCGTACCAATCTGAATTTCGTCAGACAATTAGATCAAAAGTTACGGGGGTGGCTGTGCTGGCGTAATATTACGCTAGCACAGCCACGTTTTCTCGGAAACGGCTGGAGCGACGAATTCGTGATTGGTGTCATTCTAGAGCAACAAATTAGCAACAAATTCTCGTACCAATCTGAATTTCGTCAGACAATTAGATCAAAAGTTACAGGGGTGGCTGTGCTGGCGTAATATTACGCTAGCACAGCCACGTTTTCTCGGAAACGACTGGAGCGACCAATTCGTGATTGGTGTCATTCTAGAGCAACAAATTAGCAACAAATTCTCGTACCAATCTGAATTTCGTCAGACAATTAGATCAAAAGTTACAGGGGTGGCTGTGCTGGCGTAATATTACGGTAGCACAGCCACGTTTTCTCGGAAACGGCTGGAGCGACAAATTTGAAAATAGTGTAACAAATTAGCAACAAATTAGCAACAAATTACTGAGTATGTTAGAAGTTGGGGTTGCAATGTTGCTGTTCCAGCGTAATAGGGCTTATATTATTCGTACACAACAATTTACATATTATAATACTTTTAAAAAAATCATTGAAATGGGCTAAGATTTGGAGGCTGTAGTCCTTCTTTGAAACACGAAAAGTAGTTTGACCCCACTGTCCGGCGGCAGGAATTTTCTCATCTCACGGCTCGTTGGGAAAATTCCTCGCTGTACCCTGGATGTCAGCACTAATGGCCTAGATGTCAAAGCGCCGTAAAAAAACAAAGAAACAAAAAAAAATCGTCCAACACAAAAATAATTACTACGAAATTCTAATGATTAGGTGAGTTCTATTGCTTTAAATTTATTATTTTAATCTCTTTATAAAGCAATTGAATTTGATTTTTAGTTGGAGCAAAACGTTTAGGAAATGTTTATTAAGTTTTACGGAAGCGTAGGCCACTTTGATCATAAACTTTTTCTGAAAACTTCGAAAACAAAAGTGTGTTTTGTTCCATTCCTATTAACATTTTAGGCATTTAAATGTACTTTTTGGAAAGAAAATTTAATCCTCTACAACGTTTATATCAACTACTTTTTTCATTACGGACATACTTTCTACGTTATTGGCAGAAAAGTGACAAAAAACAAGGGTTTTAACGGTTTTTGGCTACTTGTTACTCATTGGTGCGCTTTAGCGAAAAAATTACCGATATAAAATCGACGTAAAATTCAATTCTCTACAATAATCCGACATAAAAATAACCCCTTTCCATTGGAGATTCCAGAGTTAGGGTCTCTGGAGAAGACCTGGAGAAAGTTGAGGGGTCGTGCATTAGGTCCAAAGAAAGTTCATTCGACCACGCTAAGGCCCACCAAGTTTCGTTTTTAAATTTCAAAAATTGTGGAAAAAAAGGGGGTCGTCAATCGAGTTTTGAACACCCTGTAAATATAAAACAATATTTGCTAGTAGGTTTCCCCAGCTAGACTAGGCGTTGCTAAGGCATTGTGTAATCAATACGAAATTCTGTTTCAGGTATGGCTTCCATGGTTACGAAGTTGACTCAGCGCCAGGCTCTCTGGATATAAAACGCTAGATTCGGTAATTGATACATGTCGTAAAAAACATATCAACATACATTACCAATAATACCTCCAGCAAAATGGAAATTATTATTAACATAATTTAGCTATTGTGATTGTACTCACGAAAGACCTTTTTGAAACAGGTCTCATCAAATGATCATCCATCGTAACTGCTTGATAAAATAAGAATTATTTTAGAAATTAACTATGATTTCAGACATTAATATCAGTTATTTGCTTATTTATATTATGGATTAAATCGTCAGCAACTGGACAATTAACTCTGTCTACTAGCAGATCATTTTCTAATATATATAAATGACGTATAAAAAAAAAAAAAAAAAAAAAAAAAAAAAAAAAAAAAAAAAAAAAAAAAAAAAAAACAACTTTTTATCTCACGAGCTATACTCTGCAGGCGGCAATTTTTAATCTAGAACAAAATACTAAAATGATTTTTAAAAACAACTAGATAAAATCTAGTTCACTACGTAGCATTTTCAAGAAATATTAATTTTTTTCAAAAATGGTGAACAATTCTTCATTTACAGTCATAAAATCATTATAATTCAATGATTTGAAAAAATCGTACATTCTTTACTTAGAAAATATCATAAGGAAGCTGCTGTTAAAATTTGAAGCTGTTAGGGTGAAAATTTAAGGAGCTAGCGTATAACCAGATTTCAAAAACATATTTTAAAAAAAAAAAATTGAAGTTTAATGCACTGAAATGTTCATTTTCCCCCTTTTTAATTTTTTTTCATAAGAGTTTCTCATAAAAATCTTCTTTTTTTAAAATTTTTAAATGTATCGAAATTTTAGTTTAAAATTAGATTTTTCGGCATATTTAAAAACTGTTCCGGAACGTAAACACTCTGGGATATGATTTTTGATTAGTTATGGAAATTGTAAAAATAAGTTACAATTATTATTAATAAGAATTATACCTTAAGGGAAGAACATTTTTATAATAATGTTTAAATGTATTTCACGTACTGTTTTATGTATAATGTAGTTACATTAGTCAACAATTCCATGTTTCCCGCCATCTATAATTTCTGGTGACGTCATTTCAGTATTACTTTCGTTTTACACGTCACGCAAAAGTTTGCGGACACCCATCCATAAGAATGATCTTCGTCAACATAATTTGAGAACGATTTCGCAAATCAAAATCGACGATGATTTTTAGTGATCCACTCATAGATAGGTATATTTTCCAAATCATTATATCGCGCAACTTGGTTTTCTTCTTCTGATTTTTTGCCAGGGTTTACACAGACCCTTTTTTCCTTGATGGCGAACGAAAAGAAGAATATGGACCTCAGTTTTTCTTGAATTATTTATTCTTCGTAGGAAAGCCAAAGAAAAGTTTTAATGAGATGAACTTCTGGAATGTGAGCAATTAACGGACAAATATCTTCTTTTTGAAGTAATGAAATTAGATTTCTTACAAAGTTAACACAAACAAAGTATTCAAAAAGCGCCTGAATTATTAACATATTTCAACGAGAATAGTCAATACATCGTCTCTACCATGTCAAACTATGGGATATGAAAATTGGAGCAAACTAGAGACCTTGGAAGAGTAAGGATGAATCAGAAAAATCGAATTTTTTTTGTTAATTTTATTTTCTGATTCAGAAATATGTAGATAAAATGACGCTTTTCGTTGTTTCTCTGGTTCGCCTCTAGTTCTCCCACAGTTTCTAGTTAAAGTGAAAAATTATCTATGAAAAATTCAATGTCCTTTTTCCAGGGCGAATCTCGGGTCTGAAACTTACCTACTAGCATTTTTTTACCCATAAATTACTCGTAAAAATTATGATAAAAACATTGAATTCCAATTGAATACTTTTTCAATCAGGTTTATGAACCAGCATTCCATAGAGTAAACATTCGCCCTTGCTATCCTGAAGCACTTCTAGAACTTTGACTTGGATTTCCCAACATCCGGAATTCATGATTCGCCCTTTCTCTTCCAAGGTCCTGATATTCCATCCTTAGGCGAAGTAATAAATTGAATACTGGTCTTATTCGATACTTTATTTAAGGCGTCAAGCCGAATCGTCCAAAATCCAAGAGCAAAGTCTCGATTCTAAAAACCGATATTGGCCTAGGGACGGTCAGGGAGACCGAATCCAACCCACGAACGAAGACACTAGAAAATAATCGCTTTTATTACCTAGGCTCGTTATGAACCAGCATCTCTACCGTGACACAGAGATACCCTAACTACTCCTCCAACTCTATTTTCTGGTAATTTTACAGAACAAAAGAAATGTTCGAGAAATATATGGAGTGATAGTTAAATATTATACCGTACTCTCCTTCCGATAATTTGCTAAATATATGGAGTTATAGTTAAATATTATACCGTACTCTCCTTCCGATAATTTGCTAAATATATGGAGTGATAGTTAAATATTATACCATACTCTCCTTCCGATAATTTGCTAAATATATGGAGTGATAGTTAAATATTATACCGTACTCTCCTTCCGATAATTTGCTAAATATATGGAGTGATAGTTAAATATTATACCATACTCTCCTTCCGATAATTTGCTAAATATATGGAGTTATAGTTAAATATTATACCGTACTCTCCTTCCGATAATTTGCTAAATATATGGAGTGATAGTTAAATATTATACCATACTCTCCTTCCGATAATTTGCTAAATATATGGAGTGATAGTTAAATATTATACCGTACTCTCCTTCCGATAATTTGCTAAATATATGGAGTGATAGTTAAATATTATACCATACTCTCCTTCCGATAATTTGCTAAATATATGGAGTGATAGTTAAATATTATACCGTACTCTCCTTCCGATAATTTGCTAAATATATGGAGTGATAGTTAAATATTATACCGTACTCTCCTTCCGATAATTTGCTAAATATATGGAGTGATAGTTAAATATTATACCGTACTCTCCTTCCGATAATTTGCTAAATATATGGAGTGATAGTTAAATATTATACCGTACTCTCCTTCCGATAATTTGCTAAATATATGGAGTGATAGTTAAATATTATACCGTACTCTCCTTCCGATAATTTGCTAAATATATGGAGTGATAGTTAAATATTATACCGTACTCTCCTTCCGATAATTTGCTAAATATATGGAGTGATAGTTAAATATTATACCGTACTCTCCTTCCGATAATTTGCTAAATATATGGAGTGATAGTTAAATATTATACCGTACTCTCCTTCCGATAATTTGCTAAATATATGGAGTGATAGTTAAATATTATACCATACTCTCCTTCCGATAATTTGCTAAATATATGGAGTGATAGTTAAATATTATACCGTACTCTCCTTCCGATAATTTGCTAAATATATGGAGTGATAGTTAAATATTATACCATACTCTCCTTCCGATAATTTGCTAAATATATGGAGTGATAGTTAAATATTATACCGTACTCTCCTTCCGATAATTTGCTAAATATATGGAGTGATAGTTAAATATTATACCGTACTCTCCTTCCGATAATTTGCTAAATATATGGAGTGATAGTTAAATATTATACCGTACTCTCCTTCCGATAATTTGCTAAATATATGGAGTGATAGTTAAATATTATACCGTACTCTCCTTCCGATAATTTGCTAAATATATGGAGTGATAGTTAAATATTATACCGTACTCTCCTTCCGATAATTTGCTAAATATATGGAGTGATAGTTAAATATTATACCGTACTCTCCTTCCGATAATTTGCTAAATATATGGAGTGATAGTTAAATATTATACCATACTCTCCTTCCGATAATTTGCTAAATATATGGAGTGATAGTTAAATATTATACCGTACTCTCCTTCCGATAATTTGCTAAATATATGGAGTGATAGTTAAATATTATACCGTACTCTCCTTCCGATAATTTGCTAAATATATGGAGTGATAGTTAAATATTATACCGTACTCTCCTTCCGATAATTTGCTAAATATATGGAGTGATAGTTAAATATTATACCGTACTCTCCTTCCGATAATTTGCTAAATATATGGAGTGATAGTTAAATATTATACCATACTCTCCTTCCGATAATTTGCTAAATATATGGAGTTATAGTTAAATATTATACCATACTCTCCTTCCGATAATTTGCTAAATATATGGAGTTATAGTTAAATATTATACCGTACTCTCCTTCCGATAATTTGCTAAATATATGGAGTGATAGTTAAATATTATACCGTACTCTCCTTCCGATAATTTGCTAAATATATGGAGTGATAGTTAAATATTATACCGTACTCTCCTTCCGATAATTTGCTAAATATATGGAGTGATAGTTAAATATTATACCGTACTCTCCTTCCGATAATTTGCTAAATATATGGAGTGATAGTTAAATATTATACCGTACTCTCCTTCCGATAATTTGCTAAATATATGGAGTGATAGTTAAATATTATACCGTACTCTCCTTCCGATAATTTGCTAAATATATGGAGTGATAGTTAAATATTATACCGTACTCTCCTTCCGATAATTTGCTAAATATATGGAGTGATAGTTAAATATTATACCGTACTCTCCTTCCGATAATTTGCTAAATATATGGAGTGATAGTTAAATATTATACCGTACTCTCCTTCCGATAATTTGCTAAATATATGGAGTGATAGTTAAATATTATACCGTACTCTCCTTCCGATAATTTGCTAAATATATGGAGTGATAGTTAAATATTATACCGTACTCTCCTTCCGATAATTTGCTAAATATATGGAGTGATAGTTAAATATTATACCGTACTCTCCTTCCGATAATTTGCTAAATATATGGAGTGATAGTTAAATATTATACCATACTCTCCTTCCGATAATTTGCTAAATATATGGAGTGATAGTTAAATATTATACCGTACTCTCCTTCCGATAATTTGCTAAATATATGGAGTGATAGTTAAATATTATACCGTACTCTCCTTCCGATAATTTGCTAAATATATGGAGTGATAGTTAAATATTATACCGTACTCTCCTTCCGATAATTTGCTAAATATATGGAGTGATAGTTAAATATTATACCGTACTCTCCTTCCGATAATTTGCTAAATATATGGAGTGATAGTTAAATATTATACCATACTCTCCTTCCGATAATTTGCTAAATATATGGAGTTATAGTTAAATATTATACCATACTCTCCTTCCGATAATTTGCTAAATATATGGAGTTATAGTTAAATATTATACCGTACTCTCCTTCCGATAATTTGCTAAATATATGGAGTGATAGTTAAATATTATACCGTACTCTCCTTCCGATAATTTGCTAAATATATGGAGTGATAGTTAAATATTATACCGTACTCTCCTTCCGATAATTTGCTAAATATATGGAGTGATAGTTAAATATTATACCATACTCTCCTTCCGATAATTTGCTAAATATATGGAGTTATAGTTAAATATTATACCGTACTCTCCTTCCGATAATTTGCTAAATATATGGAGTGATAGTTAAATATTATACCGTACTCTCCTTCCGATAATTTGCTAAATATATGGAGTGATAGTTAAATATTATACCGTACTCTCCTTCCGATAATTTGCTAAATATATGGAGTGATAGTTAAATATTATACCGTACTCTCCTTCCGATAATTTGCTAAATATATGGAGTTATAGTTAAATATTATACCGTACTCTCCTTCCGATAATTTGCTAAATATATGGAGTTATAGTTAAATATTATACCGTACTCTCCTTCCGATAATTTGCTAAATATATGGAGTGATAGTTAAATATTATACCGTACTCTCCTTCCGATAATTTGCTAAATATATGGAGTGATAGTTAAATATTATACCGTACTCTCCTTCCGATAATTTGCTAAATATATGGAGTGATAGTTAAATATTATACCGTACTCTCCTTCCGATAATTTGCTAAATATATGGAGTGATAGTTAAATATTATACCGTACTCTCCTTCCGATAATTTGCTAAATATATGGAGTTATAGTTAAATATTATACCGTACTCTCCTTCCGATAATTTGCTAAATATATGGAGTTATAGTTAAATATTATACCATACTCTCCTTCCGATAATTTGCTAAATATATGGAGTGATAGTTAAATATTATACCGTACTCTCCTTCCGATAATTTGCTAAATATATGGAGTTATAGTTAAATATTATACCGTACTCTCCTTCCGATAATTTGCTAAATATATGGAGTTATAGTTAAATATTATACCGTACTCTCCTTCCGATAATTTGCTAAATATATGGAGTTATAGTTAAATATTATACCATACTCTCCTTCCGATAATTTGCTAAATATATGGAGTTATAGTTAAATATTATACCATACTCTCCTTCCGATAATTTGCTAAATATATGGAGTTATAGTTAAATATTATACCATACTCTCCTTCCGATAATTTGCTAAATATATGGAGTGATAGTTAAATATTATACCATACTCTCCTTCCGATAATTTGCTAAATATATGGAGTTATAGTTAAATATTATACCGTACTCTCCTTCCGATAATTTGCTAAATATATGGAGTTATAGTTAAATATTATACCGTACTCTCCTTCCGATAATTTGCTAAATATATGGAGTTATAGTTAAATATTATACCATACTCTCCTTCCGATAATTTGCTAAATATATGGAGTTATAGTTAAATATTATACCGTACTCTCCTTCCGATAATTTGCTAAATATATGGAGTGATAGTTAAATATTATACCGTACTCTCCTTCCGATAATTTGCTAAATATATGGAGTTATAGTTAAATATTATACCGTACTCTCCTTCCGATAATTTGCTGAATAAATGAAGCATAACTGCTATTGTTGAAGTTCTGTATTGATTGTGTTGTACAATTTACGAGGTTCAAGAATCCACCAAAACGTAATTTAATTAAGAATAACCCATAAAATTTCTAATTACTATATTTTATGACGGCAGGTTAATGGCAAACATTAATTTTATGATTAATAATGGCGGAATTTTGTTGTGAATTGCCGTATTTTACTGCTATGGTTTTACTTTATACGAAATAAGTTATTATGGAAATATGGTTTAGTCGTAAATTTTATATTACGCCGCTCAGAATTAAATTTAATACAGACCTTTCTGTGCTGTAGTTTTTACGATTTCGGTTTTAAGTTGAATAACTGTATTGTTTAATCCTACGAGCAAGCCTGCGTGAAATACTTTTTTTTTTGTTTCCATTTTTGATAGCTTATAAACTTCTAAGGAAACGCCATACGTCGCTGGATTTAATCTGGCGGTCTCCCTGCGTCATCTCTTCCGGATTGTGTCATGAGGTCAACCTTATAAGAGAGTTTCCTTCCGATGGAGGAACCACGCTAAAACCCTTTATTTTATTTTTTTTTTTTCAAAGCCATTCTGTATTTTCATTTTGCTAATCATCAAAGTCGCCAGATTTCACGATGAACACTGAAATTATTCTTACGTTTGAAGGAAAATACATAAAATAGCAAAGTAATATATATAATTGAAGGGAATGCAATACTCTACAACCCTATAACCATAATTTATTTTTGGGTGCATCGTAGAAGAGTAATCCGGTCAAAAAGGAGCAAAAATGTGCGGAAAAAGTGTTTTTCCCCAAAATGACGGACTTTCAAGAGCGGATATTTCGAAAACTAAAGATATCTCGAAAAAGATTATTGATTAGAACTTGTAGAAAATGTAATCAGCTTTCATTTGTTACAGAATAGCAATGTCGTTAGGACGCAGGGTTTCCGAGATATAAGCGAAAATCCGAAAAATGGGACTTTTACGTAAAAACACCTCGATAAAAACGTTGTAGCCTATTAATTTTCCTTTCAGGCGATACCAAGATCAAAGTTGTAGATTGAATATTTAACGGGATATTATGAATGAAAAATATACCTTAAAAGTTTTAAAAAGTAACAATTCAGAAAATCGATATGAATAGAAAAAAAAGTAGCTGACATAAGCAATAAAAAAAAATACTTATTTACTTTATGAAAAAAGTATATAAAAATTATTATAAAACAGAACAGAATAAATTTATTTTTACATATGAAATTATTATATCATAAAACTAAAAAAAAAATTTGCCTTTATTTTCATTCATAATACCCCGTTAAATATTTAATCTACAACTTTGATCTTGGTATCATCTGAAAGGAAAATTAATAGGCTACAACGTTTACATTGAGGTGTTTTTACGTACAAGGCTTGGTTTCAGTGATAAATAGGAATTTGTCTACAAAAGGGCGATATTTGTCAGTTTTTTGCGTTTTACGCGCAAACAGTGCGTCGGATCAAAAGATGTCTCAGAATAAATTAGTCTTAAAATTAAATTTTCTATCAGAATTCGTCACAAAAAATACCTGTCGCCGTTGGTCAATCAAGAGTTAGATGCGCTGGAGAAAAACTGGAGAATGTTACAAAGTCAACTAAACCTTCAAAAGAAACCTCATGCAACATAACTATGACCTGCCAAGTTTCATTTCGAAATTCCAACAACTCTAGGAGGAAAAGGGGGTGGACACATATACTGGGACACCCTGTATATATATATATATATATATATATATATATTTATTTATTAATATATCTGTGTATATGATACATATACAGTAGAAGGCCAATTATAAAAACGCCAATTTTTCGAATTGCCACTTATCCGAATCGACTCCCTCGAAGTCCGAAAGGGCGGAATACATTTGTTTTTATAGTTTAACCATTTAACTAGAATACGGCTTTTTCACTTTAAGTTTGTATGTATTTGATTTTTTTTTTTATTGTAGTCTGTGTAATAATAAAATTTTCGCTGTTGAACTAAGATAAAACACATACCAATAGATCGTCTTTATATGTGATCTAGAGGTAAAGATAAGTCATTTTTTAGTTTGTATCATTTCATTCAGTAATGTATAAATTATTTTTTGTTGAAAGTACTTTGGAACATTAATTAATAATATTTTACTATATCTACTATGTGTACATTATATATATATATATATATATATATATATATATATATATATATATATATATATATATATACAGTTTTAAGAAACTCTTGCTAATATTAATTTACTTTCTAGAAGAAAATTTCAAAAACCACCGGAATATTGTAAGAGGTAGAATATAAAGGGTGCTTATGGCCTCATGATCGTCCATGGGTGAATACACTTCAAAGGAAGGTAAAGGTTTTTGTGTTTTGATAAAAAAAAATTACGAAAGTTTGATAAAAAAAAAAGAAATTATTAAAGGTTCATATTGGAAAAATGATTTTACCTGTAAATGTATTCACTAAATCAACAAATTAAATAAAAATGTATTAAATAAGTTAATTTTAAACCTTCAATACATTTCTAACGTTTCAATTAACTCTTGTAAGAAGAAGGTTTATTTAGTAGATATAACTGAAGATGAAGCCACATCCTTGAAAGTTGTTTCTCCAAGAAACTTATAAGACCTTTATAGGTTGAGGCCATTTTCTCACATTCCTCAGATTGATGGAGTATACCTTCCTCGTCCACCATTGTAAGAATAAAAAGTGAATTTTTGCAATCCTTTAATTTTACAAACATTTACTTTCCAAGGTTAAGATTTGAACCGATTTCCTTCGTTTTACTTACGTTTGCTATTACGAAATATTTTCTGGGATTCATATCATAGATAGTTTTTCCCGAATCCGAGATACCTCAACACAATTATTCTGAAGTTTATCATTTGAAAGTCCCTTCAATTTGGGTGCATGTTGTCCCGTAAAATACCACCTGTATTTATTAATTGAATGCAGAAAATTAAAACGTGATTTTACAAAATATATATATATATATATATATATATATATATATATATATAGACACATATAATGTATATATGTGTTGTGAGGGGATGTGTTTTATCATCTATTGTTTTATGTGTACATTGTTTCTGCTTTTACGTCCTCTGTTATATTATATAGAGGATGAGTTGAATTATGGAAGAAATATAATTGTCCCTAGTATTCCATCCTGAGAGACTCCATAACTTAAGTTAAGGATTCGAAACTCTATTACCATTAGCCGTATCTCGTCCTAAATAACGTACAACGGATTTATAAATATTTGCCCATGCTGTGGTTGTGCTGTACCTGCTATTCTGAGAGAGGAATACTACAACATGTTGAACTATAGAGTGAATAGAAAGGGTCCTAGTATTCTACCCCGAGGAACTCCATAACTTAAGTTAAGGATTCGAAACTCTATTACCATTAGCCGTATCTCGTCCTAAATAACGTACAACGGATTTATAAATATTTGTCCATGCTGTGGTTGTGCTGTACCTGCTATTCTGAGAGAGGAATACTACAACACGTTGAACTATGGAGTGAATAGAAAGGGTCCTAGTATTCTACCCCGAGGAACTCCATGACTTATGTTAAGGATTCGAAACTGTATTACCATTAGCCGTATCTCGTCCTAAATAACGTACAACGGATTTATAAATATTTGTCCATGCTGTGGTTCTGCTGTACCTGCTATTCTGAGAGAGGAATACTACAACACGTTGAACTATGGAGTGAATAGAAAGGGTCCTAGTATTCTACCCCGAGGAACTCCATGACTTATGTTAAGGATTCGAAACTGTATTACCATTAGACGTATCTCGTCCTAAATAACGTACAACGGATTTATAAATATTCGGCCATGCTGTGGTTGTGCTGCACCTGCTATTCCGAGAGATGAATACTACATCATGTTGAACTATAGAGTGAATAGAAAGGGTCCTAGTATTCTACCCCGAGGAACTCCATGACTTAAGTTAAGGATTCGAAACTGTATTACCATTAGACGTATCTCGTCCTAAATAACGTACAACGGATTTATAAATATTTGTCCATGCTGTGGTTCTGCTGTACCTGCTATTCTGAGAGAGGAATACTACAACACGTTGAACTATGGAGTGAATAGAAAGGGTCCTAGTATTCTACCCCGAGGAACTCCATGACTTATGTTAAGGATTCGAAACTGTATTACCATTAGACGTATCTCGTCCTAAATAACGTACAACGGATTTATAAATATTCGGCCATGCTGTGGTTGTGCTGCACCTGCTATTCCGAGAGATGAATACTACATCATGTTGAACTATAGAGTGAATAGAAAGGGTCCTAGTATTCTACCCCGAGGAACTCCATGACTTAAGTTAAGGATTCGAAACTGTATTACCATTAGACGTATCTCGTCCTAAATAACGTACAACGGATTTATAAATATTTGTCCATGCTGTGGTTGTGCTGTACCTGCTATTCTGAGAGAGGAATACTACAACATGTTGAACTATAGAGTGAATAGAAAGGGTCCTAGTATTCTACCCCGAGGAACTCCATGACTTATGTTAAGGATTCGAAACTGTATTACCATTAGACGTATCTCGTCCTAAATAACGTACAACGGATTTATAAATATTCGGCCATGCTGTGGTTGTGCTGCACCTGCTATTCCGAGAGATGAATACTACATCATGTTGAACTATAGAGTGAATAGAAAGGGTCCTAGTATTCTACCCCGAGGAACTCCATGACTTAAGTTAAGGATTCGAAACTGTATTACCATTAGACGTATCTCGTCCTAAATAACGTACAACGGATTTATAAATATTTGTCCATGCTGTGGTTGTGCTGTACCTGCTATTCTGAGAGAGGAATACTACAACATGTTGAACTATAGAGTGAATAGAAAGGGTCCTAGTATTCTACCCTGAGGAACTCCATGACTTATGTTAAGGATTCGAAACTGTATTACCATTAGACGTATCTCGTCCTAAATAACGTACAACGGATTTATAAATATTCGTCCATGCTGTGGTTGTGCTGCACCTGCTATTCTGAGAGATGAATACTACATCATGTTGAACTATAGAGTGAATAGAAAGGGTCCTAGTATTCTACCCCGAGGAACTCCATGACTTAAGTTAAGGATTCGAAACTGTATTACCATTAGACGTATCTCGTCCTAAATAACGTACAACGGATTTATAAATATTCATCCATGCTGTGGTTGTGCTGTTCCTGCTATTCTGAGAGATGAATACTACAACATGTTGAACTATAGAGTGAATAGAAAGGGTCCTAGTATTCTACCCTGAGGAACTCCATGACTTAAGTTAAGGATTCGAAACTGTATTACCATTAGCCGTATCTCGTCCTAAATAACGTACAGTAGATTTACAAATATTCGTCTTTGCTGTGGTTATGCTGTACCTGCTATTCTGAGAGAGGAATACTACAACATGTTGACCTACAGAGTGAATAGAAAGGGTCCTAGTATTCTACCCTAAGGAACTCCATGCCAGGTCAGAGGTCACTAGATCTAGACTGCTTTCCCTCTCTACTGCAATCAGAGTATTTTCTAAATTCCATTTTAAGCTTTTGCAATGCTTATGCAAATGAAAAGTTAAAATCGTTTTTAACAAAATAATGCATATATGTATTTATGAAATTGCTTTCATTCGACTGAAATTACTAAAAAATTATTAATTTCCAGCATCATAATTAATCACCCGGCTTTAAACTAAAAATATAATTCCATACCATCCGGCCACTATTTTAGCGCGGTTACTCCCTATCTCCATAGGGAGAAACCGCTTATGAGGTTGACCTTAGACGCAATCCGGAAGTGCCGACTAGAAACTTTCACGTTTCAGACCCCATAGATCACGAAAATATACGTGGCTCAAATTTGTATATATATATATATATATATATATATATATATATATATATATATATATATATATATATGCTTGTCTGTTCGCTCTCTAGCAAGCTCAAAAATGGTCCGATTTCGATGAAATTTGGTACAAAAATCCGTCTTCTAATTTGAAAGGTCAAATTCGTTAACCAGCAGAATCCGCCCAATGGAAGATGGCGTTTGGGGCGAAATTCACGCAAGAAAAATCGTAACGCTTACGTTTTTGAGTTTATATGCTTGCAGGTACTTGTTTTATACGTTCCTTAACATAATAAAACGAATGAAACCATTTTTAAGGCGATATCTGTAACCGTTTCTGAGAAAAGTGGAATCAATGTTTTTGTAAGTCATTATTTTTTTGTGGGTACTTAGAATCGCGGGATTCAATTGAAATATTTTCTACATCTTGAAAATTAATCCCAACTATGATGTTTAAATTTTGGTTATATTTGGAGTTAAGGAAGTACGCGAAAAAAATATTTTATTAATAGACATGAAAAGTTTTCGGATCTTCATACATTTTTCGTAAATATCTCGATAATGGTTGGGAAATCGTGGTAAGTTCTCACAAAAAGAGTTTCTGAAGCAATATTCGATGGGGCAACGTCAATCAGAGATATAAGAGCTTAAAACTTAAAAAGTGTTTGTTTTGTTGTTTTCAAAGGGTTTCTTGATGATGCGGTTCCTGCGAGTCGGACTTTATATATTTTTATTTTTAATTCTTTCGGCTAATTGTATTTAAAGCTAATTTCTTCTGATTACTACTAATTTAGCAAAAATGTAACAACTGTAACATAGTAAAATAATTAAAACATTAATTTTACAAAAATATAAAAAAAATACTGTACCGCCCTAAAATACCATAATCACGTACATTAACCTGTTCTCGTAGACCACCGAAGTTAAGCAGCTTCGGGCTTCACCAGATCTTGGATGAGTTATTGCCAGGGAATAACACCCTCCTTTAATAGGTCAGAAGTCGCTAAAAATTAAATTGGTAATAATGTGGCAAAGGGGTAAATGTAAACTGCTAACAATTTATGTCTATGATATATATTTCTATCAGGAGCAATAAGGGTGCGTTTACATCTGACACTTCTTGCAGGAAATCTATCTCCGGTGTTGGAAATAATAATTATGACAATTATCTATGCGACACCTTAGATATATTTCGTACGACAAGTGTCAGATGTAAACGCACAGTTAGTCAGATGATGGTGAGAATAATCTTGACCAGGAAGTAGGTGTGGTGTATACGCCTAGAATTGTTGTGAAGTTTTGAAAGATTCAGCATGTGGACGGATGCTTTGTGGACCGGAACTTTTAGAACTGCGTCAAAGCCTTCCTCTACTTCCTGCGAAATATCTATCTGGCTTTTAGGTATATTATAAACTATAATACTGTAAATGTTAGGCTCCCTTCTGAACATATTTTACAAAAAAAACTTGTTTTGTTATAATTGTTTAGTAGATAATTGGTAATACAATTTTGAAAAATACTTCTTCTGTTGTGAATAAACTTGTTAAATTTTATTGGTGAGTTCCGAAAATAATTCAGATTTTTAATGTTCAGTTTTTTTAGGCTAGTGCTCACCATTTAAACAACGGTAATCTAAAGTTAATGAAACAACATTAATAAACAATGTTTATTAATGTTGTTTTTCCTCAAAGATTAGCTTATAAGGGGAGAATACAGCGATGGGGTCACCGATTTGGGCCAATGTTTATTAATGTTGTTTTTCCTCAAAGATTAGCTTATAAGGGGAGAATACAGCGATGGGGTCACCGATTTGGGCCAATGTTTATTAATGTTGTTTTTCCTCAAAGATTAGCTTATAAGGGGAGTATACAGCGATGGGGTCACCGATTTGGGCCAATGTTTATTAATGTTGTTTTTCCTCAAAGATTAGCTTATAAGGGGAGAATACAGCGATGGGGTCACCGATTTGGGCCAATGTTTATTAATGTTGTTTTTCCTCAAAGATTAGCTTATAAGGGGAGTATACAGCGATGGGGTCACCGATTTGGGCCAATGTTTATTAATGTTGTTTTTCCTCAAAGATTAGCTTATAAGGGGAGAATACAGCGATGGGGTCACCGATTTGGGCCAATGTTTATTAATGTTGTTTTTCCTCAAAGATTAGCTTATAAGGGGAGTATACAGCGATGGGGTCACCGATTTGGGCCAATGTTTATTAATGTTGTTTTTCCTCAAAGATTAGCTTATAAGGGGAGAATACAGCGATGGGGTCACCGATTTGGGCCAATGTTTATTAATGTTGTTTTTCCTCAAAGATTAGCTTATAAGGGGAGTATACAGCGATGGGGTCACCGATTTGGGCCAATGTTTATTAATGTTGTTTTTCCTCAAAGATTAGCTTATAAGGGGAGTATACAGCGATGGGGTCACCGATTTGGGCCAATGTTTATTAATGTTGTTTTTCCTCAAAGATTAGCTTATAAGGGGAGTATACAGCGATGGGGTCACCGATTTGGGCCAATGTTTATTAATGTTGTTTTTCCTCAAAGATTAGCTTATAAGGGGAGTATACAGCGATGGGGTCACCGATTTGGGCCAATGTTTATTAATGTTGTTTTTCCTCAAAGATTAGCTTATAAGGGGAGTATACAGCGATGGGGTCACCGATTTGGGCCAATGTTTATTAATGTTGTTTTTCCTCAAAGATTAGCTTATAAGGGGAGTATACAGCGATGGGGTCACCGATTTGGGCCAATGTTTATTAATGTTGTTTTTCCTCAAAGATTAGCTTATAAGGGGAGTATACAGCGATGGGGTCACCGATTTGGGCCAATGTTTATTAATGTTGTTTTTCCTCAAAGATTAGCTTATAAGGGGAGTATACAGCGATGGGGTCACCGATTTGGGCCAATGTTTATTAATGTTGTTTTTCCTCAAAGATTAGCTTATAAGGGGAGTATACAGCGATGGGGTCACCGATTTGGGTCAATTTTTTTCTCGTGATTCTACATCGAAAAATATTCGACACGTGTCCAAGCGTTCCGTCCAATGCGCTTTGGGAGCCACTTTCACCCTAGCACTTTCAACCTATTTTATTTTATTTCTCGGCTCCCAAGGCGCATTGGACGGAACGCTCGGACACGTGTCGACTATTTTTCGGTGTAGAATCACCAGAAAAAAATTGGTCCAAATCGTTGACCCCATCGCTGTATACTCCCCTTGTTAGTTTGTGTTACATTTTCTGTATGTAAGGACCTCACAAAACAAAATTTTCCTCATGGTGGAAGTGGCGCTCAAACCGCGTGTAATATAACTACTGTTTGGCACTAAGGAAGCAGCAGTCAATGTACAGTGTTGCGATGGTTCCAAAAATGTCGTCATTGAGGTTTTTATGAAGAAGGCAAGGAAGGTTGCAGGAAGGTTGCCTTTGTTGATCATTAACTAAGATATGGTAGAAAAAAAAACCCTCGCAAAACTACTTGAGTGATAGCAAGTGAAGTTGGTGGTGAGTCAACAGTTGTTGGCCATCTAAAACTAATTTATCATATAAAAACTTTCATTGTTTTTGCAAGAACCCAATAGTTGTAACTATATTTTTCCTTCCTGTGATTGGGTGATCTAGTCATCAAGTGTTTATAACAAATGTCATAGCTGATGACCGGTCTAATTTTAGGAAATAACTTTAAATAGACCAAATATGTATGCTATTGGCTGCTATGAACTTAATAACTAGACGTCTGTCACGCAGGAGCTGTATTTTTTTGCCCAAAAAACTAATAAACAAACAAACAAGACGTATTCGGTGTTTCTTTAAAATACAACAGAAATTACGACCGATATGAGCAAATTAGAAATTTCTCTCCGGTGTAACCCCCCCCCCCCCTAATGAACGGTATTAGTTTATATTTACAAAAGGTTTTTTTTTTTCTTTGGATGATCACAACCAATACCTAGTTTCGTTGAAATATAACAAAAATTACGGCTGGCGTCGTCAAATTGGTGTTTTGGGCCCGGAGTAAGCCGCCCGGATGTAAAATGACCCCCTCTATATATATATATATATATATATATATATATATATATATATATATATATATATATATATATATAAATTTTAACTGGGGTCATTTTAGGTGTCTACTAGGTAGGATCGATAAATATTTGAAGAAATGTTTCAAAACTTCGTCATGAGTGCAACCGCAATAGCTACTTTCTTTCGGAGGAAAGTGCTAAAAGGCAATTCACCGTTATTCTTGAACTATAATCTATTTAGCCGTTAGAATTTGGTTGTGATTCATTGTATTGTATTACACCTAGCATACCAGCTGACATTGCCAGGACTTGTAGGAAGTTCAATAGATGGCGCTAGGGGTTGTCCCATTATGCAACCCCCCTAGATCGGGATACATCCTCTATCTCCTGTCTCTAGGGCATTATCCTGTCAGGAATAGAGGCTCCGATGGGAATCCTTGTTCGTATCATCATGTCGATAAACAGGTAATGCATAATAGGCAGGAAAGGTCGTAGGGTAGCTAGCGTGCCGGATTATAAAGGGAGATGTGGATTAGAGTCCTGGTTGTAGCACTTTGGCTTATTTCATTTATTGGTTAACTGAAGAAATCCTGCCTCAGGGCGCTGATGGCTAGAGTGAGAGATATAACTTGTCACTTGGCTCTAGAAGGATAGGGGATGATGGAGGCGCCTCTAGCCAATAACGGCCAGCTCCTTCATCTCCTTGTCCCCTCTACGCATTCTCCAAGTGACAAGCCATATATCTCACACTTTAGTTGATGATCCTCCGTAAAAACAATTCTCATGTCGCTAGAACGCAGGGTTTCCGAGATATAAGTGAAACCCCGAAAAATGGGACATTCTTAACCCCCCTCCACCAACACAAAGGCAATGGGCGGGGACTTTTGATATGTTATGAAGTCAAAAATTGTGTTCCAAAAATTTCCATCTATTACTGTTCTTTGCCTGGACTGCTACTTAATGGTGTAAGAATAAGAGAGTTCCTTTCAACCCCAGCTGATAGATCTCAGAACTAGGAAGGAAATCACAGTGCTCTGATCCTATAACGGAACCGTGTTGCTTACAGGACTCTGCTCCACTAAATCAATGCTTGACTAACGACTGAGCATCATTGAGCAGACTCGAAGAGTCCTTGAGCACCCCGTTAATGACTCGCCTTAATGAGTCCAGACTGCTTGACGCCACTAGTAACGGCATTTAGTACAATCTCCATTCATTAATAGTCAAAAGGCAACCTTTAGAAATAAATTATGAGACTATGAAGATTCATTAGTTCATATCATTAGAATACCGTTATAATCATTCTACTGTATATAAATTATTACATTAAGTGTGCTTTTATATCTTTGTGTGCTTATATGCGTAAGTGCGTGCTAATGTAGCTGTCACTTTCATATATCCTGATTTCCTAAATTCAAACATCATAACAAATTGAACTAATCCTTGTATAGAACTATATTTCCTATGAACAAATAATTCCTGGATTTAATTTTATGTAAAGACAACAAGATAAAATAGTATATATAGCATTTCCAAGTCTATTTGAACCTTTTCCAAGCCAACCGTAACCTTTTCCAAATCTAATGCCACCCTTTCCAATTCGAATGTAACCCTTTCCAATTCAAATGTAACCCTTTCCAAATCAGTTGAAACCCTTTCCAAAACAAATGTAACGCTTTACAACTCAATTGTCACCCTTTTGATTTCAATTGTAACCGTTTCCATTTCAATTGTCACCATTGAAGTTTTTTTGCAAATTGACCGTAATGGGGAATGGGCGAAATTGAGGGCCTCAAAACTCAACGGGATAAATCGTGAAAATATTTTTATTTAAAAAAAAAAAAAAAAAAAAATCGATCTCGGTAGTGACCTAAATGTCTGTGCGTCTTTAACACGTTAACTGCCCTCGGGGGCATGCACCGTATATACCCTTTAGGTAAAACTGAAGTTGAGCGTCCTCAAAACCAATTTATTTCAAATTTTGTACAATACCGTATTTTGATGCACTAAACACGAATCCGTTAAAAAAAAAAAAAGTTAGCTTTCAACTAGGAAAACGTTAGTGCTTAATAACTTCTTTCCTAGTTGAAAGCGAACTTTTTTTTAACGGATTTTTAACGGGTATATACAGACATTTAGGTCACTAGCGAGATCGATTTTTTTTTTTTTTTTAAATAAAAATATTTTCAATATTCGCCCTCAATTCGCCCATTCCCCATTACGGTCAATTTGCAAAAAAATTCAAGGGTGACAATTGAAATGGAAACGGTTACAATTGAAATAAATAGGGTGACAATTGAGTTGTAAATCGTTATATTTGTTTTGGAAAGGGTTCCAACTGATTTGGAAAGGGTTACATTTGAATTGGAAAGGGTGACATTTAATTTGGAAAGTGTGACATTTGATTTGGAAAAGGTTCAAATAGACTTGGAAATGCTATAATTTCAATTTTATGTAAAAATAACTAGATAAATAGCGCTAATGGCCTAGATGCAGATGCGCCATTATATAAGAAAATGAATAAATAAAAGAAGATAAATTTGGCGCCCGAAGTAGGATAGCATGAGATAAATGTCCTGGAAGACTTGAGTTTCAAACTCTGGAAGCAAATGTCAAAACCTACGCCGATTCTACCCATTTGGGACTAAAAAAGTCCGACTCGCAGGATCTGCGTCATCTTAGTGCGTATCCGTTCATATCCCTAGTGTCATTTTGTAGACTTGGAATAAAAACTAATCCAATGAAATCTAATACAAGATTGTCGGCAAAACACAGGAAACAGTATCTTAGCGGAAATTAATCCTTCCGCCGTCCCAACGTTCGCTCTAGGATTACACTATCATAAATATGTTTCTAATTTACTTAAATTTATTTACTAAGGTCTAGTTTTGCAGGATGGGCCTAACTTTGTTAAATTTTGAAAAAATCGCGTAAAAAAATTTAACATATTTTACAAATTGTTTATTTGCAACAAAGCTAGTTAGATTTTTTTTTTTAAAAAAATGCGTCATCTAAATGACTTTTTCACTCTTCTAAGTGACTACCAAAATTTTCGAATACTCGTCCGCAAAGGGACTGCGTTGATCGCCAACATCTCTTGGCTGATTTTTTCTCTTGGTTGACGTGGTGTATTTGGTTTATGCATGTAGAAGGAACTCTTTAAATAACCCCATAAAAAGAAGTCTGCTGGTGATAGATCTGGACTCCTGCGTGCTATGGGATGGGAGCTTTATTGTAAATAAACAATTTTTAAAATATGTCAACTGGTTTTTTTTTATAAGTTTTTTTCAAGTGTTAACGAAATCATGTTCTAGCCTTTATTCGAGGTGGGGGAAATATTGGCTATAAGAAATACCAATTTCAACTCGGGACGGGAGATAATTATTTTTCAGATCTATTCATGATTTATTTTGAAAGAGTTACTGATACAATTGGAGAATTCATATTCAGTTAGTGTTATCTGATAAGATTCGAGAATTGGAGTGACGTATCAGGTAGTGCATAGAGGTAGGAGCCTGTATCTATGTCTGTCTCTCCTAGATTCCTATCTCTATGGCACGACTCTTCCCTCTCTCCTCTCTTCTATTCACTCATTCAGCCACTCTCCCTTTCACGCCGCTTCGTATACAGTATTCTAACGAGGCGCTGGCAGAATTAAGTTTATATTTACATAATGTCCGCCCCTCAGGATGTGAGAGAGAGAGAGAGAGAGAGAGAGAGAGAGAGATCCAATCTAGCCTACTCCTGGATAGGTGGATACCGAGATAATAATTTCCCACGCAACCCTTATAAAATATGCCAAGTACAGGAGTAGCTTTGGTTATTCGGTATCTTCCTCTTGGAAAATATACCAGCGGTTACCAATTATTCATTGAAGATATTCCTCTACTTTCCATGAATTGGTAATACAACCATATACCAACCTATATTTCCTGGACTGCAATTCTATTCCAAGGTGGATGCGGATATATTGCTGAGGTTAATGTACATCTTGGCTTATAGTTTTTATTTATGAAATAACATTAATATTTATTTTCGTGAAAAGAGAGATCACTAAAAACACAAAAAAAAGTCCGTCACGCAGGAGCTGCATAACTAAGCACTTTCCCCAGAATTTGGGTAGCGTAGACTGCTTTCCAGAACAATTTGCTTAAAATATCCTACATAAATAAAATAAAAACGTGAATAGTTCTCATTTTGTAATGAGTAACTGATCAACTACGTAATAAATACAAAAATCCTCATATTATCGTATTTTGATCTAACGCAGGAACAGGATACAGTCACTCTAGTGGTAGAAAGCGCTCCTTGCGGCGGCTTTGTGAACCTACGTCTGCCGGCTTTTCTATTCAAATATATTACAAATTAAACCCCCGCTTTCCGATTGACCGATTCAGCTCATTTTTACAACACTTCTTTCTCATGAGTTACCCACGACGTATACCGCGTTTCGTTACAATACAGCAGAAATTACGACCGGTATGAGTATATTAGGAATTTGGGTCCGGAGTAAACCCCCCCTTCTAATGAACCGATTTAGTTTATTTTTACAACACATATTTACCTGTGGATTAGCACTACGAATACCGAGTTTCGTCGAAATATACCAAAAATCACGGCTGGTAGTGGCGAATTGGTATTGTGGGTCCGGAGTAAACCCCCCCTTCTAATGAACCGATTTAGTTCATTTATTATATCTCACTTTTCTCTCTATATTACCACTACGAATACCAAGTTTCGTTGAAATATAACAAATATTACGGCTGACATAGTCAAATAAGTGTTTTGGGTTCGGGGTAAACCCCCCCTTCCGGTGGACCGACTTTGGTGGTTAACGAACTCGTTCAATCGTTTGCTAATTGAATGCTATATACCAAGTTTCGTGACGAAAAAACAAAAACTCTGGCCGCTATCGTGTTAACAGACACATATATATATATATATATATATATATATATATATATATATATATATATATATATATATATATAGATATATATAAATTTTAACGGGGGTCATTTTCGGTGTCTACTAGGTAGGATCGATAAAGATTTGAAGAAATTTTTCAAAAATTCCGTCATGAGTCCAACCTCAATAGCTACTTTCCTTCGGAGGAAAGTGCTAAAAAGCCAGTTCATTTGCATATATAATGTTTAGCTGTCTTTACCGACTGATCTAACTGTTGTAGGCATTTACAAAATTGTCTCCATTTATATTATATCTACAAAACAATATGAGGGTCTTTTTGCGAAGACCACATCCAGTTATTTTTGAAGTAGCAGTAGTGATTGTATCAGTGATTCAACGCATGCGCATAACTCCTTTGCCTTCCTATTGGAGGATTCCGATGACCAATTGCTTTGGTTCTTGCTGAGAGTAAAGTAACCTTCAACAGTGAATTAGCTTATGTTTATGAAAAAGCTCTGCTTATGTTAGTGAGAAAAAATAGGTCTTTTGCAATTAGTTCGCGATGTTCCTAACAAAGAAAAACCGATTGGTTTCTTACTCGGGAAAATTAATAGAATTCTATTAATTTTAGCGAGTTGGATAGACTAGAGTCGCTAAAATTAATAGAATTCTATTAATTTTAGCGAGTTGGATTGACTAGAGTTTTGATATCTTCTTGAGCGAGCGGAAACGCATAGCATGCATGCCCATAATGCTAAATAAATGTAAAATATCCAAAAAGAGAGAGAGAGAGAGAAAAGGAATAATATATGTGTGTTTACAAATATCATTGTTTATGTTATCCTTCATAACCTGCAAAACACTTAACTTTAATGCTTAATATATACTTTTTTTGTAGTTGAGAAAATTGATTTTCATCATATTAACCTTTTTATTAATAACTATTGCTTGCCTTTATCTAATATGAATTATAAACGTAGATAACGGGTCAAGTAGTAATAGATAACCAGCAAAGAACCTATAAGCTAATCAGTAAGCTTATCAGCGAGTACGAGTAACTGTTATAAATCACTACTGCTACTTCAAAAGTAACTGGATGTGGTCTTCGCAAAAAGACCCCAATATGATATTCTTTCCGCAAAAATCGCCAAAAATGATTAGATATGTTTGCGGATTTTGCTGGTTAACGAAGAAGGCTATGGAAATGAACTTGGCCAAGCAACTTAGTCAGCTTCCAAAGATGTAAGAATTCCAGAATGCTACAATAAAATAAGAAACACGCACTTAAAAAAAAAACAAAAACAGCTTGAAGGCTGGATATTAATTACTGAAGGACAACAATTATTAAGTTAATTTCAGGTATTTATTTTTTAATGAATACTTCGAGAAATTATTAATTATTAACAGGATCTAGGAGAATTAAATGAAGTTTTTATAGATTTGCACTTAAACATCACGATCTTGGTCATTGTGAAATCGATACGACGAAAACATATCGTCATTTAATGACTGCACACTTCTAACTGAAGACAAAAAAATATTACAAATGACTAAACACATAGGCCATTGGATTGTTTAATGGCCTTACAAATGACTTAACACATAGGCCATTGGATTGTTTAATGGCCTTACAAATGACTTAACACATAGGCCATTGGATTGTTTAATGGCCTTACAAATGACTTAACACATAGGCCATTGGATTGTTTAATGGCCTTACAAATGACTTAACACATAGGCCATTGGATTGTTTAATGGCCTTACAAATGACTTAACACATAGGCCATTGGATTGTTTAATGGCCTTACAAATATTTCCTGAACAAATTTATATTACTGGAAATAACTTTATCGTAGAAAATAAAATCTTTGATTATTATCATAAAGGAGATTGTTTGTGTTTTGTATTATTTTTATCTTAATATCCTGTACTTGAAATGTCATCTTAAAAAATATTTAAATATTAAAATGTAATGAATTACATGTTATGCAGGCACATGTAGAAAACGAAATAAACTCATGTAAAATTTTGATATTTCAATAATTTATTTCGTGTGTAGACAACATTTTTTTTTTGTATTACTTTTCTAATGGCTCTACTGTATATTTAAAAGGTCCAACAAGATCCGTAGGAAGAAGGGATAGTAAGAGAGGGGAGATTAAGGAACAAAGAACAAAGACTGGTCCTAGACAAACATTTACTCTCTGTGTTCTGTATTAGGATAAAAGGTGTCTTATCTACAACTTATCTATTCTACCAATGTATCTGTAATATATTACATAGTATCTCATTTCAACAATACATATACAAGACTCTGTAGACATTAAACTATGAAAATTGCACCAATTTGTCGTTGACCCAAACTTACAAGACACCTTCTAATAGACACCAGGTTTTTCTGCATGACCCTCAAATTGTTAGAAAAAAGTCCGTCACGCAGGATCTGCATAACTAAGCTCTTTCCTCAGAATTTGGGTTGTGTAGACTGGTTTCCAGAACAATTTGCTTAAAATATCCTACATAAATAAAATAAAAACATGAATAGTTCTCTTTTAATTTTGTAATGAGTAACTGTTCAATTATTAATTTGCTTCCAGAGTTATGTTTACACATGGTACCTACTACACTACTTAATAAATTCCAAAAAACTTCATATTTTCGTCTTTTGATCTAACGCAGGAACAGGATACAGTCCCTCTAGTGGGAGAGAGCGCTCCTTGCGGCGGCCTTGGGAACCTACGTCTGGCAAGCTAATTCTATTGAAATATATTTCAAAGTAAACCCCCCTTTCCGATTGACCGATTTAGCTCATTTTTACAACACTTCTTTCCCAAGAGTTACCCACGACATATACCGCGTTTCGATACAATACAGCAGAAATTACGACCGGTATGGGTATATTAGTAATTTGCGTCCGGAGTAAATCCCCCCCCTCCTAATGAACCGATTTAGTTTATTTTTACAACACATTTGTACCGGTAGATTATCACTACAAATACCGAGTTTCGTCGAAATAAAACAAAAATCACGGCTGGTAGTGGCGAATTGGAATTGTGGGTCCGAAGTAACCCCCCCCCTTCTGATGAACCGATTTAGTTTATTTTTACATCTCACTTTTCTCTCTAGATTAACACTACGAATAATACCAAGTTTCGTCGAAATATAACAAAATTCACGGCTGGTAGTGGCAAATTGGTATTGTGGGTCCGAAGTAACCCCCCCCCCTTCTAATGAACCGATTTAGTTTATTTTTACATCTCACTTTTCTCTCTAGATTGCCACTACGAATACCAAGTTTCGTTGAAATATAACAAATATTACGGCTGGCAAGGTCAAATTAGTGTTTTGGGTTCGGGGTAAACCCCCCCTTCCGGTGGACCGATTTTGGTGGTTAACGAACTCGTTCAATCGTTTGCTAATTGAATGCTATATACCAAGTTTCGTGACGAAAAAACAAAAACTCTGGCCGCTATCGTGTTAACAGACAGACACACACACACACACACACATATATATATATATATATATATATATATATATATATATATATAAATTTTAACGGGGGTCATTTTCGGTGTCTACTAGGTAGGATCGATAAACATTTGAAGAAATTTTTCAAAAATTCCGTCATGAGTGCAACCTCAATAGCTACTTTCCTTCATGGGAAAGCGCTAAAACGGGAAAAACAAAAACAGCGTTTTCATCGATTTTTTGTTAAAAACGAAGTCCCTATTTACTCAATTAAAAAAGTAAAAAAATGTAAATTGTAGGGTTTTAAATTCTCTTATAAACAACCCCATACCCATTAAAATCCGTTGAGCATGTCTAAAGATAAACCACGTTAAAGGCAATAACTTCTCAGAAAATCGTCGTAAATACGCAAAGTAATGTTGCCTCACGGCCGTGGTAAAGCCGTCTCAAAAATTATAATTTCTGTACCTTAAAGAATTTTTAATTTAGAAAAATAATCTGCAATCAGATTCCTTCTAACTCATCTAATTTTCAAGTAAATTTGAAATTCGTAAAACAAACAAAATGACATACAGGTGGATGCTAAACCACGAATTTCAGGGGACCATTCCATTTTTTTTTTTTTTTTTTTTTTTTTTTTTTTAAACAAATTCCAAATTTATTGATTTTTTTTCCTTTTTCCTGTTTTTCAAAGAATTGGAGGTTGATAGAGATACTTCAAGAACGATTGCATCAGGATTTACATTAAAATCTATATAGACCTCTTGGGACAATTACGTTGTAGACCAGTGTAATACACTTTGGGCCAGTGTTGTGCAAAAATTATTGAGAATGATGAATGAATAAATGTATTATTTCATTCATGAATGAAGAATAATTACTTTTATTCATTATTCGTTATTCTGTGAATGAAGTTTATGTTTTATTCACAAATTATTCGAATGATCATTCAGAATAAACATGTTTTAGTGAATAACGATAGATTTATTATAATGTTGGCAGACAGAAATACGTATATATATATATGTGTGTTTGAGTAGGATTATTCAGTAGACCAACTAGAAATAAATAATAACGAATGATGAATAATGAATGATGAATAAAGAATAATGAATAACGAATAATTCTGTGAATAATTCATGACGTACCGTGTGAATAAGATAATTCAGTGAATTATTCATCATTCACTAAAAATTTATTCGAATGATCATTCGAATAATAATTTATTCGAATAATGCCCAACACTGCTTTGGACAACGTTCATCACATATTTACACTTTTAAGAAACGCTATTATGAAAAAAAGTCCGTCTCGCAGGAACTGCATCATCTTAGCGCGGTTCCTTTCTTATCCCTAGTCTAATTTGGAAAGATTAAAATATTTATTTATTGATAAGGCTTCGCAACTTTGGCGAATCGCCTGAAGATTAAAATAGAAGCAGTTATTATTTTGGTTCCACCAGTCTTGAAAGGTCTTGATTTACGATCTTACCTGGAAGGGTCGGTCAACACTTGAAAGGGTCCCGCTAGTTACAAGGTCTTGGAATCTAGGAAATCTATATTTCTAACAATAATTTTTTTTGTAATTTTACTTAACTAGTTTTATTGTAAAATACATTATCCAACTATAAGCAATTAAGAAATAACAAGGAATAAAAACAGACAAAAAACCGTTCGAATAAACGAAATCAATTACTTTAATGGTTTAAGCACTTATTTCTCCGATTGACATCGTCTAATTAAAACTTTTGTCAGAACATTTTTTGTAGAGCATTTAGTAAGCTTTCGAATGGTAACCTTTCGCTTCCCAAGATTTTCAACCGTTTTCGAGATATTAATGAAAGTATACGAAGTTCCCAAAACTTTTCATTATTTCTAGCTATAGACAATTGGTCTCATTTTACCTATCCTGTTTTACACACAAATACATTTTCTTAACATAAGAAATTACAAAAATAAAAATCAATAAAAAACTAAGGGAAAGAGACAAAAATTACAAAAAGAACGACCAACACCCGTTCATAAGAACTAAACAGACGTATTTGAAGTTTTAAGCACTTATTTCTTCGACTGACATCACCTAATCAAAACTTGTTTCAGAATCTTTTCTGTAGAGATTCTAAATTCTCTACAGAAATTTATCTACAGAAAATTTAGTAAGCTTTCAAATAGTTTCTATCCACTTATGAACATTTCCCAACCGTGTTCGAGATATTAATGAAAATATACGAAGTTCCCAAAACTTTTCATGTCTGTTCATAAAATATTTTATTCTAACCCTTCCTTAACTCCAAACGTAACCAAAGGTTTAAGATATTAGTTTTGATAAAATTTGAACATGCAAAAAATGTTTCAACTGAATCCCATGATTTTATGTACCAAAACCAAAAACGTTATTCAGCAACTATGTTCCCAATTTTCTCGAAAACGGTTAAAGCTATCGCCTTAAAAACGGTTTCATTCGTTTTCCTAGGCCAAGAAGCCTACAAAACGAGTACTTACAAGCATATGAACTCAAAAATGTAAGCGTTGCTATTTTATTTGCGCGAATTTCGCCCCAAACGCCATCTTCCAGTGGGCGGATTTTGCTGGTTAACGAACTTGACCTTTCAAATAACAGACAAATATATATATACAAATTTGAACCACCGTTATTTTCGGTCTCTAGGGGTTCTGAAACGCGAAATTTTCTAGTCGGCACTTCCGGATTGTTTCATGAGATCAATTTTATAAGCGGGGTTCCTCCCTATGAAGGGAGGGAGGAACCGCGCTAACAATATAAACAGATCTAAGGTGTTACACGGGAGCTGGTGAAAGGAAGAATTAGAATGTCTCGTATTGCAATTCTCTGTATGCAGGGTCTACTTCCAGGTAGTCGTATACTTTTACTGCCATTTACCGTTACTCAGAAGGCTCTTTGTGTTTACAAACAAACGACTCGGTATAGACCACCCGTATTAACCCAAAAGTGATTATATCAAGCTTGATAAACTTCCTCAATTAAATTAAGGAATTTAGAGTGCTTAAAATAGGCTCTTGATCTAGTCAAAAAATTCAAGGAGAATTAGATCATGAATAGAAAATCTCGGCCAAACAGAAGGAAAATAACAATAACAAGGATAGTCAAACTTCGTTTTCAAAGATTGTTAGTTGTAACACAAAAACGGTCACTCATGATTCTAATAAATTAACTGTGAAGGGTGATTACACAAATATTCCTGTTGAGGCTTTAAAGCTTCAATTTAAAAAACATATTAACCCATAGGAATTATAGATTGGCCTAAAAACATAAAATCATTGAAAAAAGGATTTCTTATTATTGAATCAAACAAAAACGATATAGAGGTTATATCAACAGAGTTTTTAAATATATGCAAAGACCTGTTGATCAATAAAATTAAAATAAAAAATAGAGTTCTCTGTAAAAGGTTTAATGAGTTCTATTAAATACATATTTTCCAATTTAGTTATAATTTTAACTATTGGAATTATTATCCAAAGATTCATATAATTACTCAACAATAGATTCTAATTTGAAGCACAGCTATTTTCGATATCTACCTGTTCGAATTGTTTTTCTTATTTTAATTAATCTATTTTATTGTCAAATACATTATCTAACTATAAGCAATGAAAAAATAGGAATAAAAACAGACAAAAAAAACGTTAGAATAAAAGAAATCAATTACTTTAATGGTTTAAGCACTTATTTCTCTGATTGACATCGCCCAATTAAAACTTTCATCAGAACATTTTTTGTAGACCATTTAGTAAGCTTTCGAATGGTAACCTTTCGCTTCCCAAGATTTTGAACCGTTTGCGAGATATTAATGAAAGTATACGAAGTTCCCAAAATTTTCATTATTTCTAGCAACAGAAAATTGGTCTCATGTTTCCTATACTGTTTTACAAACAAATACATTTTCCTAACATAATAAATTACAAAAATAAAAAGCAATAAAAAACCAAGGGAAAGAGACAAAAATTACAAAAAGAACGACAAAAACCCGTTCATAAGAACAAAACAGACGTATTTGAAGTTTTAAGCATTTATTTCTCCGATTGACATAACCTAATCAAAAATAGTTTTAGAATCTTTTTTGTAGAGAATTTAGTAAGCTTTCAAATAGTTTCTATCCACTTACCACGATTTCCCAACCGTGTTCGAGATATTAATGAAAGTATACGAAGTTTCCAAAACTTTTCATATCTGTTCATAAAATATTTTATTCTAACCCTTCCTTAACTCCAAACGTAACATAACTTTCAACATATTAGTTTTAATGAAAGTAGAACATGCAGATAATGTTTCAACTGAATCCCGTTATTCTAAGTACCCAAACCAAAAACGGTATTCAAAAACTATTTTTCCAATTTTCTCGAAAACGGTTAAAGCTATCGCCTTGAAAATGGTTTCATTCGTTTTTCTAGCCCAAGAAGCCTATAAAACGAGTACTTACAAGCTTATGAACTCAAAAACGTAAGCGTTACGATTTTTTCTGCGCGAATTTCGCCCCAAACGCCATCTTCCAGTGGGCGGATTTTGCTGGTTAACGAACTTGACCTTTCAAATTGGACGACAGATTTTTGTACCAAATTTCATCAAAATCGGACCATTCGTCTTCTATTTAGAGAGCGAACAGACAAATATATATATATATATATATATATATAAATAAATATATACATATATATATATATACAAATTTGAACCACCGTTATTTTCGGTTTCTAGGGGTTCTGAAACGCAAAATTTTCTAGTCGGCACTTCCGGATTGTTTCATTGTATCAACCTTATAAGCGGGGTTCCTCCCTATGGGGGAGGGAGGAACCGCGCTAAAAGGGTATGACAATGTTCAAGAAAAGATTTACAGTTTCTGGATAGTGAGGTGCAAATATATATATACTTACTCAATAAGAGTTTAATTAGGTTTTCTTGTCAAATTGCTTTTCATGTAAAAAAAAAAAAAAAAAAAAAAAAAAAAAAAAAAAAAAAAAAAAAAAAAAAAAAATTACAATCTCATCCAATAATTATAATAATCTGTAACCGATTATTTTATGCAATAGTATAGTATTAGTTAGATGCGATATACAATAGCATAATTTGATATAGGAAAAAAAAATAACACACAGCCAAAGAACTATACCTATCCTTTAAACTCAAAGACATCTCAAAATCTAATTAAATAAGTCAAAACTTTGTAAAACAGAACTGAAACCTTTTTTAACCGATATACTGGAAGGCGCAAATAAGCTAATAGTTGAGCGTTAAACTCCATATCCTATCAATTAGCTTTATATCTATAGATATAAAGTATAAAATACGTATACGTACTAAAAACATGTATTTTATTTACGTAGATGATTAAGAACTCCTAATTTTTGCCCACGATGAATACCCAGTTTGGTAGCAAAATACAAAAAAAATAGCTCTAGGTGGTATATCTAGTATACTGCCTGATCTCTGCTCCTATTATCTCATAGCTAGGACTAGCAGATAGCTCTAGGTGGTATATCTAGTATACTGCCTGATCTCTGCTCCTATTATCTCATAGCTAGGACTAGCAGATAGCTCTAGGTGCTACATCTAGTATACTGCCTGATCTCTGCTCCTATTATCTCATAGCTAGGACTAGCAGATAGCTCTAGGTGGTATATCTAGTATACTGCCTGATCTCTGCTCCTATTATCTCATAGCTAAGACTAGCAGATAGCTCTAGGTGGTATATCTAGTATACTGCCTGATCTCTGCTCCTATTATCTCATAGCTAGGACTAGCAGATAGCTTTAGGTGGTATATCTAGTGTACTGCCTGATCTCTGCTCCTATTATCTCATAGCTAAGACTAGCAGATAGCTCTAGGTGGTATATCTAGTATACTGCCTGATCTCTGCTCCTATTATCTCATAGCTAAGACTAGCAGATAGCTCTAGGTGGTATATCTAGTATACTGCCTGATCTCTGCTCCTATTATCTCATAGCTAGGACTAGCAGATAGCTCTAGGTGGTATATCTAGTATACTGCCTGATCTCTGCTCCTATTATCTCATAGCTAAGACTAGCAGATAGCTCTAGGTGGTATATCTAGTATACTGCCTGATCTCTGCTCCTATTATCTCATAGCTAGGACTAGCAGATAGCTCTAGGTGGTATATCTAGTATACTGCCTGATCTCTGCTCCTATTATCTCATAGCTAAGACTAGCAGATAGCTCTAGGTGGTATATCTAGTATACTGCCTGATCTCTGCTCCTATTATCTCATAGCTAGGACTAGCAGATAGCTTTAGGTGCTACATCTAGTATACTGCCTGATCTCTGCTCCTATTATCTCATAGCTAGGACTAGCAGATAGCTTTAGGTGGTATATCTTGTATACTGCCTGATCTCTGCTCCTATTATCTCATAGCTAGGACTAGCAGATAGCTTTAGGTGGTATATCTAGTGTACTGCCTGATCTCTGCTCCTATTATCTCATAGCTAAGACTAGCAGATAGCTCTAGGTGGTATATCTTGTATACTGCCTGATCTCTGCTCCTATTATCTCATAGCTAGGACTAGCAGATAGCTCTAGGTGGTATATCTTGTATACTGCCTGATCTCTGCTCCTATTATCTCATAGCTAGGACTAGCAGATAGCTCTAGGTGGTATATCTAGTATACTGCCTGATCTCTGCTCCTATTATCTCATAGCTAGGACTAGCAGATAGCTCTAGGTGGTATATCTAGTATACTGCCTGATCTCTGCTCCTATTATCTCATAGCTAAGACTAGCAGATAGCTCTAGGTGGTATATCTTGTATACTGCCTGATCTCTGCTCCTATTATCTCATAGCTAGGACTAGCAGATAGCTCTAGGTGGTATATCTAGTATACTGCCTGATCTCTGCTCCTATTATCTCATAGCTAGGACTAGCAGATAGCTCTAGGTGGTATATCTAGTATACTGCCTGATCTCTGCTCCTATTATCTCATAGCTAAGACTAGCAGATAGCTCTAGGTGGTATATCTAGTATACTGCCTGATCTCTGCTCCTATTATCTCATAGCTAAGACTAGCAGATAGCTCTAGGTGGTATATCTAGTATACTGCCTGATCTCTGCTCCTATTATCTCATAGCTAGGACTAGCAGATAGCTCTAGGTGGTATATCTAGTATACTGCCTGATCTCTGCTCCTATTATCTCATAGCTAGGACTAGCAGATAGCTCTAGGTGGTATATCTAGTATACTGCCTGATCTCTGCTCCTATTATCTCATAGCTAGGACTAGCAGATAGCTTTAGGTGCTACATCTAGTATACTGCCTGATCTCTGCTCCTATTATCTCATAGCTAGGACTAGCAGATAGCTCTAGGTGGTATATCTAGTATACTGCCTGATCTCTGCTCCTATTATCTCATAGCTAGGACTAGCAGATAGCTTTAGGTGGTATATCTAGTATACTGCCTGATCTCTGCTCCTATTATCTCATAGCTTGGACTAGCAGATAGCTCTAGGTGGTATATCTAGTATACTGCCTGATCTCTGCTCCTATTATCTCATAGCTAAGACTAGCAGATAGCTCTAGGTGGTATATCTAGTATACTGCCTGATCTCTGCTCCTATTATCTCATAGCTAGGACTAGCAGATAGCTTTAGGTGGTATATCTAGTATACTGCCTGATCTCTGCTCCTATTATCTCATAGCTAGGACTAGCAGATAGCTCTAGGTGGTATATCTAGTATACTGCCTGATCTCTGCTCCTATTATCTCATACCTAGGACAAGAGGATAGCTCTAGGTGGTATATCTAGTATACTGCCTGATCTCTGCTCCTATTATCTCATAGCTAGGACTAGCAGATAGCTTTAGGTGGTATATCTAGTATACTGCCTGATCTCTGCTCCTATTATCTCATAGCTAAGACTAGCAGATAGCTCTAGGTGGTATATCTAGTATACTGCCTGCTCTCAGCTCCTATTATCTCATAGCTAGGACTAGCAGATAGCTTTAGGTGCTACATCTAGTATACTGCCTGATCTCTGCTCCTATTATCTCATAGCTAGGACTAGCAGATAGCTCTAGGTGGTATATCTAGTATACTGCCTGATCTCTGCTCCTATTATCTCATAGCTAGGACTAGCAGATAGCTTTAGGTGCTACATCTAGTATACTGCCTGATCTCTGCTCCTATTATCTCATATCTAGGACTAGCAGATAGCTCTAGGTGGTATATCTAGTATACTGCCTGATCTCTGCTCCTATTATCTCATAGCTAAGACTAGCAGATAGCTCTAGGTGGTATATCTAGTATACTGCCTGATCTCTGCTCCTATTATCTCATAGCTAGGACTAGCAGATAGCTTTAGGTGCTACATCTAGTATACTGCCTGATCTCTGCTCCTATTATCTCATAGCTAGGACTAGCAGATAGCTTTAGGTGCTACATCTAGTATACTGCCTGATCTCTGCTCCTATTATCTCATAGCTAGGACTAGCAGATAGCTCTAGGTGGTATATCTAGTATACTGCCTGATCTCTGCTCATATTGTCTCATAGCTAGGACTAGCAGATAGCTCTAGGTGGTATATCTAGTATACTGCCTGATCTCTGCTCCTATTATCTCATAGCTAGGACTAGCAGATAGCTCTAGGTGGTATATCTAGTATACTGCCTGATCTCTGCTCCTATTATCTCATAGCTAGGACTAGCAGATAGCTTTAGGTGCTACATCTAGTATACTGCCTGATCTCTGCTCCTATTATCTCATAGCTAGGACTAGCAGATAGCTTTAGGTGCTACATCTAGTATACTGCCTGATCTCTGCTCCTATTATCTCATAGCTAGGACTAGCAGATAGCTCTAGGTGGTATATCTAGTATACTGCCTGATCTCTGCTCCTATTATCTCATAGCTAGGACTAGCGGATAGCTCTAGGTGGTTTATCTAGTATACTGCCTGATCTCTTCTCCTATTATCTCATAGCTAGGACTAGCAGATAGCTTTAAATGGTATATCTAGTATACTGCCTGATCTCTGCTCCTATTATCTCATAGCTAGGACTAGCAGATAGCTCTAGGTGGTATATCTAGTATACTGCCTGATCTCTGCTCCTATTATCTCATAGCTAGGACTAGCAGATAGCTTTAGGTGGTATATCTAGTATACTGCCTGATCTCTGCTCCTATTATCTCATAGCTAGGACTAGCAGATAGCTCTAGGTGGTATATCTAGTATACTGCCTGATCTCTGCTCCTATTATCTCATAGCTAGGACTAGCAGATAGCTCTAGGTGGTATATCTAGTATACTGCCTGATCTCTGCTCCTATTATCTCATAGCTAAGACTAGCAGATAGCTCTAGGTGGTATATCTAGTATACTGCCTGATCTCTGCTCATATTGTCTCATAGCTAGGACTAGCAGATAGCTCTAGGTGGTATATCTAGTATACTGCCTGATCTCTGCTCATATTGTCTCATAGCTAGGACTAGCAGATAGCTTTAGGTGGTATATCTAGTATACTGCCTGATCTCTGCTCCTATTATCTCATAGCTAGGACTAGCAGATAGCTCTAGGTGGTATATCTAGTATACTGCCTGATCTCTTCTCCTATTATCTCATAGCTAGGACTAGCAGATACCTCTAGGTGGTATATCTAGTATACTGCCTGATCTCTGCTCCTATTATCTCATAGCTTGGACTAGCAGATAGCTCTAGGTGGTATATCTAGTATACTGCCTGATCTCTGCTCCTATTATCTCATAGCTAGGACTAGCCGATAGCTCTAGGTGGTATATCTCGTATACTGCCTGATCTCTGCTCCTATTATCTCATAGCTAGGACTAGCAGATAGCTCTAGGTGGTATATCTAGTATACTGCCTGATCTCTGCTCCTATTATCTCATAGCTAGGACTAGCAGATAGCTCTAGGTGCTACATCTAGTATACTGCCTGATCTCTGCTCCTATTATCTCATAGCTAGGACTAGCAGATAGCTCTAGGTGGTATATCTAGTATACTGCCTGATCTCTGCTCATATTATCTCATAGCTAGGACTAGCAGATAGCTCTAGGTGGTATATCTAGTATACTGCCTGATCTCTGCTCCTATTATCTCATAGCTAGGACTAGCAGATAGCTCTAGGTGGTATATATAGTATACTGCCTGATCTCTGCTCCTATTATCTCATAGCTAGGACTAGCAGATAGCTCTAGGTGGTATATCTAGTATACTGCCTGATCTCTGCTCCTATTATCTCATAGCTAGGACTAGGAGATAGCTCTAGGTGGTATATCTAGTATACTGCCTGATCTCTGCTCCTATTATCTCATAGCTTGGACTAGCAGATAGCTCTAGGTGGTATATCTAGTATACTGCCTGATCTCTGCTCCTATTATCTCATAGCTAGGACTAGCAGATAGCTTTAGGTGCTACATCTAGTATACTGCCTGATCTCTGCTCCTATTATCTCATAGCTAGGACTAGCAGATAGCTCTAGGCGGTATATCTAGTATACTGCCTGATCTCAGCTCCTATTATCTCATAGCTAGGACTAGGAGATAGCTCTAGGTGGTATATCTAGTATACTGCCTGATCTCTGCTCCTATTATCTCATAGCTAGGACTAGCAGATAGCTTTAGGTGGTATATCTAGTATACTGCCTGATCTCTGCTCCTATTATCTCATACCTAGGACTAGCAGATAGCTCTAGGTGCTACATCTAGTATACTGCCTGATCTCTGCTCCTATTATCTCATAGCTAGGACTAGCAGATAGCTCTAGGTGCTACATCTAGTATACTGCCTGATCTCTGCTCCTATTATCTCATAGCTAGGACTAGCAGATAGCTCTAGGTGCTACATCTAGTATACTGCCTGATCTCTGCTCCTATTATCTCATAGCTAGGACTAGCAGATAGCTCTAGGTGCTACATCTAGTATACTGCCTGATCTCTGCTCCTATTATCTCATAGCTAGGACTAGCAGATAGCTCTAGGTGCTACATCTAGTATACTGCCTTATCTCTGCTCCTATTATCTCATAGCTAGGACTAGCAGATAGCTTTAGGTGGTATATCTAGTATACTGCCTGATTTCTGCTCCTATTATCTCATAGCTAGGACTAGCAGATAGCTCTAGGTGCTACATCTAGTATACTGCCTGATATCTGCTCCTATTATCTCATAGCTAGGACTAGCAGATAGCTCTAGGTGGTATATCTAGTATACTGCCTGATCTCTGCTCATATTATCTCATAGCTAGGACTAGCAGATAGCTTTAGGTACTACATCTAGTATACTGCCTGATCTCTTCTCCTATTATCTCATAGCTAGGACTAGCAGATAGCTCTAGGTGGTATATCTAGTATACTGCCTGATCTCTGCTCCTATTATCTCATAGCTAGGACTAGCAGATAGCTTTAGGTGGTATATCTAGTATACTGCCTGATCTCTGCTCCTATTATCTCATAGCTAGGACTAGCAGATAGCTTTAGGTGGTATATCTAGTATACTGCCTGATCTCTGCTCCTATTATCTCATAGCTAGGACTAGCAGATAGCTTTAGGTGGTATATCTAGTATACTGCCTGATCTCTGCTCCTATTATCTCATAGCTAGGACTAGCAGATAGCTCTAGGTGGTATATCTAGTATACTGCCTGATCTCTGCTCCTATTATCTCATAGCTAGGACTAGCAGATAGCTTTAGGTGGTATATCTAGTATACTGCCTGATCTCTGCTCCTATTATCTCATAGCTAGGACTAGCAGATAGCTTTAGGTGGTATATCTAGTATACTGCCTGATCTCTGCTCCTATTATCTCATAGCTAGGACTAGCAGATAGCTTTAGGTGGTATATCTAGTATACTGCCTGATCTCTGCTCCTATTGTCTCATAGCTAGGACTAGCAGATAGCTTTAGGTGGTATATCTAGTATACTACGTCCCAGTAGATTTTAATTCTATCATTTTCTAGAAGTCTTTGTGGGACGTAGCGATAATACGGTACCGTAGTTTCCATAATGCCGAACCTTGCTGCAATTGCTTGATGGTATATCTTGGCAACATTGTTGTGTCTCTGAAGGTAATCCGATCCCGCAAGAATTTCGCAGCCTGCCGTCACGTGTTGAATCGACTCATACGCCTTGTTACATAATCTGCACTTGTCCGGAATACTAATATCTTTTAAAACATGTCGTCGGTAGGACCGTGTTGCAATTACTTGGTCCTGGATGGCTATCACGAAACCCTCAGTTTCCGAAAATAGCCGACCAGAAGTCAACCATGCTACCGACAACGTCGTCTGCACCTCCGGATCAAATAAACGACTGTAATATCGCCCGTGCAGTTCTTTCGTTTGCCATTCAGAAAGGCGATCCAAGTCTGTCCTTAGATCCGGTTCATTAATTATCTTTAATTTCAAAACACACAATTATTATTATTTCAATCTTTAATTATTATTATTATTATTACTATTATTATCTATTATTATTACCTCTCCTATTACTTATCAGTGTAATATCTCTTCAAATAATTATTATCATTATCATTGTAATTAAGTATTATTTATCATTAATTATTTTAGTTATCGTTAATTTATATTATCATTATATGATGTGTCTTAGTAGTTAGTAGTATAAGCCAGGGTTTTTGTGACATTTTTCCCTTATAAATAATTGATAGATTTTATTTTAAACACTGCAGTGTGTTAATCCTAGAAATAGAGTGTTCGTGTGGTATAGAGGTACACACGTGTAATTGTAATCGTTGTCTTTTATTCAATAAACATATTTAAATTTAAAAAAAAAAAAAAAAAAAAAATTACTGCCGTATTGGCCAATATTGTTGGAGGTTAACAAAATCATTTACTCGTTTGCTAAGGGAATCCTATATGCCAGTTTATACTAGGTAGGTTTCATAAAGATTTGAATAAATCTTTGGAATGTGCTAAAATGTAATTTTTATTCCCTAATATTCGTAGGTGTTCTGTGGTGTTGATATAGCCCCGTGAAAACAGGCTGGATTGGTGTGTGGTTCCTCTCTCATTTGCTCAGACTAAACCTCAGAACTCTGACAGGCCTTGTCTGTTGCTGGTTCTCCCCAACCCAACAGAATGACAGCAACATCTCTCTTCCTCTTCCGAGCAACACATCAACAAAATACCTTCTCTCTCACGGATAGGTCCGGTATAAAGGTATACCTCCTTTATCAAAACTTATAGTTCTCTGTTTAGGAAACTTTTAAGAATTTTAGATTGTGAACGATTAATAATACTACCGCACACTTGTCCAAAGGGACAGCGGAGTTTTAATGTTTTTGCGAATTAACTCGTACAGTATTTTTTTTTTTTTTTTTTTTTTTTTTTTTTTTTTTTTTTTTTTTTTTTTTTTTTTTTTTTTTTTTTACGGCGCATCTACATCTAGGTCATTAGCGCCGACGACCAGGGTGCGGCGAGGAATTTTCCCAGCGAGCCCTGAGATGAGAAAATTCCTGCCGGAGGTGGGAATCGAACCCACCATCTCCCGCTTATGAATCCAGCGCGATAGCCACTAGACCACGGGAGACCCCCGTACAGTATTGACTCCTATATAACATGCTAGAATAACGCTAACGTAAAAGAGTTTACCTAGGGCGGTCACCCATCCGTGTAATAACCACTAACTTCCTAAAGTTCGATGTGCAGACGGTGCAAGGCCGTTGCCGCTTCTGAGTATTTGTTTTTAAGGTCCATAGGCATCTGGACATTCATGGTGTATTTTTGCGAAGACCACATCCAGTTACGTGTGAAGTATTTGCCGTGATAATTTCATGGGCATTTTCAGTTTTCATTTTATTAAAATTTATGTTGTATTTCTAATTTTTTGAAATTATCAATATAAAAATTATAATTTATTCGTTACTTTTTATAAAGAAACTTAAAAATTTGCGAATTACCAACGTCGCGGTGCAGCAAAAGTAATAAATAGTTGTGTTGTATAATATCTTTACATAATGGATCCATTTTCTTTTATATGTCACTGCACGACATAGGCGTATATAAAAATAATTTCGGCAGGGGCTGGGAGAATTTGGGGGGGGGGGCTGAGAACATTTGGGGGGTATGGAATACTAACAATCTAGAATTTGGAATGGTTAACGAACTAAAACGCTATTACACCCAATAAAAACTATGTTTTCTGAACTAAGTGATCTTCTTTAAATTACTTTTATGGTTTTTATGATACATTTTTACTGATTTCGGGGAGGGGCTGCAGCCCCCCCCCCCCCTTATATACGCCCATGCTGGACGAAGTGTTTAAATTTTTTACAAATAATTAGCTATTCATTCCAATCTCCAAATGGCATAAATACAATAAACAACGTTAGGAAAATAAATTGAGATGACGCAGTCCTGCGATTCTATGTATTAGTGTAAATGTCGCCCTTTGGTTGAGGTTCCCCATAATTTTGGTAGAGGTCAGTAGGATACCCTAGAATACTGTATCGAATCCTGACCTAGCCAGTCCAGTGCAGAACGAATCACCGCGTGACCAACACCGAGTCCTTGGACGTCACTATGCTCCGGTCTGTCGTTTCCTCTTCTACCTTCCTAGGCCTTGCAGCTTATTATATCATCCTTCTCATGCACATTCATCCATCGTATGTACTAATGGAGAACGGACATCACCAGGGACAATACACCTTTCAGAAAACATGGAAATTATGCAGGATTATTGCCATTCCAAGTATGAAGACTTACCTATGCAATTTCCTTTTCAGATTAATTTCCTTCTATCTCACATAAGCTGAACTACTTCCCTTCAGCTGAAATACCTTCCATTAGCCTAAATACCTGCCTCGGTTGATATAACTCCTATAATCTAAAATGCCTCCCATAGGCTGAAATACCTTCTATTAGCTTAAATATCGCCCATAACCTGAAATACGTCACTTCAGCTGAAATACCTTCTTTCAGCTGAAATACCTTCCATCAGCTGAAATACATTCAATTAGCTGAAATACCTCCCTTCAGCTGAAATACCTCCCATCAGCTGAAATACCTTCCATCAGCTGAAATACATTCAATTAGCTGAAATACCTCCCTTCAGCTGAAATACCTCCCATCAGCTGAAAAACCTTCTATTAGGTTAAATATCTCCCATAAGCTGAACTACCTCCTTTCAGTAGAATACCTTCTATTAGGTTAAATACCTCCCATGAGCTGAAATACCTCAATTGGCCGAAATACCTTCTATTAGCTTAAATATCTCCCATAAGCTGATACCTCCCATCAGTTGAAATACCTTCTATTAGCTGAAATATCGCCTATAAGATGAAATAACTCCCTTCAGTTGAAATACCTCCCATAAGACGAAATGCCTCCTTCGCCCCAAAGCAGAACCTTTTTAATTTTTCTGTAACGGAGTTTGAAAAACCCAAAAATTTTCTGCAGCCCCATGCGGTTCAAGTTGCGTTTAATATGAACTGCGAGCGAGATAATCTTGAAGAATAATCGAAAATAAACAAGTTCTTGTAATATAATTGAATTTCTACAGAAAATCTTTCTGCGAAAAATAATTTTATCGACTTTTTCTGCTGCCTCTATTTAAAAAACAACGGTCAGGCTGATCTTTCTGCAGCCCTTTTCCTCTTTCTGCGACAATGTCGCACTGTCGCCCGTAGTTCTGCTATGGGGCTCCTTCGGTTGAGATATCTTTTATAATCTGAAATACCTCCCTTATGTGATAATGTTCAAACATATGAAATGTCCGCCAGAGGCTGAAATACCTTTCATCAGCTGAAATAACTTTATCAACTGAAATATCTCCATCGGCTCAAATATCTTCCATCATCTGAAATACCTTCCATCAGCTCAAATACCTCAATCGGCTGAAATATCGCCAATTAGGTTAAATATCGCCCATAAGTTGAACTACCTCCGTTCAGCTGAAATACCTTCTATCAGAAACTCATCTCATTGAAAAATTCCCGATCAGGTAAAACATCTTCCATGATGTAAATATTTTCATAACTACTAATTTGGCCCTGCAATACTTTGGGGTAGCATTTTCTTTCAATTCCCCCGTAATGTTTTCTGGTAGTTAGACCTCGGGAGAAGCAAGTTCCGTGCTAATAAATAAAATAAGTTCTATAAACTAAGCAAACAGACATATGCTGCACATATTTTGTATATACATTGTTTTAAGCTTGCTTAAGAAAGATATGTATAAATATATGGACTTTTAAAACAGCACACTCACACAAACATAAATAGATAAGTGGAGTCTAGAGCGTAAAGCTTTGTTGTTGCGCGCCCGAATAATATTAGCCTTACGCTACGCCGAAAGCTGCTTTGCTACATCAAAATAACGTTTTTTGTTGGAAAAAGACTAGGTACAAGGTTATCTTTAAATTAAGTAAAATTATTGTAAAAGTCCGTCACGCAGGAGCTGCATAATTAAGCACATTCCTCAGAATTGGGTAGGGTCGAGTGCATTCGTGAATAATTTGCTTAATATAACCTATATAGATAAATAAAATAAAAATATAAATTGTTCTGCTCTTATACTTTTATGAGCAGCTGTTTCAATTATTAATTTTCTAATAAATTTCCTTCCAGAGTTTGTGTAGGTGTGGTACTACACTACGTACTAAATACACAAAGCTTCATATATTTATCTATTGATCTTGATGAGTTTCTGGAACCTACATTTGGCGGGAGAATTCAATTCAAACATAGTACAAAGTAACACCCCCCCCCCCCTTCCAATAGACCGATTTAGTTCATTTTCACAACACGTCTTTCATATTAGATAGCCAGGACGTATACAGAGTTTCGTAACAATACAACAGAAATTACGACCGGTATAAGGAAATTAGTAATTTCTGTCCGGAGTAAACCCCCCTTTCTAGTCAACCGATTTAGTTTATTTTTAAAACAAATTTTTCTGTTGGGTTGGCCACAACAAATACTGAGTTTCGTTGAAATATAACGAAAGTTATGGCTGGTATTGAGAAATAACTACTTTGGCTCCGGAGTAAACCCCCCCCCCCCTCCTCCGGATGGACCGATTTTGTTGGTTAACGAACTCGTTCAATCGTTTCATGGGGGAATACTACATACCAAGTTTCGTGGCGAAAACTCGCTCGTTTCGTGGAAAATATATATATATATATATATATATATATATATATATATATATATATATATATATATATGTACAGGGTGTCCCAAATCAGACGGCTCAAACTAATTTTGCGGCCAAACGGTTGGTCTGAGAAAAAAATGGCAGAGACAAAAGATGTAGGGCTTGACCTAAGCTTTCCAAATATGTCGATTATTTAACATATTGACTGCGCATGTGCGCTCGGTGCTAGATGAAATGTTGAGGTTTGCAGATGACCCCTATTATTATGCACATCATTTTAAAGGTAATTAAAAAACAAACCCTTTGCTGTAAATTGCACTTCGATATCTTTAAAATTAAATGAGTTTCGTGCGATTCAAATTTCATTGTTTTAAATTAAAACGATTTTTTGGAAGCATTTACAGAGGTCGGTTATGAATGTGTGGTACATGACTTTGAGGTATTTTTTCTTCAACTTTCTGAAAATAATATGGCCGATCCTCTAAAAGAATTTTTTTTTCTAATAACTTTAATGAAATTGAAAATAAGGCATATTTTTTAAGTATTTATTCTTTAGGGATTAACTAAGCTAAATCTGATCATTCATGTAATCTATCTAATCCTTTGGATCCGATATTCCTTATTGGATTATGGTTCATTATTTTGCTTTTGTTCATTATTAGTGTAATATTCGCTTTCAACCATGAAATTCACAAGTTGTGAGATGGTGGATATGATTATTTTTTTCGGGGAGTGTAGACGTAAAGCTCGGATGGCTGCTCGACTTTACGCGCAGTATTACCCAACCCGAGTTCATCCGTCTTACAAAACGATTTCTTCGTCTGGTGTCAAACGCCCGACAAGGGCATTTCTCTTTCACCAGAAGACGTCGTTGAAGAGACCAGGACACCATCGTGGACCTTGTTAGGAGAAATCCCCACAGGCAGATTGCCAGAGAAACACGGATTTCAAGAAGAAATGTTCCCCACACACTTCAGCGCAGTAAGTACCACCCTTATCACTTATCCTTGCATCAAGACCTTTCAAATAGGGATATGGATGTGAGGGAGATAACATGAATGATCAGATTTAGCTTAGTTAATCCCTAAAGAATAAATATTTAAAAAATATGCCTTATTTTCAATTTCATTAAAGTTATTAGAAAAAAAAATTCTTTTAGAGGATCGGCCATATTTTTTCAGAAAGTTGAAGAAAAAATACCTCAAAGTCATGTATCACACATTCATAACCGACCTGTGTAAATGCTTCCAAAAAATCGTTTTAATTTAAAACAATGAAATTTGAATCGCACGAAACATATTTGATTTTAAAGATATCGAAATGCGGTTTGCAGCCAAAGGTTTGTTTTTTAATTACCTTTAAAATGATGTGCATAATAATAGGGGTCATCTGCAAACCTCAACATTTCATCTAGCGCCCAGCGCACATGCGCGGTCAATTTGTTAAATAGTTGACATATTTGGAAACCTTAGGTCAAGCCCTACAACTTTTGCCTCTGACATTTTTTTCTCAGACCAACCGTTTGGCCACAAAATTAGTTTGAGCCGTCTTATTTGGGACACCCTGTGTGTGTGTGTGTGTGTGTGTGTATATATATATATATATATATATATATATATATATATATATATAAATTTTAACTGGGGTCATTTTCGGTGTCTACTAGGTAGGATCGATAAAGATTCGAAGAAATGTTTCAAAAATTCCGTCATGAGTGCAACGTCAATAGCTACTTTCCTTCGGAGGAAAGTGCTAAAAAGTATCCATGGAGTGTGTAAAACGAGAAGGAGAACTAGTTTTGAACTATCGGAGTCATCCGACGAAGCCCCGAGGCGTGAAGGAGCAGTCTCCAAGTGAAGTACTGATTTGCATAATGCAAGCTCATTAGTGAAGCATAGAGAAGAACGCCTCCCGGGGGAATTAAATCATTCAGAGGACTTGCCCTAGATGGAGTCACATTGGGCTGATGTACTGTCGTCGAGGGGTTGGAAGAACGGTTCTTAGGAACGGGTTTTCTAAGGAGTCGTTCCTTCCGCTGAGCGGACCTGATGGAGCGGGGAACTGGCTCAGCTTGAGTGATCTCCTTCTAGAACTGCTAGTTCATGGATCACGATTATAGATCGGGAAGCGGACTTATTTTTTAGTCATCTTCTGCGCCTTAAAGCATTCAGCAAGTCCGTGTGAACTCCAGAACTACATTCTAAAACCTTCCATACTTCACGTATAATAGATTCTAAATTTAATGCATTCATAAAGTTATGTGGGTCATGGTAAATACTATAACTTTTGATATTTACCGTAAAACACTGTTCTAATCAAGGAGCTGCTACATCTGATGTGCTTTTCCTACCATCAGGTGCTTTACAACGCAAGCTAGCACATACACTAAAAATAAATACACTAAATAAATGCCATATTTATGCTATATAACATAATATCCTCTCAAACATGACAAATATGCAAAAACTCGTTTTAGCGCGGTTCATCCCTCCCTCCTTAGGGAGAAAACCTGCTTATGAGATTGACCTCATGACGAAATCCGAAAGTGCCGACTCGAAAATTTCATTTTACAGATCCTATAGATCAATAATATAACGGTGATTCAAATTTATATATATATATATATATATATATATATATATATATATATAAATTCTTTTTTATCCTAGGAGGCATGGGGTCATTAAAGCAGTCTTCCCTTTTTTTATACTACTTTATTTATTGGGCCCGACATGTTTCGTGCGTCTTTTCTTCGCACCTCTTCAGGGGCACTTCTACAAAAAAATATCATTTTTTTTTTAACATCACAGAAACATTTTTTTATTATATTAAAACTATCAACGTTCCACAAAATACATTAAAAAATTATCATGCTCCCTCAAATATTACCCCTACCCTAAATATTGAAATAATTATAACTAAATTACATATTTTTATAAAAAAGTGTTAAGTTTTGCAAGGAAGTCCTCTCGTTCCTAAGTACTCCCTCTGGAGTCCGGCTTATTACTAACCCTGCAAGTGGATTGCCAAAATGGTCCTGTCGTTATCTGTCCTTAGTTGTCCTAGTTAAGTCTACTCGTCAAATATTTTTTAAATATATATATATATATATATATATATATATATATATATACATATATATATATATATATATATATATATATATACATATATATATATATATATATATATATATATATATATATATATTTATAAATTTGTCTGTTCGCTCTCTGGCTGGGCTCAAAAATGGTCCGATTTTGATGAAATTTGGTAAAAAAATCTTTCGTCTAATTTCAAAGGTCAAATTCGTTAACCATCAGAATCCGTCCACCGGAAGATGGTTTTCAGACCGAAATCGGTGCGAAAAAATTCTTAAGGCTTACTTTTTCGAGTTCACATGCTTGCAGGTACTCGTTTTATAGGTTTCGTAACGTAGAAAACGAATGAAACCATTTTCGGCCTCGTTCTAGATTAAAAAGTGCCGCCTGCTGTCTATCGCCCGTGAAAAAAGAGGGTTTCCGTTCGGTAGACACAGTGCACACATTTTCTTTTTTTTTTTTTTTTTTTTTTTTGAAGAATCGAAACTCTTTTTTTTTGTTGGATACTTTAACATCTCATATAAAACGATTCGTATAAAGAATTGAAAAATATTGATTTATTTGTTGTTTTATTATATATATATATACATATATATATATATATATATATATATATATATATATATATATATATATATATATATATATATATATAAATTGAAAATGACTTTCATTTTAATCGCACAAGGTAATATTAATACCCTTAAGGAGTAAACAGGAAGACGTCAAATCAAGCCCGATAGAGAGAAGAAAAGCAGCATCTTTTGTTATGATTGACGTTTCGTCAATAACCAGCCGTTATTCGAGGTGACTAGTAGGAATCACCGGTTATATCCGATGAGTAGTCACTTTCTCGAGGGTCACCAATTTAGGAGATTGGCTCACATTCACGAAACGTTTGTTCCTGCGGTTAGTTATGCACACACATACATAAGACACTAGACAAGTACCAGACTTCAAGTTGGAGAACAACTCAAGGCTTACTGAGAGAACTCAGATGTCAAAAGAGGAACCTCTAAAAGGTTCTAAATGTATGTACATATCTTGAATATGTCTATGGAAGACATTTTCAAGATATGTCCTTACAAAAATTTGCTCAAAGACGATAATATACCATCTGATACAGATACAGCGTTGGAAGGGGACTCGTTGAACATGGAAAGAATGTTACTCTTCCTCAAAGATCCTAAAATATTCCATGAAGTATAAGGAATAAGGCAAAAAGAGTGAAACAATTCAAAATAATTTAGCAAAAAAAATAAGTAATAAATATATATATATATATTTATATATATATATATATATATATATATATATATATATATATATATATATATATATATATATATATATACTGGGCGTCCAAAATAAAACGGCTCAAACTAAATTTGTGGCCAAACGGTTGGTCTGAGAAAAAAATGTCAGGGGCAAAAGTTGTAGGGCTTGACCTAAGCTTTCTAAATATGTTGATTATTTAACATATTGACCGCGCATGTGCGCTCGGCGCTAGATGAAATGTTGAGGTTTGCAGATGACCCCTATTATTATGCACATCATTTTAAAGGGAATTAAAAAACAAACCCTTTGCTGCAAATTGCACTTCGATATCTTTAAAATTAAATGAGTTTCGTGCGATTCAAATTTTATTGTTTTAAATTAAAATTATTTTTTGGAAGTACTTACAGAAGTTGGTAAGAATGTGTGACGCATGACTTTGACGTATCTTTTCCTCAACTTTCTGAAAAAAATATGACCGATCCTCTAAAAGAAATATTTTTCCAAATAACTTTAATAAAATTAAAAATAAGGCATATTTTTTAAGTATTTAGTGTGATTTTTCATTTGAGACATTTCATTGATAAATTAAATAATAAATTGTAAAGAAAGCTCTTATATTGCAGTTTCAAAACTTTCCCCCCCAAACACCATCTTCCGGCGGACTGATTCTGCTGGTTAACGAACTGGACCTTTTAAATTAGACGAAAGATTGTTCCAAATTTCATTAAAATCGGACCATTTTTGAGCCAGGTAGAGAGCGAGCAGACAAACATATATATAGTTATATCGTCTGTTCCCTCTCCTACCGTCTCAAAAATGGTCCAATTTTTGGTACAAAAATCTTTCTTAAAAAAAAAATGGGTTTTGGATCAAAATTCAAGCGAAAATAATCGGAACGCTTACGTTTTTCTGTTCATTTGCTGACAGATACTCGCCTTATAGATTCCTTAACTTAGGAAAAGAAAAGTCACCATTTTAGCACGGTTCCTCCCTCCCTCCATAGGGAGGAACCCCACTTATAAGGTTGATCTCATGAAACAATCCGGAAGGGCCGACTAGAAAATCTTGCGTTTCAGAACCACTAGAGACCAAAAATAACGGTGGTTCAAATTTGTATATATATATATATATATATATATATATATATATATATATTTGTCTGTTCGCGCTCTAGAAGCCTCAAAAATGGTCCGATTTTGATGAAATTTGGTACCAAAATCTTTCGCCTAATTTGAAAGGTCAAGTTCGTTAACCAGCAGAATCCGCCCACCGGAACATGGTTTTTGGAGGGAATGTCGCGCGAAAAAAATCGTTCCGCTTACTTCATATGCTTGCAAATACTCGTTTTATAGGCTTCTGGGCTTAGAAAAACGAATGAAACCATTTTATGGCGATAGCTTTAACCGTTGTCAAGAAAATTGGAAAAATAGTTGTTGAATAACGTTTTTGTTTTGGGTACTTATAATCAAGGGATACAGTTGAAACATTTTCTGCATGTTCAAATTTCATCAAAACTAATATGTTGAAATTTTGGTTACGTTTGGAGTTAAGGAAGGGTTAGAACAAAATATTTTATTAACAGACATGAAAAGTTTTGGTAACTTTGTATACTTTCCTTAATATCTCGAAAACGGTTGAGGATATTGGTAAGCAGAAGGTTACCATTAGAAAGCTTACTAAATGCTCTTAAAAAAAGTTTCTGAAGAAAGTTTTTATTAGGCGATGTCAATCGGAGAAATAAGTGCTTAAACTTTGAAGTAATTGATTTCAAGAAAAGTGGAACCAAAACAATAACTGCTTCTATTTTAATCTTTCCAAATGAGACTAGGGATAAGAACGGAACGTTAAGATGACGCAGTTTTTTCGAGTCGGACCTTTTAGTATTAAGTTGGCTGGACGAGTGGAAATTTGAAGAAACATATCAAAAGTCCGTCTCGCAGGACTGCATCATCTTAGCGCGGTTCCGTTCATATCCCTAGTCTAATTTGGAAAGATTAAAATAGAAGCAGTTATTATTTTGGTTCCACCAGTCTTTTTTTTAAAATTAATTATTATAATTGCGTGTCAACCCTTAAGGTCACTAACGCCATTCCTGTGAGTAGTAAAGTCTTGAAAGGTCATGATTTACAATCTTACCTGGAAGGGTCCGCTACACTAGAAACAGACCCGCTAGTGACAAGGTCTTGGAATCTTGGAAATCTATATTTCTAACAATAAATTGTTTTTGTTATTTTACTTAACAAGTTTTATTGTCAAATACATTATCCAACTATAAGCAATTAAAGTCCGACTCGCAGGAACTGCATCATCTTAGCGCGGTTCCGTTCTTATCTCTAGACTCATTTAAAATGATAGAAAATAGAAGCTGTTATTATTTTGGGTCCACATTTCTAGAAAACATGAAGATTAGATAGTTAGCCGTCGAGGTGATAAGTAAAGATGGAATGGTTGGGATTCGGCTAAAGAAACCTCAATACGATTTTTGTTAAAAAATCTATATTTAGGACGTTTCAGCTACACATTGGTAGCCTTCGTCAGCATTTAAAGTGCCGGGAGGCAGAGGAGGACCAAAGTTGACAGTTCCATCTTTACTTTCAAGAAAGGTCTTATTTACGATCTTACCTGGATAGGCCAACCCGCCATAGGAAGGACCCCGCTAGGCAGTTGAAAAGTTATATCTCCATATAGTCCATATCTCTAAGATTAAATTGTTTTTCTTAACCTGATTTATTATCAAATACATTATCCAACTATAAGCAATTAAAAAATAACAAGGAATAAAAACAGACAAAAAGAACAGTTCGAATAAGCGAAATCAATTACTTTAAAGTTTTAAGCTCTTATTTCTCCGATTGACATCGTCTAATCAAAACTTTCATCAGAATCTTTTTTGTAGAGCATTTCGTAAGCTTTCTAATGGTATTCTTCCGTTTACCAAGATTCTCAACCTTTTTCGAGATATTAAGGAAAGTATACAAAGTTACCAAAACGTTTTGTCTGTTAATAAAATATTTTATTCTAACCCTTCCTTAACTCCAAACGTAACCAAAATTTCAACATATTAGGTTTGATGAATGTAGAACATGCAGAAAATGTTTCAACTGAATCCCATGATTCTAAGTACCCAAACCAAAAGCGGTATTCAAAAACTATTTTTCCAATTTTCTCGAAAACGGTTAAAGCTATCGCCTTGAAAATGGTTTCATTCGTTTTCCTAGCCCAAGAAGCCTATAAAACGAGTACTTACAAGCTTATGAACTCAAAAACGTAAGCGTTACGATTTTTTTTGCGCGAATTTCGCCCCAAACGCCATCTTCCAGTGGGCGGATTCTGCTGGTTAACGAACTTGACCTTTCAAATTGGACGATGGATTTTTGTACCAAATTTCATCAAAATCGGACCATCAGGGAAACCAGAAATGAGCTAACAGACAAATATGTATATATATATAAATATATATATATATATATATATATATATATATATATATATATATACAAATTTTAACCACCGTTATTTTCGGTCTCTAGGGGTTCTGAAACGCGAAATTTTCTTCGGCACTTCCGGATTGTTTCATTGTATCAACCCTATAAGCGGGGTTCCTCCCTATGGGGGAGGGAGGAACCGCGCTAAAAAAATAACAAGAAATAAAACAGACAAAAAGAACCATTGGAATAAACGAAATCAATTAATTTAAAGCTTTAAGCACTTTCTTCTCCGATTAACATCGCCTAATTAAAACTTTCTTCAGAACCTTTTTTGTAGAGCATTTAGTAAGCTTCCGAATGGTAATCTTCCGCTTCACAAGATTGTCAACGGTTTTCGAGATACTAACGAAATTATACAAAGTTACCAAAACTTTTTTTGTCTGTTAATAAAATATTTTATTCTAACCCTTCCTTTACTCTAAACGTAACAAAAATTTCAACATATTAGTGTTGATGAAACTCGAACATGCAGAAAATGTTTCAACTGTATCCCATAATTCTAAGTACCAAAATCAAAGACAAAGAACCCTCCCTAGGAATGACGCTAGGCAGTTGAAAAGCTATATATCTTGGAAATCCATATCTCTAACATTAAATTGTTTTTCTTATTTTTCTTAACCTGTTTTATTTTCAAATACATTATCCAACCATAAGCAATTAAAAAATAACAAGGAATAAAAAACAGACAAAAAGAACAGTTCGAATAAGCGAAATCAATTACTTTAAAGTTTTAAGCTCTTATTTCTCCGATTGACATCGCCTAATCAAAACTTTCATTAGAACCTTTTTTTTAGAGCATTTAATAAGCTTTCTAATGGTATTCTTCCGCTTACCAAGATTTTCAACCTTTTTCGAGATATTAAGGAAAGTAAACTAAGTTACTAAAACTTTTTATGTCCGTTAATAAAATATTTTATTCTAACCCTTCCTTAACTCCAAACGTAACCAAAATTTCAACATATTAGTTTTGATGAAAGTAGAACATGCAGAAAATGTTTCAACTTAATCCCATGATTCTAAGTACCCAAACCAAAAACGGTATTCAAAAAATATTTTTCCAATTTTCTCGAAAACGGTTAAAGCTATCGCCTTGAAAATGGTTTCATTCGTTTTCGTAGCCCAGGAGTCATATAAAACGAGTACTTAGAAGCTTATGAACTCAAAAACGTAAGCGTTACGATTTTTTTTGCGCGAATTTCGCCCCAAACGCCATCTTCCAGTAGGCGGATTTTGCTGGTTAACGAACTTGACCTTTCAAATTGGACGAAGGATTTTTGTACCAAATTTCATCAAAATCGGACCATTCGTCTTCTATCTAGAGAGCGAACAGACAAATATATATATATATATATATATATATATATATATATATATATATATATATATATATACAAATTTGAACCACCGTTATTTTCGGTCTCTAGGGGTTCTGAAACGCGAAATTTTCTAGTCGGCACTTCCGGATTGTTTCATTGTATCAACCCTATAAGCGGGGTTCCTCCCTATGGGGGAGGGAGGAACCGCGCTAAAAACGTTTTTCAAAGTACAACCTCATTTATTGTTTCCCCTAAAAGCTAATATCTCCATTTGTATTGTATAATAGTTATTAATCTAAAAGCTGCTACCGTATTTACTAACCCCCCCCCCCTGTTTCTCCAAGTATTTTCCCCGTATTTTCCTTTGTAATGAAGACCCCCCCCATGGTTTCTCCCTAGACCCGGGGATTTATCTCGTTATTTATTTTCTTTCAGACTAACTTCTTCCCTTTGTATTTCCTTTTTCCTCCTTACGGGATAATTAATTACCACTTTAATGAACTTTTCTATCTATTTCCCAGTTACTTCCTACCGCAACCAGATAATGTATAATTATTATTCTTCAGCATCATATTTAATATTCATTATCATCATTCTATCTAAATATTCCTGTATTATGAATCCATTAATTTATTATATGTTTTAAATTTAAAACAAAAAAAAGACCAATTAAAAAGCGATTTAAACAAAGAGAATTTTTTTTTTTTTTTTTTTTTGTATTCTTTTTGAACTACAAGCGTAACGAAGAAACTATTCTAACATGTAGAAAATATTTCAACTGAATCCCGTGATTCTAATAGTCGGAGAGCTGGTAACGCACTTTTCATAAAGTGTTTTATGCACCTTGAAATTTTGCTGTAATGTACCTCTTGGGTAGATAAGAAGGTAAATATGTGTTGGCTAGACTTACCGTGGAACACCAGGTACTGCGAATAGGGGAAAGGTGCAAAAACGTATTTACCAAAAGTATATATATATATATATTTCTTTATTGATTATTACATCCTGTATATAAATACATCTGGTAATATGGTGAATGATACAATATGGAGGTTCTGTGCTCAAGGCCTTCCAACTTCATCCTCGATTAACGCCAGAAAGACGCTCAGATGACGTTGAAAGGTGCCTACTCAAGCTCCCTTCTGCTCCGACCAGTAGCTGGAGTCGAAGAGAGATCGGTGAGCCACAGAAAATTGTCGCACTTGTATAAAGAGAAAGCCATTGCTAACACTTCACTTGGCCACTGCAGCAGATCTCTAGGCCAATGTCTTTTGAGTCGCCTCGGTGGAGAGAGTGGGTGGGTGGCACTTGATAGGGAGAGGACTTCAGGATTTTGATGAGCGGAAAGTTTTGGATGGAAAAGTTGGAATCTGGATAATACAACATCATTAACGAGTGGGATATTGAGGTCTTTATGGAGGTTGAGGTTGGAAACATAAAAAGGAGCATCGACTCTTGTTCTTAGGACCTTGGATTGGAATGTTTGAATGCGTCTGATGTTCGATGTTTTCGCAGTTCCCCATAGTTCTGAACCGTATGTCCAAATGGGTTGCAGTAGTGATTTGTAAATGATCAGTTTGTTTTCAGTACTTAAATGTGATTTGCGTTAAACCGCAAACCAAAAGTAGTGTCTTATTCAGAAGCCAACTGTTATTAATGAAAAAAAAATGCAAATTAAGCCAATTTTAAAATTAATAATAAATAAGGCAGACACTTTTAGGAGGTTAAAATGTAAATAAAAAAAAAATACCAAGTTTTTATTTTTACTATTAAATGAAGTGCTTTTATTCACGCCGCGATTTAAACAGCGTCTTCAATAAACATAATTAAAAATAATTACAAAAGGGCAGACACTTTTGTGGGGTTTAATTATCAGGAAACATGAATATAAATGTTGCCTATGTAAGACTTCAATACCCTGCGTGTAACCGAGTGAGAGAGAGCATCGCGCAGTTGTGGTTGTTCTCTGCGCTCTCATTGGTTCTTGCTCACATGATCTTGTACATACCCCTTAAAAGTGTCTGCCTTGTTTATTATTCATTGTAAAATTGTTTTAATTATACATTAAAGATAGTTGGCTTCTGAATAAAACTCTAATTTTGGTAAATATTTTTTGTACCTTTCCCCTATTCGCAGTACCTGGTGTTCCAAGGTAAGTCTATCCAACACATATACACCTTCTTATCTACTCAAGAGGTACATTATAGCAAAATTTCAAGGTGCATAAAACACTTCATGAAACCTGCGGTTACTGGCACTCGGACCTCTTAGAAATTAGTTAGAAAACATTTCTTTTTCCACTTTTGTCAAAAACTGTTAAAGGTATCGCCTTGGAAATAGTTTCGTTCGTTTCCCCGCGTATTTGCACCTATAAAAACTTTACCTGCAAGTCTATAACCTAAGCAGAACGATTCTTGTCGGGTGAATTTCGCCCATAAATCCGTGTTCTGTGTGTGATTCTGCTGGTTAACGAACTTTATATTTTATAATTTTTGCCGAATTTCATCAAGTCGGGCCATATTTGAGCGTCTGAGGTCAACCTTATAAACGGGGTTCCTCCATATGGAGGGATGGAGGAACAAAGTCTGAGGTCAACCTTATAAACGGGGTTCCTCCATATGGAGGGATGGAGGAACAAAGTCTGAGGTCAACCTTATAAACGGAGTTCCTCCATATGGAGGGATGGAGGAACAAAGTCTGAGGTCAACCTTATAAATGGGGTTCCTCCATATGGAGGGATGGAGGAGCAAAGTCTGGGGTCAACCTTATAAACGGGGTTCCTCCATATGGAGGGATAAAGGAGTAAAGTCTGAGGTCAACCTTATAAACGGGGTTCCTCCATATGGAGGGATGGAGGAACAAAGTCTGAGGTCAACCTTATAAACGGTGTTCCTCCATATAGAGGGATGGAGGATCAAAGTCTGAGGTCAACCTTATAAACGGGGTTCCTCCATATAGAGGGATGGAGGAACAAAGTCCGAGGTCAACCTTATAAACGGGGTTCCTCCATATGGAGGGATGGAGGAACAAAGTCTGAGGTCAACCTTATAAACGGGGTTCCTCCAAATGGAGGGATGGAGGATCAAAGTCTGAGGCCAACCTTATAAACGGGGTTCCTCCATATGGAAGGATGGAGGATCAAAGTCTGAGGTCAACCTTATAAACGGGGTTCCTCCATATGGAGGGATGGAGGATCAAAGTCTGAGGTCAACCTTATAAACGGGGTTCCTCCATATGGAGGGATGGAGGATAAAACAAATGAAACAGTTCATGAGGCGTTTGAGTTTTGCCTCGTGATCGCCAGAAAGTCCACCATACACCAAACAACCATAGTCAAACTGGGGGAATAATAAGAAGGTTACGAAGAGTTGACGGGTCTTTGTTGGCAGGAGATGGCGGGAGAGGTATATGGACATACGGACTTGAACTCTGGGGATCTGCAAAGCCATCCAACACCAACAGAATACAGGCATTCCAGTCAAAAGTTCTCCGAAAAATTGTTAATGCCCCTTTCTACGTCTACAACAAAGCCCTTCACAATGACCTTAACATCCCATTTGTCCTCGACCTCGCTAAAACCCGTTTCCAAGTGTTCCATTCCAAATTGTCTCACCATCCTAACCCCGAAGGTCTATCCTTATCTTCCCAATCCCATCCAGACAATCCTCCCAGGCGGCTTAAGAGACAGTGGCCCCGAGATAATTTACATTTCTGACCTTATAGGGACCATTAAAATATTTGTTTAGACAGCTCTGAAAGTGGCAACAATGGTTGGCTTCTTTCACATTTTGTATTGTTTTTATTTTATTTTATTTTTCCCATTTTTGTCAATTTTAAAAAATGATCCCACCCAGTACATCTCCTATCCTTATCCTCCTCTGGAATTCCAACGGGCTGTTACCCCGAAGACAAGAACTAGAACTGCTACTTACAGACCGTGACATAGATATTGCACTTATAACAGAGACACACCTACGAACTCAACATTACTTTAACATACCAGGATACAAAACTTACCGTACAGATCACCCTGACGACAGAGGCCGTGGTGGTACACTGGTCTTGGTTAAAAACAACATATCCCATCATTCCCATTCCTTTCAGTCTACTGCTTCTTCTCAATTAACCTCCATCTCCATTCCTTTACCAAGATTTCCGCTCGTCATCGCCTCCATCTATTGCTCTCCGAACCAAAGGATGTATCACCCTGATTTTACCAATTTATTCCAGTCCCTTGGCACTCACTTTATCGCTGGGGGAGATTTTAATGCCAAGCATCTCCTCTGGGGAAGTCGCCTTACTAACTCGAGAGGCCGAGTGCTAAACGACGTACTGTACAATGGTGAGTATTCCTACATTTCCCAACCTCATCCAACCCATTGGCCTTCCGATCCCCACAAAAATCCGGACATTCTAGATTTTTTCGTTACTTCTGGCTTGAACGGTATCTTCACGTCGGTATCTCCCCTTTTAGACCTCTCTTCTGACCATTCCCCTCTCCTTTTGTCACTCAGTGCATCTCCTATCCCTATTCAGACTAAACCATCTCTAACCACCGGACCTGTAGACTGGGCTATGTTCCAGTCTAGCCTAAACAGTATTCTGGACCTCAATGTAAAGTTGAAGACAGCGCAAGATGTTGACGATGCTGTGGACCTCTTCACCAAATCAGTCCAGGACTGCGCTAGACTTGCCAGCAAACCAACTCACAAACGTCAACCAACAGCAACTCCAATCCCTCATCATATACAACTGCTCCTCTCAGCCAAGCGACGTGCCCGGACACAATGGCAACGATCCCATCTCCCTGCAGACAAAACCATATTCAATAGACTAACAAGAAAGCTAAAAAACGAACTGACTAAACTAGACAATCACCGACTGGAAGAATATCTTTCTTCTTTAACGCCCCGTAACCACTCACTGTGGGAAGCCACAAAAAGAATTCTTAAATTTCAACCTACCTCCTCCCCACTCCGACGTGAAGATGGAACTTGGGCCAGAAGTGACGAAGAAAAAGCTTCCCACTTTGCCAATCATCTAGAAGCAACCTTTTCTCCGAACCCAGAGTTAAACCCTTCCCATACTGAAGAGGTAATCACTTATCTTTCCGAACCCTTACCGATGTCCTTACCTCCACCTTCCTTTCACCCATCGGAAGTCAAATACATCATTAATCACCTACCCCTCAATAAGTCCCCTGGTCCTGACCTTATCACCGCTAAAATCCTTCGGTACCTCCCCCATAAAGCCATCATGTTCCTCATCCTTATATACAACAGTGTACTGCGAACCACTCACTTCCCTTCCTCCTGGAAACACTCCTCTGTAATCCTTATTCCTAAACCAAACAAACCAGCTATCGAAACATCATCCTACCGCCCAATCAGTTTGTTACCCATCCTCTCTAAAATCCTTGAAAAACTGCTGTACAAACGTATCCTTCCAATAGTTGAATCCTCTGGTATCATTCCAACTCATCAGTTTGGCTTCCGATCACTCCACTCTACCACTCAACAAGCTTTCCGAGTTGTAGACACAATTTCCTCAACGCTTGAGCGTAAGGACTTCTGTTCTGGAGTCTTTCTAGATGTAGCCCAGGCCTTTGACCGGGTCTGGCATCCGGGCCTCCTTTATAAGCTCAAGCGTTTTCTCCCCATCACCTACTATTTAATCCTAAAATCCTTTCTTTCATCCCGCAAGTTTCATGTCCAATACAATGCATCGAATTCCTCATCCCGCCACGTATCTGCTGGAGTCCCCCAAGGCAGCATCCTAGCCCCTCTCCTCTACTCCATCTTCACCGCTGATATCCCCACTAATCCCAGTACCATTATCACAACTTTTGCAGATGATACTGCAGTGCTTTCATGTTCCGCCAACCCGCAGCAAGCCTCAGAAGCGCTCCAGAATCATCTCTTAGAAATCGAGCAATGGCTAAAGAAGTGGCGAATCAAAGTCAACGCCGAAAAATGTAAGGACGTCACATTCACACTGCGGCGTAGTGAGTGCCCATCTGTTACCCTTAACGAATCCCTCATTCCCAAATCCGATGTTGTTCGATACCTAGGCTTCCACCTCGACAAGAGACTTACTTGGAACACACACACAAAAACAAAACGACAAGAACTAAACAGACGCTACGGCCTACTTAGACGACTAATAGGTCCCAAATCAAAACTCAGTACTGAAAACAAACTAACAACCTACAAAACTATTATTAAACCGATTTGGACATACGGCATTGAACTATGGGGTACAGCAAAACCTTCTAACATAAACCGAATCCAAACCTTCCAGTCCAAAGTCCTTCGCCGGATCCTTAATGCTCCCTTCTACGTCAACAATAGTATCATCCACCGAGACCTCGAAATTCCCTTTGTCGCTGAATTACCTAAAACCCGCTTCTCCACTTTTCATTCCAAGCTATCCTTTCATCCCAATCCCCTTGCCCAATCCCTTTCCACAGATGCGATCCCTTCCAATCCTCCGAGACGCTTGAAAAGAAAGTGGCCTAGAGACCAGCTGTAAAACTTAAATAAAATATTTATAATTCCTCAGGGAGTGTCAGCAATGGCTGCCTTCTCCCTCTATTCTTCCTTGTGCTAGTTTATGAGATACATATTTACTTATTGTATTATATGTAAACATATGTATACAGATTGTAAATATTCAATAAAAAAAAAAAAAAAAAAAAAAAAAAAAAAAATTTGTCAATTTGTACAAACATATCTATAACATCAACATACTTGGCCAACGGCCATAGCCACATTGAATACACCGGTTCCCGTAGATCACCGAAGTTAAGCAACGTCGGGCGTGGTCAGTACCTGAATGGGTGACCGACCACGTGCTGTTGGTATTAGAAAAGGGTGGCAACCTGTAGATAGCCCGGCGCTAATAGCCAAATAGTTGATGCGCCGTAAAAAAAAAAAATAAATAAAAAATAAAAAAAATCAACATACTTGATAATCGTACTTTTATAATTGTACAGATTTCAAATACATAAATATAAAACAAAAATCCCGGTGGTAATATTGTACCATCCGACCTCCCAGAGTTAGTCCGGATGTTCATAAGGAATATTCTCGGAGTGAAATAATAACTAGACACCCTGAAATATTTAATCCAGTTCTCCAGATCCTTCAGGGCGTTGGTCTCCGTCTGCATTATATATCTTTCTGAATTAGGAATAGCTCGCCGCGCCACGCTGTCTGCTCAAGTATTCAAAACCCAGCCTAGTCTCTGCAAGTCCTTCATCCCTTACAATACAATGAGGAGTAGAACCCATTATGACGTTATAATGACCACCTTCTCCTAGAAAATCCTTCCTTAATCCCTAAACAAGGCATTAAAATATATTCTGAATAGCAGTGCAAACGTAGTAATATATAAAATTTGTACAAACAAATAGCAGTAAAATATAAATTGCAAAAACATCCCGTTGATAAACCAAGAACAATAAACGTAACATTTAAAATAAGGGGTAATACTACCGTGTGCGAACAAAATCAAAGTAATTTCATTGAATTCGTAAATAACAAATAAATCAATATTTTTTTCAATTCTTATACCAAACGTTTTATATGGGATGTTAAAGTATAAACTATACCAAACGTTTTATATGGGATGTTAAAGTATAAACTATACCAAACGTTTTATATGGGATGTTAAAGTATAAACTATACCAAACGTTTTATATGGGATGTTAAAGTATAAACTATACCAAACGTTTTATATGGGATGTTAAAGTATAAACTATACCAAACGTTTTATATGGGATGTTAAAGTATAAACTATACCAAACGTTTTATATGGGATGTTAAAGTATAAACTATACCAAACGTTTTATATGGGATGTTAAAGTATAAACTATCAGACTCAATAAAAGCAAATGGTTACTTTTACAGAAATTTCATGTGGCTCACTTCTTCTTTTTTTTTTTTTTTTTTTTTTTTTTTTGTAGCAATTAGAGGTGCTCCAACTGCCATGGTTATTAGTACAATTTTTGTTTATTTATTAATTTTATTTTATTTTATTTAACTTCACATTCTGTCAACTCTTCGTTTCTTAGGAAATAATTGTTAATTTAATCAAAATGATGTGCTACGGACAAAACGACTGGTTTTTTTTATTTATTTTTTGTTTTTTTACGGCGCATCTACTTCTAGGTCATTAGCGCCGACATCCAGGGTGCAGCCAGGAATTTTACCAGCGAACCGTGGGATGATAAAATTCCTGCCGGTGGTTGGGAATCGAACCCACCATCTCCCCCGCTTATGAATCCAAGGCGCTAGCCATTAGACCACGGGAGACCCCCAAAACGACTGTTATTGAAAATATAGTAGTGCATATTATCAAAAGATAAGTACTAAATCCAAATATTCAATGATTTTTTTTTTTTTTTTTTTTTTTAAATGGGCAGGTCAAATATGAAAATAAAACCAATTTTTTCATACTTGTAATTTTTATTAAAACTGCCCTACCGGTTTCACATCCGTTTTGATGCCTGTTCAGGGGTATTATGGCTAGTACAGTCTAGCTACAGAAAGGCAAACCTTTTTGCTTGGAGACAATGGACATAAAAACAGCAGCGAAATTTTAATAAAAATTACTAGTATGTCAAATTGTGTTTTTCCATTTTAATATTTGACCTTCTGCCTATTTAATAAATAAATAATGATTATTTATTTAAATTTTTAACGTCCATTATTATTAACTAAGAATTTTGGGACGGGTTATCTCTAGGTTACCACCCTTTTCTATCCAGGATAGGGGTGATGCCTTTTATTTTTTCTAAAGAAAAGCCACCATCCCATAGTGGTAATCGAACCCACGACCTTTGGCACGGAGTGTTAAGTGCTCACGCCTTAATACTCACGGCCACCGGGCCTCCAAAAAAAAAAGATTAATATATTCCTATTTACCAATACTGGACCGGTAAATAAGATATCACAGAGTAACATGACTTTATATGCTTTAAACGTATTTATAGTGAAATTAACACTTCAATATTTGTAGCGGACAAATCTAAAGTCCTACAAAATGACTAAAACTTGATTCTGATTTTTTTATACACTATTTTGAAAAACAAACGGAAATCGGAAAACTACCAAACCCTAAATGTACCTTAATATTGTTACAATGTACATTTAATGAAAAAGGAAAACAAATCAGAACAACAAATTACCCAATTAAATATCTCATTAGTTTATAGAGTCTAATTATAAATGCACTGGTATACCGATGCTGTTCCATATTCAGGGAACTCAATACAGGAAAACCATTGCAGTAAAATCATTGCAATAAAACCATTACAGGAAAACCATAGTTTCTGTAGCCACTTGCTATACAATTAACAGGGAATAAACATAATAATCTAATTATTAACGTGCCTCTGCGGGTTCTCGATCTTATCCCAAGTAAAGTCGAACAAAGTGGCGATTCGAAAGCTTGGAACAGAATGTTATTTTTTTCCCCCTAATACTTTCTTACCATCCCTAACCAAAATGTTTATATCTTAGTCTGAATAAACTAGAAACGTCTTACTAGAAACTAGAAAACTTTTACACCCAATCAGCCAATTTTATTTATCCATACAGGTGTGCAAAACATTTTCCGTACGCTCCGTAAAACGGTTAAATAGATTGCATGAAAATAGTTTCACGCGATTCCTCACGTAAAATTACTTTTAGAATGACGTCGAAAAAAACACATCAAACATACGATGGGCGGATTCTGCTTTCCTTTTAGAGAAAATGTTTTTGTATCCGATTTCATCGAAACCAAACCAATCTAGAGGCTTTTGTGTGAGGACAGCATTTATGTTTGCATATTATATATATATATATATATATATATATATATATATATATATATATATATATATATATATATATATATATCTGTGGCTTGGTGCTAAAAGGGCCAATGTCAATTTTTCCATATTTTGTTTTGTTGATCTACTTCCCCTTGTAATACTTGCATAAAACCAAATATATATCATGATGATTAAATAGTTAGCCGTCGAGGTGATAAGTAAAGATGGAATGGTTGGGATTCGGCTAAATAAACCTCAATATGATTTTTGTTTTAAAAAAATCTATATTTCGGACGTTTCGGCTACTCATTGGTAGCCTTCGTCAGCTAAAATGACAAAAAAGAAATTAATACAGAAACAAACAAGAAAAATTTATAATTGTGATAGGTAACAGAACTATAGATACAATTTAACTTATAACAGAACATATCGTCTTAAATTCTTAGAATGAAAAAGAAAAAGAAAATAGGTACAGTAATTGATTTTAATAGTAATTAGTAACATTAATTGATTTTACAAAGAAATAAGAAAACTATATACCAATGACAAATATAGTAGCTAATAGTAACATTAATTAATTTTACAAAGAAATAAGATACTACATACCAATGGAAATGCCGAGCGGCAGAGGAAGACCAAGGTTGGCAATTAAGTAACCATTGTGAAAGTGTCTAAGGAAAAAAGGAATCTGCAAGGGGTATATGTAACTGGAAACAGCAAGAGGTGGGGGAAACGGGCGCTATGGATCAAACAGATCCATTGTATCTGTTTTGTATTGTATCTATAGTTGTATCTATAGTTCTGTTACCTATCACAATTATAAATTTTTCTTGTTTGTTTCTGTATTAATTTCTTTTTTGTCATTTTAGCTGACGAAGGCTACCAATGAGTAGCCGAAACGTCCGAAATATAGATTTTTTTAAAACAAAAATCATATTGAGGTTTATTTAGCCGAATCCCAACCATTCCATCTTTACTTATCAAATATATATCAATACTATATATATATTTTTATAGTATACATATAGATGTATAAATATATGTACATATATACATGACTATTTGTGTTTTTGCAAATATTTTAAGGGAAGTAAATAAAAAACACAAAATATGAAAAAATTGACATTGGCCCTTTTAGCACCAAGCCACAGATATATACTCACATATATAGGCCAAATGTCTCGAAAAAACGTTGGTTTCCTTTTGTGTATATATATATATATATATATATATATATATATATATATATATATATATATATATATATATATATATACTACTACTACTACTACTACTAACGAGGTTCGATATTTAGTATTCCACCTCGATAAGCGACTTACCTGGAAAACACAAGAGACAAGGACTGAACAAACGTTTTGGACTTCTCCGACGACTAATTAAACTTAAATCAAAACGTGACACAAAAAACAAACTGACAATATACAAGTCTATAATAAGACCGATATGGACATACGGCATAGAACTTTGGGGATCAGCTAAGCCATCTAATATAAACATTATCCAACGTTTCCGATCCAAAGTACTTGGTAAAATCCTCAACGCTCCTTTCTACGTTTCAAACCTAACCATCCATCGAGACACTGAAATACCCTTTGTCTTTGATTTAGCCAAATCCCGATTCTTGTACCTAATCTCTAAACTCCCAGCCCACCCCAATCCTCTTGGCAGATCCCTTTCTTCCAATGTTATTCCTGATAATCCTCCTCGCCGCCATTGGCCACGAGACGATTTACTACTGGTTAATTAGTTTTGGCAACTTAAACTACCCTACAGACTATTAAGTACCCACAGTTGGTATTCACCGCGCAACTATCTCTTTCCCAACTAATCAAGTTTTAGTTATCAAGTCCAACTACAGGACTAAATTGGCAATTTTTTGTTACTATTCTTGCACGGCCATCTACAGCTGCTAGGGCAAGAGGTAGAGATTCGAGTTGCTGAAGGGACAGAGTTTAAAACTCGGGCGCGCACTAAAGATTTAATTGTTCTAGTGTCGTTGCTCGAGGGTTGGATTAGGGGTCCCTGGCCGTCCCTAGGCTTTTCATTAATTTATTAATGTGTACCCGTAAAGGGGAAAATATGCAAAGTATTGATCACATTATCTGCCTAGTGTGCCTTAGGGTGCTCCTACATTGGTCCCGATCCGATCCGATCGGATAGCCACCGATTGTCGGAAGAAAAAGAAGCACAAGCATTGGGATGGAGGGGCCTCCATTCGTCCCGATCCGATCTCATGGCCACCGATTCTCGGCCGTTTAAACTTGTTTGTTTATAGACCGATTTCGGATGACCGACGCAAAATAACGACAAACGACGTATTGTGTTTCAAAAATGTCTACAGCCTCAATATCTTAACCGATTTGAATGCATTTTTTTTGTTGTTTTTTTTTTGTTTTTTTGTGAGCTAATATAATTTAGAACGACTTCGTGAATTCACATTTTTGTTTTTGTTTCCCTTGTTTATTAAATTACGTGGAAAAATATAGCCAACCAATTTTTATAACCTTCCAAAATTTATAATCTTCTAGCTACTTTTCTTTTAAATAATTATAAAATATGAATACTAAAGGTTCTCTTATGGTAGTGTAACAAATAAAAATTACTGTTGCAATTTTTTTTGCGGGACTGATATGCTTCCAGAAGATTGCCGCTCAACTCATCCTTTATGCCTTTAACAAGGTAATTTTCACTTCACTACGAGGTCATTACTGACGAGCTGTGACTAGATCGGATCGGATCGGGTCGGGACCAATATACGGGTCCAGGGTCGGTGCAGCCTTACGGTAAAAAATCAGGTATCTCTACATTTTCTGGCCCATCGAACCCTTGTGGTGTGATTTACCGGCAGTAAATATCTTTAGTTAGTTTTCTAGCATAGACAATGCAACATGACTTATGAAATCAATATATTTCTTATTATGCAGTTGCTGGGTCTTTTTGCGAAGACCACATCCAGTTACTTTTAAAGTAGCAGTAGTGATTGTATCAGTGATTCAGCGCATGCGCATAACTCCTTGCCTTCCTATTGGAGGATTCCGATGACCAATTGTATTGGTTCTTGCTGGGAGTAAAGTAACCTTCAACAGTGAATTAGCTTTTGTTTATGAAAAAGCTCTGACTTTTGTTAGTGAGAAAAAATGGGTCTTTTACAATTAGTACGCGATGTTCCTAACAAAGAAAAAGCGATTGGTTTCTTGCTCGGAAAATTTAATAGAATTCTTTTAATTTTAGCGAGTTGGATAGACTTGAGTCGCTAAAATTAATAGAATTCTATTAATTTTAGCGAGTTGGATTGACTAGAGTTTTTATATCTTCTTGAGCGAGCGTAGCGAGCGGAAACGCATAGCAAGTATGCCCATAATGCTAAATAAATGTCAAATATCCAAAAAGAGAGAGAGAGGAAAGGAATAAAATATTTGTGTTTACAAATATCATTGTTTATGTTATCCTTCATAACCTGCAAAGCAGTCAACTTTAATGCTTAATAACTTTTTTCGTAGTTGAGAGAATTGATTTTGATCATATTAACCTTTTTATTAATAAACATTGCTTGCCATTATCTAGTATGAATTATAACCGTAGATAACGAGTCAAGTAGTAATAGATAACCAGTAAAGAACCTATAAGCTAATCAGTAAGCTTGTCAGCGAGTACTAGTAACTGTTATAAATCACTACTGCTACTTCAAAAGTAACTGGATGTGGTCTTCGCAAAAAGACCCCAGTTGCTTATATAGCTGAGTACCAACCTTTCCTGCCATTTATCAATCCTAATCTTGCAAGACCCCTTCCTAGTTCTTGAATAAGCCAGAGAACCCCAAGTTCTGATAAACCACCTTCAACCCCAGCTGTAGTCGTGCAGTTTGAGAACCCCGCCTGGAGGCACAGCGGAAGAAAGCAACAGCAGCTGTTACGTGTTGCCCTTTCGTCCGACCTTTGTCATGGAACAGGAAGTCGGAGGATAAAGCCTGTCCAATTAAAGAAAGCCATTAATCAGCCAGAAGAACGGCGACTGCTCCTATCACTCCCACAATAGAGCTGTTATCAATCACCGGTTGCGTCACTCCTGCCCGCGTGGGTTGTCCCATTATCTCCTATCATAAAGCTTGGGCAGGATTCATTCAGATGTGGAGCCTTCCTATCGAAGAGCGATTAATGACTGTATCCTATTTATGGAATATCACAGTCTGCTTTCCACTCCATGGAAATCAAGCCCTCGACCATACGAAGAACAAAGCGAAAAAAAGTAATACTGACACACCTACGGATAGGACATACTGTATTTGCACTCTCATATTTTGAGAGAAGAGGAAAAGATCAGATTAGTTCAAGATGAATCGGAATGTTGTTCGGAATGTATTTCCCTAAGTATTAATTAATTGATAAATATTTGTAGGTATGTGTGTATATGTATGTGAATGTTTTTAATTTTTTTTTTTTTATAAACAATAATAATAAATAATAGTAATAGTAAGTATTAGTATAATAGTAATATTAAGCATTAGTATAATATAAGAAAGTTGTTAGTTTTAGTACGTAGTAAAGTCGATGGTCCTAGAGAAATACAGTGTAATCACTAGTATATATCAAAATAAATAAATGAGGGGAAAAAATAAAAAATAAAATAAATAAAAATATACATACAAAAAAAAAGTTAAAACAAAAGAAGGAAAAAAAAGGGGAAAAGAAGAAGAAAATATTTTTAAAAAATATCAAAATAAAAAAAGAAAATAACAATAAAAATAAATAAATAAAAAATAAAATGAATAAAAATAAAACAAAATATATGTTTACATTATATATATTTTTTATTATTTGTACTGTATTTATATATGTACTGTGCACTATACATATATATGTATACTATGTTTATATAAGTGCAAATATATTTATGTGTGTGTGAATCTGGTTCTTATATCCATGCAATTTTATAGCAAATATAATTTCCCTTTTTTTCCAAACTTAGATTCTCACAAATACAACTTTAGTAACACAACTCTATCTCAAACACATAATACTGAAAACACTCTCCATCCTAACATTAATCTTGCACAATTAAACACAACAAGGGCGGAGATGACCAAGCAGTTTTCTGCCCTTAAACTACCAACCCAACCCCCTAAGTATGCCAAACTTACTAACTGTCTTTCGTAACAGTAAATCCAACAGGGCTGAGACGCCATACTTAACCATCTAAGGAACATTTTCAGGAAATATGATATCAGTGTTCGTATATTTATGAAAAGAAAAGTGTTTATATGTGAAAAATATTATATATACAGTAGATTCTCTCTAATCCGGCGTCGAAGGGACCGTGGTACAGATTAGAGAAAACTCCGGATTAGAGAATTCAGATACAAGCGGTTACTTATGTATTTGAATTGCATATTTAAGTAAAATTTTGGCACCGAATTATAAAATAAACTCCAAGATATGTAAATCCTTGCTGGTGTATTATTTACATCATGCTGAAGCATATGCATGTTAAAGATTCAAGGAATAAAAATATGTAGAGAGGCGGTCCAGCCGCGGGTGCTTTAATAGAAAAGATTTATTATCTTAGTAGAAACACAAGTTCCTGAAACGAAAAATATAACTTCTTCCACTTCCATTCAATGATATACCACGGAACAAATGTTCCCTTCCTAGCTAGGAAGGGAAGGTTTTCTAGGAACCCTCTAGCAGGTCTAGCTCCGGCCAGTTCCGAGATCAGACAATCATTCCTCTCGGAGACCGCCGGATTCGAGACATTAGCGTATATAGAAAATAATTTTGGGGGAAGGGAGCACCTAGAATTTGGGGTGTTAGAAAAGTTTTAAATATTTTAGAGTAAAATGGTAAGTTTTAAGGTCCTCTCGACACCTACTAGACCAGGGTATATGTAGAAGACATTTTTAGTTCTTATAGGCTTTTCATACATGAAATGTTTTCACTAAAACAAATTTTCGGGTGAGGGCTGCAGCCCCTCAGCCCCCCCCTTATATACGCCCATGATTAGCGAGAGCGACGGATAAGAGAAGCCCGGATAAGGGAGAGTATACTGTATGTATGTATATATATACTTATATACATATATATATATATATATATGTATATATAAATTTGAAATACAGTTTTATTCGTGATCTATGGGTTCTAAAACATGAAATTTTCTAGTCGGCACTTCCGGATTCTCATGACGCAATGTCCTATAGCGCTGTTCCTCCCTCCTTCCATAGGGAGGAAACCCACTTATAAGACTGACCTCATGACGCAATCCGGAAGTGCCGACTAGAAAATTTCATGTTTTAGAAACCATAGATCACGAATAAAACTGTATTTCAAATTATCTATTATTCAAATCTATGGGTTCTAAAACATGAAATTTTCTAGTCGGAACTTCCGGATTGCGTCATGAGGTCAATCTTATAAGTGGGTTTCCTCCCTATGGAAGGAGGGAGGAACAGCGCTATAGGACTTGTTTACACGTAGGAGCATGCGCACAGGCGACAAGTACAAAGCTTGTGTACTCTAGGAATATTAATTATGTTCGTTATTTTCAAGGGGCAAAATCTTAGAATGAAATTAATTTGGTATTCATTATCCGATATTCAGCTTATCCAATGAACTAGTTCATGATATGAATTTGGTTGGTAGCCCTGTGACCGAGCAGTGTTTCCATCGGAGGTCTCTATGAATGAATTCTACTTCCTGTCAGGAAACAAACGCTGTCCTGGTCTGTCTTCCGGGAGTCGTGTCCCTATCTCTGCAATACCTTCTCTTACTCATATCATCTACCTTTCCTCGACATAATCAGCTGTTTCCATGGCAATGCTATTGAAAATATAATTGGGTCTTTTTAGCGCCGTTCCTCCCTCCCTCCATAGGGAGGAACCCCGCTTATAAGGTCGACCTCATGACGCAATCCGGAAGTGCCGACTAGAAAATTTCATGTTTTAGAACCCATAGATCACGAATAAAACTGTATTTCAAATTTATATATACATATATATATATGTATATAAGTATATATATACTCGTATATATATATATATATATATATATATATATATATATATATATATATATTTGTCTGTGCGGTCTAGCATAGCGATTAATGGTCCGATTTTGATGGAATTTGGTACAAAAATCTTTCGTCTAATTTGAAAGCTCAAGTTCGTTAACCAGCAGAATCAGCCCACCAGAACATGGTTTCGAAGCGAAATTCGCACAAAAAAATCGTTTCCCTTACTTCATATGCTTGCAAGTACTCGTTTTATAGGCTTCTTGGCCTAGGATAACGAAAGAAACCATATTTAAGGCGAAAGCTTTAACCGTTTTCGAGAAAAGTGGAGAAATAGTTGTTGAATAAAGTTTTTGGTTTGGGTCCTTACAATCATGGGATTCAGTTGAAACATTTTCTGCATGTTCAAATTTCATCAAAACTAATATGTTGACATTTAGGTTACATTTGGACTTAAGGAAGGGAGTGAATAAAATATTTTATTAAAATACATGTTAAGTTCGTATATTTTCCTTAATGTCTCGAAAAGGGTTGGAAATGTTGGTAAGCGGAATGTTCCCACCAAAAGCTTACTAAATGCTCTTGAAAAAAGGTTCTGAAGAAAGTTTTGATTAGGCGATGTCAATCGGAGAAATAAATGCTTAAACTTTGAAGTAATTGATTTCGTATATTCAAACGGTTCTTTTTGTTTGTTTTTATTCCTTGTTATTTTTTAATTGCTTATAGATGGATAATGTATTTGACAATAAAACAGATTAAGTAAAATAAGAAGAAGAATTCATTGTTAGAAATGTAGCTTTTAAAGAGAGATTCGAAGGCTTTCCAACTGCCTTTATGGGGGCCTTTCTGGGGTTAGATGTCGAAACTCTAGTCCATCCAACTCGCTAAAAATATAATAATAGAATTCTATTAATTTTTGCGAGTGAGAAACCAATCGCTTTTAGCGCGGTTCCTCCCTCCCCCATAGGGAGGAACCCCGCTTATGAGGTTGATACAATGAAACAATCCGGAAGTGCCGACAAGAAAATTTCGCGTTTCAGAACCCCTAGAGACCGAAAATAACGGTGGTTCAAATTTGTATATATATATATATATATATATATATATATATATATATGTATATATTTATATATATATATATATATATATATATATATATATTTGTCTGTTCGCTCATTTCTGGCTTCCCTGATGATCCGATTTTGATGAAATTTGGTACAAAAATCAGTCGTCCAATTTGAAAGGTCAAGTTCGTTAACCAGCAAAATCCGCCCACTGGAAGATGGCGTTTGGGGCGAAATTCGCGCAGAAAAAATCGTAACGCTTACGTTTTTGAGTTCATAAGCTTGTAAGTACTCTTTTTATAGGCTTCTTGGGCTAGGAAAACGAATGAAACCATTTTCAAGACGATAGCTTTAACCGTTTTCGAGAAAATTGGAAAAATAGTTTTTGAGTACCGTTTTTGGTTTGGGTACTTAGAATCACGGGATTCAGTTGAAACATTATCTGCATGTTCTACTTTCATTAAAACTAATATGTTGAAAGTTTCGTTACGTTTGGAGTTTAGGAAGGGTTAGAATAAAATATTTTATGAACACACATGAAAAGTTTTGGGAACTTCGTATACTTTCATTAATATCTCGAACACCGTTGGGAAATCGTGGTAAGTGGATAGACACTATTTGAAAGCTTACTAAATTCTCTACAAAAATTATTCTAAAACTATTTTTGATTAGGTTATGTCAATCGGAGAAATAAGTGCTTAAAACTTCAAATACGTCTGTTTTGTTCTTATGAACGGGGTTTTGTCGTTCTTTTTATAATTTTTGTCTCTTTCCCTTGGTTTTTTATTTTTGTAATTTCTTATGTTAGGAAAATGTATTTGTTTGTAAAACAGGATAGGGAAAATGACTCTATTTTTATTTTAATTTTATTGATCAACAGGTCTTTGCATATATTTAAAAACTCTGTTGATATAACCTCTATATCGTTTTTTACCTATAACCCCCTCGAAAAGGGTTAGGAAATCGTGGAAAAATGTTTTGAAGAAATGTTTGATGGGGTCGTCACATTAGGAGAAATAAGTGCTTAAAACTTAGTTAGTTTCGTTTATTTAAACGGATCTATTTGTGTGTTTCCCGCAGTTTTTTTTTTTTTTTTTTCACTGCTCGTTATTTTTGTAATTTCTTATAGCAGTCAAATGTATTTGTCAGTAAACAGGATACGTATAATTAGAAGCAATATTTTGTTTGTTAGAATTCGAAGATGCCTTATGAATATCTAGATTACAGTACTGGTGTTGATTTCTTTCTTTAGAATTGTTCTTGGTATTCCCTATTTTCATCTGTTACCCATAGTTTTTTATTGCTAGTAGTTTTTCTTATTGATTATAGAATTGTAAGGGACTGATCAGCAAGGACGGGATTTAGAGATATAGACAATGGGGAAATATTTTAGAGAAGCGGAAATTCCTTTTTAAAACTATAATTTACACAGAGGATACAAAACATAAATATCATAAACCATTGCTACGATGAGAGAAAAGGTTGAGTGAGAGAGACGGATAGGTAGAGTTATCAAATATGATCATTTGGGGAGATTATAGAGAATTTGGAACTGGCCTACCTCTGAACAGCATCTGGGCCGAAGTCTCAGGAACGGATGCAAACTCTCCCCGGTCGGAGGTAAGCCAGCTCTTTTTAAACCCTCTGTACCCCACTCCTGCTTTTGCAGGTGATTGAACTAGAAACTCTTGTCAGGTCTTAGATCTTCCAGGAATCTTACGAATCAGCCACGTGCAGTGCCAACATCCCAGACGCAACGTTTGCGGATTCGTGGTTCTCACATCTCTAGAGATGGACAGCCAACCTTTTCTCTCATCCTTATTCACTTAACAAGGCCAAAGGGAAAACGGGGCCTTACATCACCCCCCGATTTTTCAAAGTCATGTTTCCCTTGGAACATTACTTTACCTTTAACACTACCCATCCTTATGTTACTAATAATAATAATAATAAACAATATTAGTGCTAATAACAATACAGGTGATGCGCTGTAAAAATTAAAATAAAATAAACATTATTGGCATCTTTACAAGACAAAACCTCTCCCTTAGGAGGTAAAAATCCTTATGTTACCATTATTTTATAACTATACCGAACACTGTCGTCACAATCACTGAACGGCTACTACACTTTCGAGCGGTCTATATCCGCTCCGTTATTACAGATACGACACTTTCAGCTGCCGGTCGATGTATTACGAATCCTGCTGCCCCACTTCCTTCCGTTGGCTGCGAGTTTTGATTCGCACCACGCCGGGATCTGAGTTTTGTAATTAGCAGGCCAGTGGTAAACCCAAGAAGTGCTATTAGAGCAACCGACCCGCCTGCCATCCATAGAAGTTCCCCTTCCTTCCCCTTCTTTTGGGCCGCAAGGATCCGTTCCACATCGCTCCATGTGCTCGTCCCAAATCCATGTGGGTGAAGATCTAGGATTCACCAAAGTCCACGGGCACCATTCCTTCGACGTATTCTCCTGGCGAAACGATGAGACAATACAAGATGGTGTTTGTCCGTGAAAGAATTTGAACTCGGCAGGACAGATCCATGGTATCCCGGGACGACATCTGGCTATATCCTGCTCCTGAAGAATTGAGTAGGCCTTCTCGTTGTGGCTCTCCAAGAAGAACGCCCCCTCCGGCTGAGCTGCAACCATTCTTCCTGTTTTATTCTCCTTAAGAGGCAAGGAGAGAACCTGATAAAGCACCATCTCCTGATCCGGAGTTTTTAAAGGCAATTCCACTACAGCTATTACTCCATCATCGGTTGCAATTGCATGTACTTCAGAAATTTGGTAGTAAATTTGGTCATGATATCGGCTTCCCTCCGAGAGGAGTGTCAGTCCAGTTGGCAGAGCCTCTCTTACCTTCCCCAAAATCAGAGTTAACTCTTTAGGACCTAGCATCTCTCTACTCAACCTTCCACTCATCGATGCACCTACTCCATTAAGAACTCTGCGGAATCTAAATAGGAATTCCGTTACTCCAGTTTCTAGGCTTCTGAGGGACGAGGAAAGGTACAGGGAACTTTGGATGAGGTTAGTAACACGCGATATGTTCGTTTGAAGTTGCGCCTCTTTTTGAAAACCTTCCTTCAAAATTCTACGGACCACCCACAGCGACAACCCTGAAATAAGATATTCAGGAATCATTTTCAGGCAACTTAGCTCTCCTCCTAAGCGGGTATGGGGACCTACGAGAAAAAGTTAAAGTTTTCCCCTCTGGTGTCCAAGTAGCATCAGGTTTCCCCTTTGGCTGAGCTTGGCTCTCGCTATCTGAACCACTGGAACTTTCCCCGGAAGTCCCACCTGTCTCAATCCGTCCTTCGTTTCCCTCCCCTTGACTATCCTGGGTTATTTCCCTGTTTTCTTCCTCAGGAGAGGATCTAACGCCCAGAGGGCAGGCAGGGTCATTACATTCTGGCGATCTTCCCGCAGCAACCGGACAGTGTCTGTGAATCTCACTCTGCGTTTCAATTTCATCTTGGTCCTCACAAGAGTCGTCTTCTGAGCCATAACAACACCCTGGGTTAATTTCCCATTCCGGCTCCAAGACCTCATCTTCCGACCCTTCCACTTCCCGGGTTGCCCCACCTGCCTTCGTCATAACCTTAGGGTGCGAATCCCCTCCTCCCCCCGGGGCCCGTTTTAGCCTATTTATATGAACTACATTCAGAGATCCAGTGGCCAGTCGGATCTCATAGTTCACTCGCGAAAGAACCCTTTCTACTTTGTGTGGGCCTGTCCAGGGACAGTGGAATTTTGGACAATTCCCAGGCTTTACGGCTGGACAATGGAGATAGACCCAATCCCCCACCTCTAGGCGTCGCTCCTTACGCCGGGCATTACAATAATGGGTCCTCATTGCCCAGGCCTTTTCGGCACGACTCAAAGCGTCCTTATAGGCTTCTTTCAGCCGATGCCCTAACTTTTCGACATGGTCCGCTGATTCCGATCCGTCATTGGTTGGACCTACCCAGCAATCAAACGGAGTTACCAATTCTCGCCCAAGCATGAGGTAGTTTGGGGAATATCCTGTCGACGAATGAGGTATTGCTCGATATGCCATGAGAGCATATGGGACCCACTTATCCCAGTCACGACCGTCTCTTCGCACATATTGGGATATCGAATCGGTAAGAGTTCGATGTAACCTCTCTACCATTCCGTTACATTCCGGATGGTAGGCGGTAGTTTGTAATTTCCTAATCCCCAGAGCTCTACAAACTTGAGTAAACAGTCGAGAAACGAAATTTCTTCCCTGGTCTGTTAACAACCTCCTAGGGACCCCATGTCGAGTGATAATATTCTCGACGAGTGCTACGGCCGTTTCTTCAGCTGTTTGCCCCTTCAGTGGTATTCCCTCCGCATACCGTGTAAAATTGTCAATTACGGTCAAAAGGTAACGATGGCCCCTTTTGGAAGTCGGCAAAGGCCCAAATATGTCTAGCGATACCTGCTCGAAAGGCCCTGTGGCCATATAGGGAGCTTCCAGGGGGACCTTTTGAGATACAGGACTTTTTCTGCTAGCGCACGCGTGACACCGTTCCACAAAGGACTTAACGTCCGCCGCCATGCCCGGCCAATAATATGAGCTTTTGATTACCGCGAGAGTACGATCAGCCCCTGGGTGCCCAGCCCATGGTTTCGAGTGATTTTCTTCAACGATTGTTTTTCGTAGACCCTCAGGCACCATAAGCCTCCATTCCGACTCATCCGTTGCCCCATCGGCCCAATATAGCAGGCCATCGGCATCTGTTTGTACATGAACAGTGCCTCTCTTGATGGCTCTTTGACACCACATATCCTCCTTTTGAGCATCCTTCAATTTACCTCGGGTTATTTTCTGCCTATTTCCCGTGACTACAACTATTGTACGGCTTAAAGCATCAGCGTTAGAATGTTTCTTCCCCGGGCGATGTTCGACTTCATAGTCGAACTCCTCTAACCGAAGGGCCCACCTGGTCAGCCGTGAAGACGGGTCTCGAAGGCTTAGCATCCACCTCAAGGCAGAGTGGTCAGTGACAAGCTTAAACCTTCGCCCTAGTAAATAACAACGGAACAGCTTTGTTGCCCAAACCACCGCTAGCAGTTCTCGTTCTGTTGCCGAGTAGTTGAGTTCTGGACCCTTCAACTGCCTACTAGCGTAGCAAACAGGTCTCTCGCCGCCATCTCTGTACTGGGACAGAATGGCACCCAGAGCTACTCCTGATGCGTCGGTGGACAATATAAATGGCTCGCTGAAATTCGGATAGCACAAGACTGAGTCCGAACTTAGGATTTCTCTTAGCGATTCAAAAGCCTTCCGTTGCTTGTCGCCCCACTGGAATCGTCCTCGTGAGCCAGTTAATTCTGTCAGCGGTCTTGAAAGATCCGCAATTATGAATTTACGGTAATAGCTTGCCAACCCTAGAAAACTTCGCAACTCCTTCACATTTCTGGGGGCTGGAAAAGACTTGATCGCCTCTAATTTTCTAGGATCTGGTTTCACTCCCTCGGCTGTAACTACGTGTCCCAGATAGGTCACTTCCGATGCCGCAAAAGCGCACTTGTTCAAGTTCACTTTTAGATTAGCGCCTCTGAATATGTCGAACAACTCCTCTAACCGGAGCATGTGTTCCCTCAGTGATGAGCTATAAACCACCACATCATCGAGGTAAACGAAACACCCGGTGCCCTTCAGTCGGCCAAGAAGTTGGTCCATGACCCGTTGGAACGTGGCAGGTGCCCCCGCAAGGCCGAAAGCCATTTTTTTGTACTCATAGTGCCCGTTTACAGTCGTGAAGGCCGTTTTTGCCTGATCCTGGGGTGCTATCGGTATTTGGTGGTACCCACTCGAAAGATCAATTGTGGAAAAGATTTGGCTACTCCCCAATTGTTCTAAGGTTTCCTGTATCAACGGAAGCGGGTAAGTATCGACCTTAGTAACTGCATTGAGGCCACGGAAATCTGTGCAGAATCGATACTTTAAGTCACCTGTTGGGGAAGTTTTCTTGACTAGAATTACAGGTGCTTGCCAAGGACTTTTAGACGGCGTAATGACGCCTCGTTCAAGCAACGTCTGAACCTGCCGTTCCATTTCCTCCCGTTCACTGAAAGGCACACGATACGGGCGTTTCACCACAGGTCTGGCATCTCCAGTTTCAATATGGTGCTGAACAGGCAGGGAGCAACCTTCGGGACCCGGTTCACAAAAAATGTCTGAATATCTGGACAACAAGGACTCCATATCCCTCCTTTCCCCACCACTTAAATGGCCCAATTTCTCGCCAACGATCGAGGCGAAACCAACAGGAGTTTTAGAGCCATCCTCGCGTTCCCTCTCCGAACAAGATCCACCGTCTTCCGCCCAATCTCTCTCTACCAGACCTACCACTAGAAGCCGTGGCAATGTCACAGCCGAAGCGGTCAAATTGACGAACTGCATCCACGAACGGCCGTCCCGAGGAGTGTTAATGCATCTCCCTCCTACAACCCCATTGGGAAGTGCTCTTGACGGCTCAATTATGACAGCTTTCTGGTCTAGTTTCCCTGGTACGGAAATCTCTAATAGAGATTCACTGAAGGCCGGAAGCGTTTCCTCTCGCGAAAGACGCGCTGAGCTGGTTTTGTTATCCTTCTTCCCCGTGTGTCTTGATTCCTCCTTGACTATCGGCTTAGCTCCTATATTCACGCTAGTTGGAAGGGATAAAATATGACCTGAAAACTTGGCTTCTAGTTCTCTCGCCGTCCTACTCATGAAACGTACCCACTCTCGGTTCGCAGACATTTTTAACTCATCCCTCTTTGTTATCGAACCAACGGAAGGTAGGGATTCAATTTTAGGCGATGCTCCCGTGACTAACAATCCCGAACGTAGGTCTATATGGGCGTCTAATTTCCCTAGTAAGTCTAAGCCTAATAGTCCATCTCCTTCTAAGCAGACGTCAGCCACTATGACGTCGTGGGACAGTCGATGGCCCTTAACTTCGATATTCACCGTTTGAATACCGCGTACCGGGATTACCACACCAGTTACCCCCCCTAATCTTACTAGTCGCGGGTCTTAATTTGGATCCTGAGGCAGGAGACCTGATTAGAGTAACTTCAGCACCAGTGTCTACTATCATCCTATGAATCCGCCCATTTATCCAGGTGCTCACCTTTAACCCTTTCTCACCTCCCCCACCTATGCCTAGTAATTCGTAGCGCGATCCCCTTGTCGCCGACTTAGGGCCGGGGCCCTCCCCAAGTCGTTCGCGTTTGGGGGCCTTCTTTGGCAAAGTTCCTTTCACGAGGGGTTTGGAACGACATTGGCGAGCGATATGCCCACGACGACCACACCTATAACAATTCGTACTATCTTTGGGAGAAATATCACTAACCCTCTCTGTTTATCGACATCCCCTGGCCCAATGATTCGTATCCCCGCAGCGATAACAGCCACTTGGATTACCCCTCTCAATGACCCTTACTTCGCTTTGTCCAACTTCCTCGGGACTGGGAATTTCGTTATCCTGGGGATTCTTCTCTACAGTAAATATTCCCTTTTCGTGTCGCCCTAACTCCGTTTCAATGGCTCTAGCCTTCTCAATCGCGGTTTGTAATTCCTTTGGGAACGCGAGTCTCGTCAGCCTCCCAATCTCTCCTCCGAGCCCATTTAAATATGATGTAAGGACGACTTTATCCAGTTGTTTGCGAGCCCCTATAACTTCTTCCTCCGATCCCTCACCTGAGAGTGATCGTTCACCCATCTCCCGACAACGATCTCCGAAAGTTCTGACATCCTCCCCACGCTCTTGTTTCATTGAACTAAGCTGAAGGAGAAACTGCTCAGGTTGCATAGTCGCCTTAAAGCGGTCTAAAAGAGCATCTCGAATCGTGGAGTATTTTACATTTGGCCCCTTGAGATCCGATCTGCTGGCCAAAAATTTCGCAGCCATCCCTTTCAGTCTCATCCTTAACACAAGGGATTTATCACGATCTTCCCAGTTTCCGCTAGTTGCCACTAATTCCAAACCATTGAGATAGTCTTGGATTGGAACCCCAGAATCGTCACCGGACCATGGACCGACCATTCCCTGAAGAGAAAGATCCCTCTTTCCTTGCTTACCCTCATGCCTTGTCCTCTCGAATTCTTCCCTGAATTGCTCATTTGCAGCCAACGCCTGATCCAATGCCGTTTTCAGATCGGCAAACTGCTGTTCCGTTACCACCATCGTATAGCTCTATTTTCAACGTTTCCAATGAACCCCAACACGTTATGCTTACGAATAGGGATTGCTTTACTCTCTAACAGGGCTAACCACCAAATATCCGTATTTGGCGGTCCTTAAACCAGGAAACGTGAGGACAATGAATGAACAACTACCCAGCGCCGAGATATCAGTTCGAGGAATTGTCCTATCAGCGTCAGCAGTACAGCCGCCGGCCTATCTCGAGAGCAGGGTTCTTATCTAATGCCGGCTTGCAGCTGGACATTTAAATAATATCCCACTTCTGACACCATTTGTAAGGGACTGATCAGCAAGGACGGGATTTAGAGATATAGACAATGGGGAAATATTTTAGAGAAGCGGAAATTCCTTTTTAAAACTATAATTTACACAGAGGATACAAAACATAAATATCATAAACCATTGCTACGATGAGAGAAAAGGTTGAGTGAGAGAGACGGATAGGTAGAGTTATCAAATATGATCATTTGGGGAGATTATAGAGAATTTGGAACTGGCCTACCTCTGAACAGCATCTGGGCCGAAGTCTCAGGAACGGATGCAAACTCTCCCCGGTCGGAGGTAAGCCAGCTCTTTTTAAACCCTCTGTACCCCACTCCTGCTTTTGCAGGTGATTGAACTAGAAACTCTTGTCAGGTCTTAGATCTTCCAGGAATCTTACGAATCAGCCACGTGCAGTGCCAACATCCCAGACGCAACGTTTGCGGATTCGTGGTTCTCACATCTCTAGAGATGGACAGCCAACCTTTTCTCTCATCCTTATTCACTTAACAAGGCCAAAGGGAAAACGGGGCCTTACAGAATATAAATCTATTTCGTTATAAAACAGGATACGTAAAATTAGTAAGAATATTTCGGAGATTTCTGAGCGAAATGCCTTGTAAGATTTTCTACCACTACGAACGGCGTTTTTCCTCTATTTTTCAGCCAGATAGGCTTTATTTGGCATATTATTCTATATAGGTTTTATTAAGCAGGAGATTCTGATGAAATGTCGTGTTTTTGCTGTGGATTTTAATTACGATGTATCAAAGATTGGGTAACATTAGCGAGTCTACATAGTGAAGAACCGACGACGGAGGTAGACTTCTTGCTATGATTTAGTCTACATATGTATATTAAGTCCTAAATCCAAAAAATAAACTTCACAACGGTTAGATACTATGAGCGAATAGAGACGGTTCAGTGCCCGGACTGAACCCTCCTAGCAGGAAATTTACCTGCTTGGAGTTAATCCTCAAGAGTTGTAAATATACCCCAGGTATCTGCCGACACAAATACAAAGCCTAGCTACGCAGTCCAGGCAACGAATGCTTGAAAACAGCTATAGGTAGAAATGTTTGGAACACAATTTTTGACTTCGTAACTTTGTATGGGCTGGATAGGAGGTGAACATATCAAAAGTCCTTACCCTTAACCTTTGAGCCGGGGAGGAGGGGGGTTTAGAAGGTCCCATTTTTCCGGTGTTCACTAATATCTCGGAAACCCTGCGTCCTAGCGACATGACTATTCTATAACAAATGAATGCTGATTAAATTTCATACAAGTTCTATTCTACAATACAAGTTCTGGAAATAACACAGTTCCATACATAGGTTATATACTAAATATTCATAAAGACTACTTAGTTGTAACCCGATTCATCAATTAGCAATCAATAGTTTTCAACGCAGGTTATATACTAAATATTGATAAAAAGTATTTAATTAGAAAAAAAACAAGCTTTCTCAAGACTTTTTTTTGGTCCATTTGTATCTACTCCTTGGACTTAATTAGGTATATTATTCTATATCTTGACTTGTTATTCGTCAAGACTTGTTATTTGTCCTTCTGTATCTACTAGATAGGCTTTATTCGGCATATTATTCTATATAGGCTATATTAGCCTACTCAATTTCTACTCAATCTTTCTTGTACTTCTTCTTGATCCTTCTGTATCCACTAGAAAGGCATATTAGGCATATTTTGTAGTGATTTATAGAGCTTTGCTTTAGAATTAGAGCCGGATTGTGTAATTTCCGCTTCTGTGTATAAGTTAACTACTGTCGGTGTCCCTGACGCCTTAACATCACTTTTATTCGAGATGTTCGAGAGGATTTCAACAAGTTTCACGAGATATATTAAAAAAAAAAGTTTATTTATTTTCTAAGCTTTTCAAATGACACTAGGGATATGAACGGAACCGCGCTAAGATGATGCAGTTCCTGCGAGTCGGACTTTTTTCTTGTTAGGTACATCGCGAACTAATTGTAAAAGACCCATTTTTTCTCACTAACATAAGCAGAGCTTTTTCACAAACAAACGCTAATTCACTGTTGAAAGGTAGTTTACTCCCAGCTAGAACCAATACAATTGCTCATCGGAATCCTCCAATAGGAAGGCAAAGGAGTTATGCGCATGCAATGAATCATTGTTAAAATCACTACTGCTACTTCAAAAGTAACTGGATGTGGTCTTCGCAAAAAGACCCCAGGAAGCCAAAACTAAAGGAAGTATGCCTGCCCAAGGTTCGCACTAGGAAAACACTATTAACATTATTATAGTACTCATTTTACTGTTAAATGCCATTTACAACAGCAACCAATTAAAAAGTGAGTTAAACAAAACCCCGTTCGCAAGAAGAAACCAAACACATTAGAAATTGTAACCACTTATTTATCTTATTCGGCTAATAGGAAACCCAGAGGGAAGAAATAGTTCTAGCCAGACTGAGACTAGGCCAGAGATGGGCATAATTTTATTTATAAATAAAAATACGAATTTATTCGTACTTCATATATTTGTAAATACGAGTATAAATAAATTCGTACTTCATATATTTGTGAATACGAATATAAATAAATTCGCATTCATATGTGTGAATACGAATTTATTTTGCATATTAAGGTGATATTGCGAAAGTTATTGAAGGTGTTTTTTTTTTGTTTTTTCTATGGAGGTACAGATGACAAAATGTGTCCCTGCAGCATGGCTGGTGGTCCCGCGGCGTAAACAAAAAATCTAGGCGCTAATAACCTAGACGTTAAACGCCTTAAAAAAAAAAAAAAAAAAAAAAAAATCCCCTTCAATAACTTTCGTGATATCATCTCAATACGAATAAATTCATGATTTATTTGCGAATTTTATTGTGAATAAATTTTTATTCACGAATTATAATGTGAATACATTTTTATTCGTATATTTTTATGTGATTTGTTTTGTAATCACTTGATTTTTTGTAAATATTCACATTTTTTTGTGATTATTTACAATTTTTTCTGTGAATTTATTTTTATTCGCAGAAAAATTTGCGAATAAAATTTTATTTGTATTTTTATATTTAATATATGTGAATAAAAATAAATTCGTATTCACACTTATGAATACGAATTTATTTATATTCGTATTTACAAATATATGAAGTACGAATTTATTTATATTCGTATTCACAAATATATGAAGTACGAATAAATTCGTATTTTTATTTATAAATAAAAGTATGCCCATCTCTGGACTAGGCCATAGCAAATTGGTCCCAGTTCATAATTGAATATAAACTTCCCCTTATGACTCCAATAATTTCCTATTGTATGAATAATCACTACCAATTAACACATTAAATATTTTATGATCTTCATAATCATAATACCATTGGAAATACTATTTGAAATGGTTTCATCAAATAAAGGATATGAATTATACACCAACGAGAGAATGGATATTGTTCCTAGTATTGAACAATAGACCTGGAAACAATGGGAATTAATGGGAATTCTATCTATTGAAATGGCACAATATTCTCATTTTTTTTTTGCCTTTACTTTATAATATACTTGAAAAATCATTAATATATCAAAATAAATAATCAGAGTACATAAATATATATTATAAATATTGTTAAGTAAATTAGAGTATTTGAAAAATATTATTTGCTACTTATCTATATATATAAAAATCACGTATTCTGTCTGTTTGTCTTTTAGCGCGGTTCCTCCCTCCCCCATAGGGAGGAACCCCGCTTATAAGGTTGATACAATGAAACAATCCGGAAGTGCCGACAAGAAAATTTCGCGTTTCAGAACCCCTAGAGACCGAAAATAACGGTGGTTCAAATTTGTGTATATATATATATATATATATATATGTATATATTTATTTATATATATATATATATATATATATATATATATATATATATATATATATATATTTGTCTGTTCGCTCATTTCTGGCTTCCCTGATGGTCCGATTTTGATGAAATTTGGTACAAAAATCCCTCGTCCAATTTGAAAGGTCAAGTTCGTTAACCAGCAAAATCCGCCCACTGAAAGATGGCGTTTGGGGCGAAATTCGCGCAGAAAAAATCGTAACGCTTACGTTTTTGAGTTCATAAGCTTGTAAGTACTCTTTTTATAGGCTTCTTGGGCTAGGAAAACGAATGAGACCATTTTCAAAGCGATAGCTTTAACCGTTTTCGAGAAAATTGGAAAAATAGTTTTTGAATACCGTTTTCGGTTTGGGTACTTAGAATCACGGGATTCAGTTGAAACATTATCTGCATTTTCTACTTTCATTAAAACTAATATGTTAAAAGTTATGTTACGTTTGGAGTTAAGGAAGGGTTAGAATAAAATATTTTATGAACAGATATGAAAAGTTTTGGGAACTTCGTATACTTTCATTAATATCTCGAACACGGTTGGGAAATCGTGGTAGGTAGATAGAAACTATTTGAAAGCTTACTAAATTCTCTACAACAATGATTCTGAAACTATTTTTGATTAGGTTATGTCAATCGGAGAAATAAGTGCTTAAAACTTCAAATACGTCTGTTTTGTTCTTATGAACGGGTTTTTGTCGTTCTTTTTGTAATTTTTGTCTCTTTCCCTTGGTTTTTTATTGCTTTTTATTTTTTTTATTTCTTATGTTCGGGAAAAGTTTGTGTGTAAAACAGGATATGAAAAATGAGACCAATTTTCTGTTGCTAGAAATAATGTAAATTTTGGAAACTTTCATTAATATCTCGAAAACGGTTGAAAATCTTTGTAAACGGAAGAATACCATTAGAAAGCTTATTAAATGCTCTACATAAAAGGTTCTAATGAAAGTTTTGATTAGGCGATGTCAATCGGAGAAATAAGAGCTTAAAGCTTTAAAGTAATTGATTTCGTTTATTCGAACTGTTCTTTTTGTCTGTTTTTTATTCCTTGTTATTTTTTAATTGCTTATAGTTGGATAATGTATTCGAAAATAAAACAGGTTAAGTAAAATAACAAAAACAATTTATTGTTAGAAACATAAAGTTCCAAGATTCCAAGACCTTGTAACTAGCGGAACCGTTTCAAGTGTTGCTGACACTTCGCCGTTTCGGCTTGCTTGAACTTCAAGCCTTCATCAGGGCTGTAAATACAAGTAGGACATATTTAACACTAATATATGCACATATCTATGTAAATATACCTAACATATATATATATATATATATATATATATATATATATATATATATTTATATATATATATATATATTTATATATAAGCATATACACATACACATATACACGCACACATATGTACATATATATGCCCACATACATACACATATGGGGTATATATTATTAAGTAGCAGTGACCGAACCCCGACAATCCCTACCTTGCATCATCAACGGTCAACGATCTCCTCTCAACAAAATAATAACTGCTTCTATTTTAATCTTTCGAAATTAGACTAGGGATAAGAACGGAACCGCGCTAAGATGAGGCAGTTCCTGCGAGTCGGACTTTTTTGTTCCTTATACAAATCCACACCGTTTGACCGATTTTGACCAAACTTGGCACGCAGGTAGGTCTAGATACGGGAAATCTCCTAGGCTAGGTCAAAAAAATCTACCAGCTGTCTGTCTGTATGTTTATGCGTTATACAAATCCAAACTCGGTACCGTCTCCACACCGTTCGTCCGATTTTTAATAAAATCGGTACACATGTAGATCTTAATCTGAGAGTGTCGTAGGCAAAGTCAAAAACGTCTACCAGCTGTCTGTCTGTATGTTTGTTCCCTATAAAAATCCACACTGTTCGACCGATTTTGACTATACTCGGTACACATATAGATCTTAATCTGGGGATTGTCGTAGGCTATGTCAAAAACGTCTTATAGCTGTCTGTCTGTATGTTTGTCCCTCATACAAATCCACACCGTTCGTCCCATTTTGACTAAACTCGGTACACAGGTAGATCCTAATCTGGAGAGTGCCGTAAGCTAGGTCAAAAACCTCTATCAGCTGTCTGTCTGTATGTTTGTTCTTTATACAAACCCACACCGTTTCACAGATTATGATCAAACTGGGCACACAGGTTGGTCTTGATAAGGGGATTGTCATAGGCCAGGTCAAAAACGTCTACCAGCTGTTTTCTGTATGTTTTTTTTTTATTATTAAAAATCCACACCGTTAGACCGATTTTTACCAAACTTGGCATACATTTATGTCTTGATACGGGGGGTGCTATAGGTTATGTCAAAGTCGTCTAGGACTCACAGTTGGGAGGTCACGGGTTCGAAACAGTTACAGATTCGTGTTATTAGATTTTAATAATACTTATTAGGTTTTTAATTTATTTAGGCTTTTCTATATGCAGAAAGCAGGTGTAGCATGGCACGCCGGGTAACAGCTAATAGGTAATAAATTCATTCATTATGACGTTAAAAACAGCAGTTTTCTTCTTATTATAAAAGCTACGGTGGAAAGCTACCCGTAGATAACTCGGTAGAAATAGACATCCGGTTCCGTTCATATCTGTAGCGAGTCAAGGAATAGAAGCAGTAATTGGTAGATTTTAATTTTTTGTGAAAAATTGTGAAGATTTAAAGCACCACAAGAGGAAACTGACAGTATCATAACGGAAATGACTCCCCGTCTCCTCAAAGATTGCTCTAGGAAAAAAGTTATTACCAATACGTTTTCCATTTTTATGAAAGAACAAAACTAACACATTCGAAGATTTAAGCACTTATTTCTTATATATATATATATATATATATATATATATATATATATATATATATATATATATATAGATAGATAGATATATATATATATATAGATATATATATATATATATATATATATATATATATATATAAATATGCATGTATATAGATATATATAAATTTTAACAGGGGTCATTTTCGGTGTCTACTAAGTAGGATCGATAAAGATTTGAAGAAATTTTTCAAAAATTCCGTCATGAGTCCAACCTCAATAGCTACTTTCCTTCGGAGGAAAGTGCTAAAAAGGTTAATGTTATAAAAATAAATGGTAATAGTGTAGTTTAGGGGCCTCCTCGCCGATTTTTTTGTCCGGCGGTTCTATAACATATTTATATTTTATATTTATTTATGAAAGAACAAAACTAACACATTCGAAGATTTAAGCACTTATTTCTCTGATTGACATCGCCCCATCACAAATTGCTTTAGAAGTTCTTTTGTAGAGAATTTAGTAAGCTGTAGAATGGTCACCTTCCACTTCCAACGATTTCTGAATCATTTTCGAGATATTTTACAAAATATAAGAAGACCCAAAAACGTTTTATTGTTAACTCCACATACAACCAAAATTTAAACATATTGGTTTGGATGAATTTTAAACACGTAGAAAATATTTCAACACAAGGCGAAAATGTGTTTGAAAAACTATTGTTATCAATTTTTCTCGAACACGGTTACAGATATCACCTTTAAAATGGTTGCATTCGTTTACCTACGTTAGATCTATATATATATATATATATATATATATATATATATATATATATATATATATATATATAAATCACGTGTCAATTCTACACCGTTTGACCGATATTGACCAAACTTGCCGCACAGGTAGGTCTTGATACGAGAAATCTCCTAGGCTAGGTCAAAATAGTCAAATTTCAAAATTTGGTCAAATGTTTTGTTCAAGAAAAATTGGCTACACTGAACCATTCAGATTGTGACGGCAATTTTGAATCGACTACTACTGGCCTCTGTCTGCTGTTAGATGAAGTGTTGTTGTGCTGGCCTCTGCCGGTAACATTATGAACTAAAACAAATTCACATCGTTTGACCGATTTTCGTAACTGGGTATAGACAACTAGGTATCGAGTAGATCTTGATACGGGGATAGTCCTAGACAGAAAGTAGGTGTAGTATGGCACACTGGGTAACAGCTAGTAACCTATAAAAAGAGTATCTGCAAGCATATGAACTCGAAAACGTAATCATTACGAATTTTTTCGTTCGATTTTAGCCCCAAAAACCATATTCCGGTGGACAGATTCTGCTGGTTAACGAGCTAGGCGTTTGAAATTAGACGAAAGGGTTTTGTACCAAATTTCTTTGAAATCGGATTATTTTTGTGTCTTTGACAGGAACCAGTTTTCTTTCTCCTCATTTATGTCATGAAGGCTTGAAACTAAAACATTTAGTCGTATGACCCATCATGAAAGATCTCCTACAATCCCCACATTGCTGATCTCAGCGGTCTATTTAGTCGTATGACCCATCATGAAAGAACTCCTACAATCCCCACATTGCTGATCTCAGCGGTCTATTTAGTCGTATGACCCATCATGACAGAACTCCTACAATCCCCACATTGCTGATCTCAGCGATCTATTTAGTCGTATGACCCATCATGACAGAACTCCTACAATCCCCACATTGCTGATCTCAGCGATCTATTTAGTCGTATGACCCATCATGACAGAACTCCTACAATCCCCACATTGCTGATCTCAGCGGTCTATTTAGTCGTATGACCCATCATGACAGAACTCCTACAATCCCCACATTCCTGATCTCAGCGGTCTATTTAGTCGTATGACCCATCATGACAGAACTCCTACAATCCCCACATTGCTGATCTCAGCGGTCTATTTAGTCGTATGACCCATCATGACAGAACTCCTACAATCCCCACATTCCTGATCTCAGCGGTCTATTTAGTCGTATGACCCATCATGACAGAACTCCTACAATCCCCACATTCCTGATCTCAGCGGTCTATTTAGTCGTATGACCCATCATGACAGAACTCCTACAATCCCCACATTGCTGATCTCAGCGGTCTATTTAGTCGTATGACCCATCATGACAGAACTCCTACAATCCCCACATTGCTGATCTCAGCGATCTATTTAGTCGTATGACCCATCATGACAGAACTCCTACAATCCCCACATTGCTGATCTCAGCGATCTATTTAGTCGTATGACCCATCATGACAGAACTCCTACAATCCCCACATTGCTGATCTCAGCGGTCTATTTAGTCGTATGACCCATCATGACAGAACTCCTACAATCCCCACATTCCTGATCTCAGCGGTCTATTTAGTCGTATGACCCATCATGACAGAACTCCTACAATCCCCACATTGCTGATCTCAGCGGTCTATTTAGTCGTATGACCCATCATGACAGAACTCCTACAATCCCCACATTCCTGATCTCAGCGGCCTATTTAGTCGTCTGACCCATCATGACAGAACTCCTACAATCCCCACATTCCTGATCTCAGCGGTCTATTTAGTCGTATGACCCATCATGACAGAACTCCTACAATCCCCACATTGCTGATCTCAGCGGTCTATTTAGTCGTATGACCCATCATGACAGAACTCCTACAATCCCGACATTCCTGATCTCAGCGGTCAAGAATCTATTTTGTGTAATTTCTACTATTTTACTTTAGGAAAAGTTAATCATAATAATTATGAGTGTGCAGCAATAAAGAGACAGTTCCTTCTTTCTCATTTTTGGCAACTTAAGAAGCAAAACGTTTTAAAATTTTGTTTCTTGATATTCCCGTTTTGTTTTTCTTATCATAACATTTTTTTTTTTTAATTAATACGTTTTTAATTAAACATCTGTACAATTTAAAGTACATTAGTTAAGTTTGCTCAAAATTTAAATTATAGTATATACAGAAATTGAATAATAAAACTGACAAAATAAGTAAAATAAAAAAAATAAATAAAAAAATAAAAACAAAACAAAAAAAAAACGAATAAATAAAAATAACTAATTAAAAACAAGCAAAAAGAAACAATTGAATAAGAAATAATGATAATAACACTTATCATAACATAGCTACTTAGTTATGAATGTAAGTCCATAAGGACCCTATCCCTATAAGGACCTTTTTTAGCGTTGAAGTTTCAGGTTTAATGATCTGCAGCTGCCTCCTTATTTCCTTATTGACGTTCTAAAAAAAAAAAAAAAATAAAATAAAAAAAAAAAATAAAAAAAAAAAATAAAAAAAAAAAATAAAATAAAATTACGACTTTTTTTTACTGAAATTAGCAAAGTTTGCTTTTAGTCGCATTTTTAATTTAGTAAGCTCATACGACAATACAAACAAAACCTGAAAGTCGCCAAAAATGGTGCTGCCTCCTTATTGCTGCACGTCCGTCAATTATAAAATACCTATATAACATAATATATTCATTAATAAAATAGAAAATATATACATTTTTCTAATTATATAAAAATGCGAATGATATCATAATAATCTGTTTATGATCCTAGTTTATTTGATAGTAACTCACTACTATTATAAACCCTTAGAGAATATAAAACTGAAAAATGACTCCATTTAAATGAAAAGTCATTAGGACGGCAAAGGAACTTCAAGGCTTTTAAAGGCTTTTTATCTTTCATCTTTCCATTCAACATTAATATCATTTTAATAATAAAAAGTGTCGTTTATATTTTGGCTAAAAATCTTAAAATTTTCATAAAGGGCTATAATATTTTACTGGTTTAAATTATTCCAGTATCGATGAATCATTTGTAAATTTTTGTGCATTATATGTTTTTAGAGTTTCTACGATAACTAAAAGGAAATATATCAACCATTGTTGGGCAAACATTTTTCAGAATAATGAATAAATGTACTATATTATTTTGTATTCATTATTTTTATTTTTATTTTTTTTTTTTTTTTATTTATTTATTGCATACAAGATTTCTCCATTGCAAGGAGCTGGCCTTATATAATGATTTTAGTCCTATATTAGTATTAAATCCATATATGCACATAGACAGCCAGTCGAAACACTTATACAGATATTTTATACTTAAATAAGTAACAGGGTTGAGTATTATACATTGAGAAATAATAGACCAAAAATAAGTACCTTTTTCTGAGCATAAAATTTAACGAATATTTACAGGTGTTTACTAATTATGTAATAACATTTCATAAATATAATTTCATTTTTTTATAGTAATGCGATGTAATAAGTATTAAAAGAATTCCTAATTAGTGCGAGCAAAAAAACAAAACAAAAACGGATTACTTTTATTTTAAAAAACTTTTAAATTTTTATTTTTAATTGCATTTTATTTTTTTGTTTGGGGGGGGTTATCCTCAGTCTCCTGGTAATTATTATCACTAATATTATTCTAGCAACATTTTCAAAGGCTATTTACATCTAAAACTAATGGTTTTGTTAGTAAAGTGTTAGATATTATAAGCAACCCACCGTCTCCTCCCCTTTATAGCTGGCGAAGTGGCTGCTATATTGAAATCAAGATCAGCTGGTAGTAAAGGTACAGAGATTTGCCAAGTCCACAATTGACTTGGTGAAATGTGTATTCATTATTATTGTTTATATTCTTTTTTATTCATTATTATTATCATTCTGTGAAAGAAATTCATATTTTATTCACAAATTATTCGAACAATCAATCAGAATAAACATATTTAATTGAATAATGAATGATTTATTATGATGTCGATAGCCGGAATATATATATATATATATATATATATATATATATATATATATATATATATATATATATATATATATACACATACAAATTTAAACCAATGTTTTTTTCGAGACCTTTGGTCTATAAATATATACTAGCTGTGGAAGTGGATTTAGTCAGTAAACCAACTAAAAAGAACGAATAATGAATAACGTATAATTCTGTGAATATTCGCCGTGTGAATAAGATAATTTAGTGAATTATTCGTCATTCACTAAAAATGAATTTGAATAATCATTCGAATAATAATTTATTCGAATGATGCTTAACACTAATATATCTACCTCTTTGTTAGAGAAAGAACCCTCTTAAAGAGGTCAGCAGTTGTAGAGCCTCATGTGATAACAATGTAAAACCCGTAGATAAGGCTAGGTTCACACAATCAAGCAATTTGTGCATTATATGTGTTGAACACTCACTCTTATGTTCTCGTGGTCTTCCTTCATCACATAGGCAATAGTTGCTTCAGAAGACTGCCAAAGAGGACCCCAAAACGTTCGAAAAATATATTTTTCTGAAAACCAGAGGTTTCATGTATGTCGAATTTCATTTTGACTTCTTATCTCCTCAACAACTCCAGCCGCTCTCAACTGCTGGACACGTCAACGTTATGTGGGGCCCGTGTTGCCTCCTTCTTCTACACAAGTCTACGGTACACAAGGACTGCTGTAGCAGTCAACGTTAAGTGGGGCCCGTCTTTCCTCCTACTTCTACACAATTCTACGCTACACATGGCCTGCTGGACCAGTCAACGATATGTGGGCCCGTCTTTCCTCCTACGTCTACACAAGTCTACGGTACACAGGGCCTGCTGGAGCAGTCAACGTTATGTAGGCCCGTCTTTCCTCCTACTTCTATACAAGTCTACGGAATACAGGGACTGCTGGAGCAGTCAATGTTATGTGGGCCCGTCTTTCCTCCTACTTCTGCACAAGTCTACGCTACACATGGCCTGCTGGTGCAGTCAACGTTATGTGGACCCGCCTTTCCTCCTACTTCTACACAAGTCTACGTTCCACAGAGACGGCTGGAGTAGTCATCGGTAGAGAAAGGACTAGGTTTTTCCTTGTTACAAACTCAGCGAAATATGCCCGCTATATTACAATTTGTGGTACATAATATTTAGAAGATAAACTATAACTCAAAATTCATTGGGATATAAAAACTAAACTTTCCCTTCCTATGGAAAATATGAAGACTTTTTAAACGGTTTTGTGGTTGATAAAGTTTCTAACTTGTTTGAAAGTTTTAATTACTCAACTTCAAGGTATAAAACATTCCTAAAGCTATTAAGTGAGATATTGGACCTCCTTTAGAAATCAATAAAACAATTTTATAACAAACCAAATTACTGGGCGTACAATACCTAGCTCGCTGAGGAAAGTACATAGTTATGCTTCTCCTACGTGACAGAATATTGTTATTCCGCCCAAAGTTTTTGTGGTACAATAAGAGCTTCGCGAATTCTATTTCTTGTCGAAATGTCTGGAAGCTTTTCTTTGAAGGATTTTGCATTTGAATACAAGTATTTCCAGAGAATTTCCTTCAAGTGGCGATGACAATACTTACTTTAAGACGCTTTTCCGACCTGGGGAAGCTATTGTAGAGTTTTCCCAAGCTTTCATTTCCTCGTCGTATTTATTCCTTTATTCAAATCTGATTGGCTCTTCTCCAAGTTTTCTGCTTATACATCAAAACACAGGAAGAGGACTCCGCAATAACAACGCAGGCATTTATTTCTGATAAAAAACGTAATATGGGAAAATTGGTGGCAAAAGTTACAAAAAGTGGTGGACAATAAATTAACACTTTCGGGCCCAGCGTCGTGGCATAGATGTCAGAGAGATGTGTTCTGCGGGCCCAGCGCCTTGGCATAGGCGTCAGAGATATGTGTTCTGCGGGCCCAGCGCCGTGGCATAGGCGTCAGAGAGATGTGTTCTGTGGGCCCAGCGTCGTGGCATAGGCGTCAGAGAGATGTGTTCTGCGGGCCCAGCGCCGTGGCATAGGCGTCAGAGAGATGTGTTCTGCGGGCCCAGCATCGTGGCATAGGTGTCAGAGAGATGTGTTCTGCGGGCCCAGCGTCGTGGCATAGGCGTCAGAGAGATGTGTTCTGCGGGCCCAGCGCCGTGGCATAGGCGTCAGAGAGATGTGGTCTGCCGGCCCAGCGTCGTGGCATAGGAATCAGAGAGATGTGTTCAGCGGGCCCAGCGCCGTGGCATAGGCGTCAGAGAGATGTGTTCTGCGGGACCAGCGCCGTGGCATACGCGTCAGAGAGATGTGTTCTGCGGGCCCAGCGCCGTGGCATAGGCGTCAGAGAGATGTGTTCTGCGGGCCCAGCGTCGTGGCACAGCAGATAGCTCGGCTTTCTTTCTATCCCGCTACTTCGGGCTTTGTTCTCTACGCTTCGTATTTGGTTTGGGACCTCATTACGTATTCCTGGTTAGGTTAGCGGGTCTGGTATCGTATGATATTGAATCCGCCCGAAAAATTCCGTGAGCGGGCCCGCTGTCGAGGCGTATTTTACATTTTATTAAATCGTAATTAATCCACTAAAACTACATAATTTTAAAAGTTTCTTCACTTCTCATTAGGCTTGTCATATTTTTGGAGCCATCCAACATCAACAGAATACAGGCATTCCAGGCAAAAGTGCTCCGTAAAATTGTAAATGCCCCTTTCTACGTCTCAAACAAAACCCTTCACAATGACCTTAACATTCCATTTGTCCTTGAACTTTCTAAAACCCGTTTCCAAATGTTCCACTCCAAATTGTCCTACCATCCTAATCCCAAAGGTCTATCCTTATCTTCCCAATACCATCCAGACAATCCTCCCAGGCGGCGCAAGAGACAGTGGCCCCGAGAAGATTTACTTTCCTGATGTTATCGTGACCTTCAAAATATTTACTGCGACATCTCTGGAAGTGCCAACAGTGGTTGTTTCCTTCCATATTTTGTATGTTTTTTATTTTATTTTACTTTTACCGTTTTTGTCAACTTGTACATAATATTTGCACCATCAAACTTGATCATTGTACTGTCTATAATTTGTACAGATTTCAAATAAATAAATAATAATAAAAAAATAAAAAAATATTTTTGGCGAGTGAAACCGGGGCACATTAATATGGATATGGATACCGAGGGGGGCGGGTGGAATAAAAATGGTAAACAATTATAAGTAAATTGGTGAATTTTAAGCCTTTTTTGAAGCCTCACAATTAACGGGACTGGGGGATCTGGAACTAAATTATTAGTCTAACCTTGTCAACCACCTAGTCTTAGTGTGTATGTAAATATATATATATATATATATATATATATATATATATATATATATATATATATAATAAGCGGGTTTCCTCTCTATGGAGGGAGGGAGGAAACGCCATAAAAACCAAAATGCCTGTTTCATGCACGGTGCTTTAGTACCCTAAGGGAGTAGTACGGGCATTTAGTGATAGATGGCGCTATTATCTCGGCTCACGTGGCTACCCTAAAAGCGCGGGAAAAGTCAAGGCCAGTCACGTCCGGCCCAATTTAGTATCTATTCACTTATAGCATAACCTTACTACCGGGTAACATTTACTATTTACTTCCTAATCACAAGCAAAACTATCTTTTTTTAATGCAAACTATCTTTGTGTTTTTACATAAGCTCTTCCCAGGTAATTCTTGAACTGATGCAATCCTTAAAATCCGAAAATACAACCCTTAAAAAAGCTCCTCATATTTTATTTGAGCAATGTATTAATTGGAGTAAATTAAATAAACTAACTAAAATTAATTAATTAAGCCTCCATTTTCGATCTATTTTTTTATAAATTTGCCTACATGTTAATTAAAGTGCCCTCTATGCATTGGAAAAAGATAGGACCCTTCAAGCGGTATTCGTTTTCGGGATATTGAGCCTCAAAGATCCATTTTCTAACACGGGAGACAGAGGCAGGGCGTATCAATGTTAACTTAATAAAAAAGCGAGTTTGCTTACCATTTTTCTTGAAAACTAGAATATGATACATAACAGCAAATTTAATCTTGATGACAGAAGTTTTAATAGGGCAAGCGGTACTTGTTTTCGGAATATAAACACTCCAAGTCTAAATCCCGTGTTGTTAGTTTATCTCATTCAGCAGATTTCACAGCGGGAAATGTACGTCCTGGATACAGCCGCACATGATAAAGATGCAAGGGATGTATACAGCACAAATGGGAACTCATGAAAGCCGAAAAAAAAATATTTGAGAGGGAATAAAGCCCATTAAGGATAATCGCCTAATTGATGGTAACATTTTCAAATATCTACCAGCAAAATTATTTGTAAGCTTAACAATTCTCTAGTATTTGGAAAAAAATACGTTAAAATCCATATATATATACATATATATATATATATATATATATATATATATATATATATATATATACACACACACACACACACACACACACACACACACACACACACACCCAAACACACACACACACACACACACACACACACACACACACACACACACACACGCGCGCGCGCGCGGGTAACCTCCCTATGGAGGGAGCGAGGAAACGCCATAAAAACCAAAATGCCTGTTTCATGCACGGTGCTTTAGTACCCTAAGGGAGTAGTAAGGGCATCTAGTGATAGCTGGCGCTATTATCTCTGCTCACGTGGCTACTCTAAAAGCGCGGGAAAAGTCAAGGCCAGTCACGTCCGGCCCAATTTAGTATCTATTCACTTATAGCATAACCTTATTACCGGGTAACCTTTACTATTTACTTCCTTATTACAAGCAAAAATATAAAGGCTTAGCGTCTTTATAAATGTGATGTTTCATTCGGGTCTTTTAACGAAGACCAAACTCAGTTACTTGTGAAGTATCTGTAGTGATTATAACAGTTATTCAGCGCACGCGCTTAACTCATTAGCTTTTCTATTGCCTATTCCTATGGGCAATTCTATTGGTTATTGCTGGTCGTAAAGGAACCATTAACACTCGTGAATCAAACTCACAAAAATTAATAGAATTCTATTAATTTTAGCGAGTTGGATTGACTAGAGTTTTAATCTCTTCTTGAGCGAGCGTATGCCCATAATGCGAAATAATTATAAAATATAAATATGTTATAGAACCGCCGGATAAAAAAATCGCCGAGGAGGCCCCTAAACTAAACTATTACCACTTATTTTTATAACTTTAACCTTTTTAGCGCGGTTCCTCCCTCCCCCATAGGGAGGAACCCCGCTTATAAGGTTGATACAATGAAACGATCCGGAAGTGCCGACTAGAAAATTTTGCGTTTCAGAACCCCTAGAAACCGAAAATAACGGTGGTTCAAATTTGTATATATATATATATGTATATATTTATATATATATATATATATATATATATATATATTTGTCTGTTCGCTCTCTAAATAGAAGACGAATGGTCCGATTTTGATGAAATTTGGTACAAAAATCTGTCGTCCAATTTGAAAGGTCAAGTTCGTTAACCAGCAAAATCCGCCCACTGGAAGATGGCGTTTGGGGCGAAATTCGCGCAGAAAAAATCGTAACGCTTACGTTTTTGAGTTCATAAGCTTGTAAGTACTCGTTTTATAGGCTTCTTGGGCTAGGAAAACGAATGAAACCATTTTCAAGGCGATAGCTTTAACCGTTGTTGAGAAAATTGGAAAAATAGTTTTTGAATACCGTTTTTGGTTTGGGTACTTAGAATAACGGGATTCAGTTGAAACATTATCTGCATGTTCTACTTTCATTAAAACTAGTATGTTGAAAGTTATGTTACGTTTGGAGTTAAGGAAGGGTTAGAATAAAATATTTTATGAACAGACATGAAAAGTTTTGGAAACTTCGTATACTTTCATTAATATCTCGAACACGGTTGGGAAATCGTGGTAAGTGGATTGAAACTATTTGAAAGCTTACTAAATTCTCTACAAAAATGATTCTAAAACTATTTTTGATTAGGTTATGTCAATCGGAGAAATAAGTGCTTAAAACTTCAAATATGTCTGTTTTGTTCTTATGAACGGGTTTTTGTCGTTCTTTTTGTCTCTTTCCCTTGGTTTTTTATTGCTTTTTATTTTTGTAATTTCTTATGTTGTATTTGTAAGGAAAATGTATGTGTGTGTAAAACAGGATAGGTAAAATGAGACCAATTTTCTGTTGTCAGAAATAATAAAAAGTTTTGGGAACTTCGTATAATTTCTTAATATCTCGAAAACGGTTGAAAATCTTGGGAAGCGAAAGGTTACCATTCGAAAGCTTACTAAATGGTCTACAAGAATGGTTTTAAAGAAAGTTTTGAATAAGCGATGTCAATCGGAGAAATAAGTGCTTAAAACTTTTAAGTAATTGATTTCGCTTATTCGAACTTTTCTTTTTGTCTGTTTTATTCCTTGTTATTTTTAAATTGCTTATAGTCAGATAATGTATTTGACAATAAAACAGATTAAGTAAAATAAGAAGATCAATTTATTGTTAGAAATGTAGCGTTTAAAGAGAGAGATCCCAAGGCTTTCCAAATGCCTCTGAGCGGAGGCCTTTCTGCCCGACTTATGGGAGAGCTGACCCATACAGGTATGATTGTAAATCAACAAAGACCTTTCAAGACTGGTTTGTTTGAGATTTCATTTGGATAGCTGTTTCGCTATTGATCTAAACAAAGTAATAACTTTTTCTATTCTATGCCTTCATAAACACTAGAGATAAGAACGGAACCGCGCTAAGATGACGCAGTTCCTGCGAATCGGACTTTTTAGCACTTTCCTCCGAAGGAGTCAACCTCAATAGCTGTTGGACTCATGACGGAATTTTTGAAAAATTTCTTCAAATCTTTATCGATCCTATCTAGTAGACACCGAAAATGACCACTGTTAAAATTGATATATATCTATATATATGCATATATATATATATATATATATATATATATATATATATATATATATATATATATATGTCTGTTAACACGGTAGCGGCCGGAGTGTTTTTTCGTCACGAAACTATAGCATATATATAGCATTCAATTAGCAAACGATTGAACGAGTTCGTTAACCACTAAAGTCGGTCCACCGGAAGGGGGGGGGGGGGGGGGTTTACCCCAACCCAAAACACTAATTTGACCATGTCAGCCGTAATCTTTGTTATATTTCAACGAAACTTGGTATTCGCAGTGGTAATATTGAGAGAAAAGTGAGATATAAAAATGAACTAAATCGGTTCATTAGAAGGGGGGGTTTACTCCGGACCCACAATACCAATTCGCCACTACCAGCCGTGATTTTTGGTATATTTCGACGAAACTCGGTATTCGTAGTGGTAATCCACAGGTAAATATGTGTTGTAAAAATAAACTAAATCGGTTCATTAGGAGGGGGGTTTACTCCGGACCCACAATACCAATTCGCCACTACCAGCCGTGATTTTTGGTGTATTTCGACGAAACTCGGTATTCGTAGTGGTAATCCACAGGTAAATATGTGTTGTAAAAATAAACTAAATCGGTTCATTAGGAGGGGGGGGGGGTTTACTCCGGACCCAAATTCCTAATATACTCATACCGGTCGTAATTTCTGCTGTATTGTAACGAAACGCGGTATACATCGTGGGTAACTCATGAGAAAGAAGTGTTGTAAAAATGAGCTGAATCGGTCAATCGGAAAGGGGGGGGGTTTACTTTGTAATATATTTCAATAGAAAAGCCCGCCAGACGCAAGGAGCGCTTTCTACCACTAGAGGGACTGTATCCTGTTCCTGCGTTAGATCAGAATACGATAATCTGAGGTTTTTTGTATTTATTACGTAGTGTAGTAGGTACCATGTGTAAACATAACTCTGGAATCAAATTAATAATTGATCAGTTATTCATTACAAAATTAAAAGAGAACTATTCATGTTTTTATTTTATTTATGTAGGATATTTTAAGCAAATTGTTCTGGAAAGCAGTCTACACTACCCAAATTCTGAGGAAAGTGCTTAGTTATGCAGCTCCTGCGTGACGGACTTTTATTAGTAAATCTTGCTTGTTGAAATAGATTCCGCTTATTTTCACTTATATTTTCAAGCCTAAAAATATTACAAATAAAAGTTATCTAACTGTTAGAAACAATATTATACCATACTATATATCTATATATAAAAAAATCACGTGTCTGTCTGTTTTTCTGTTCATCTGTTTGTTTGTCCCTTATACAAATCCACACCATTCGTCCGATTTTGACTAAACTCGGTACACATGTAGATCTTAATTTGGGGAGTGTCGTAGGCTAAGTCAAAAACGTCTACCAGCTGTTTTTCTGTATGTTTGTCCCTTATAAAAATCCACACCGTTCGTCCGATTTCGACTAAACTCGGTACACATGTAGATCTTAATCTGGGGAGTGCCGTAGGCTAGGTCAAAAAAATCTACCAGCTGTCTGTCTGTATGCTTGTCCCTTATACAAATCCACACCGTTAGACCAATTTTTACGAAACTTGGTATACATGTATGTCTTGATACGGGGGGTGTTATAGGTTTGTAGCGGATGGGTGTCGCTACTAAAGATAGGCTAGGAAGGGTTGGAAGGATGTGTCGGGAGAAGGTAACCAGGTAAGTACTGTGTCCCGGTTAAGGGCGCTTCCTTGAACCTGGGGATACCGACTAGGTACTTGGCCTGAGCTTTTCCACTGAGTCGGGGAGAAGGTGTTCGGTACTGAGCCGTAGCCGTTCCTCGAAGCAGGAGTGAGAGGGGTAAGGAAGTAAATAAATAAGCCAGGTATTGACTAGAGTTGGGGGAAGTAGGAGTCGGGAGTGTAATGACTGGAGGCTGGCTTGACCACTGGGGACATCGAGACGGCGGCTTCGTACTTCGTCCAGAGAGGTCGAGCCGGTAGCTAGGTCCTTGGTCCTGAGTGCATGGCTGGGTGGCTGCTGGAACGCCGGTTGCTTGGTCCTGTGTCCATGGCTGGCTGGAGTCTGGTCTTGAGAGAGCTGAAGTGTCCTGGAGGGAGCGCTGGATTGGAATGAATTCTGGGCAGCAAGGACGCCCCTATTCATAGGCCGAGGTCGGAGTGCCTCGGTCAAAGTCGGGAGTGCTCGGCCAAGCGCTCTTCCCTATTGGCTGGCCCGGATGCTTCTCATTGGTCCACCAGTGGTCGCTTGTCCAATCATTACATCTCCACATAGTCCCCCCCCAATGGGCGGAGCCCTTTATTAGGAATAAATTTTTCAAAAAAAAATATTGTAAATAAAATATATACACCTTAAACCTATAACGGCCCTTATGGGGGCCACAAAAGTGTCAACTTTTATTTTAGTAAGATACGTTAACTTATATTGAAAAAGACATATATTGTGGAACTAAATGTAAGAAATAATGAATGAATATAATACATTGTACTTATACTAATTAACCTAGAGAATATACAATTCAACGACCCTTTTAAGCGCCACAAAAGAACGAAAAAATTAACAAAAATATTATTTAAATATGGACTAAAATAAACTATTACATATTTACATACAAGAGGTAAATGTGACACACGTATATTACCGAATTTATGTTACTGTGTATAATTTTAAACGGACTCAATTTTAAACGGCTCGTTATTTTTGTAATTTCTTATAGCAGTCAAATGTATTTGTCAGTAAACAGGATACGTATAATTAGAAGCAATATTTTGTTTGTTAGAATTCGAAGATGCCTTATGAATATCTAGATTACAGTACTGGTGTTGATTTCTTTCTTTAGAATTGTTCTTGGTATTCCCTATTTTCATCTGTTACCCATAGTTTTTTATTGCTAGTAGTTTTTCTTATTGATTATAGAATTGTAAGGGACTGATCAGCAAGGACGGGATTTAGAGATATAGACAATGGGGAAATATTTTAGAGAAGCGGAAATTCCTTTTTAAAACTATAATTTACACAGAGGATACAAAACATAAATATCATAAACCATTGCTACGATGAGAGAAAAGGTTGAGTGAGAGAGACGGATAGGTAGAGTTATCAAATATGATCATTTGGGGAGATTATAGAGAATTTGGAACTGGCCTACCTCTGAACAGCATCTGGGCCGAAGTCTCAGGAACGGATGCAAACTCTCCCCGGTCGGAGGTAAGCCAGCTCTTTTTAAACCCTCTGTACCCCACTCCTGCTTTTGCAGGTGATTGAACTAGAAACTCTTGTCAGGTCTTAGATCTTCCAGGAATCTTACGAATCAGCCACGTGCAGTGCCAACATCCCAGACGCAACGTTTGCGGATTCGTGGTTCTCACATCTCTAGAGATGGACAGCCAACCTTTTCTCTCATCCTTATTCACTTAACAAGGCCAAAGGGAAAACGGGGCCTTACATCACCCCCCGATTTTTCAAAGTCATGTTTCCCTTGGAACATTACTTTACCTTTAACACTACCCATCCTTATGTTACTAATAATAATAATAATAAACAATATTAGTGCTAATAACAATACAGGTGATGCGCTGTAAAAATTAAAATAAAATAAACATTATTGGCATCTTTACAAGACAAAACCTCTCCCTTAGGAGGTAAAAATCCTTATGTTACCATTATTTTATAACTATACCGAACACTGTCGTCACAATCACTGAACGGCTACTACACTTTCGAGCGGTCTATATCCGCTCCGTTATTACAGATACGACACTTTCAGCTGCCGGTCGATGTATTACGAATCCTGCTGCCCCACTTCCTTCCGTTGGCTGCGAGTTTTGATTCGCACCACGCCGGGATCTGAGTTTTGTAATTAGCAGGCCAGTGGTAAACCCAAGAAGTGCTATTAGAGCAACCGACCCGCCTGCCATCCATAGAAGTTCCCCTTCCTTCCCCTTCTTTTGGGCCGCAAGGATCCGTTCCACATCGCTCCATGTGCTCGTCCCAAATCCATGTGGGTGAAGATCTAGGATTCACCAAAGTCCACGGGCACCATTCCTTCGACGTATTCTCCTGGCGAAACGATGAGACAATACAAGATGGTGTTTGTCCGTGAAAGAATTTGAACTCGGCAGGACAGATCCATGGTATCCCGGGACGACATCTGGCTATATCCTGCTCCTGAAGAATTGAGTAGGCCTTCTCGTTGTGGCTCTCCAAGAAGAACGCCCCCTCCGGCTGAGCTGCAACCATTCTTCCTGTTTTATTCTCCTTAAGAGGCAAGGAGAGAACCTGATAAAGCACCATCTCCTGATCCGGAGTTTTTAAAGGCAATTCCACTACAGCTATTACTCCATCATCGGTTGCAATTGCATGTACTTCAGAAATTTGGTAGTAAATTTGGTCATGATATCGGCTTCCCTCCGAGAGGAGTGTCAGTCCAGTTGGCAGAGCCTCTCTTACCTTCCCCAAAATCAGAGTTAACTCTTTAGGACCTAGCATCTCTCTACTCAACCTTCCACTCATCGATGCACCTACTCCATTAAGAACTCTGCGGAATCTAAATAGGAATTCCGTTACTCCAGTTTCTAGGCTTCTGAGGGACGAGGAAAGGTACAGGGAACTTTGGATGAGGTTAGTAACACGCGATATGTTCGTTTGAAGTTGCGCCTCTTTTTGAAAACCTTCCTTCAAAATTCTACGGACCACCCACAGCGACAACCCTGAAATAAGATATTCAGGAATCATTTTCAGGCAACTTAGCTCTCCTCCTAAGCGGGTATGGGGACCTACGAGAAAAAGTTAAAGTTTTCCCCTCTGGTGTCCAAGTAGCATCAGGTTTCCCCTTTGGCTGAGCTTGGCTCTCGCTATCTGAACCACTGGAACTTTCCCCGGAAGTCCCACCTGTCTCAATCCGTCCTTCGTTTCCCTCCCCTTGACTATCCTGGGTTATTTCCCTGTTTTCTTCCTCAGGAGAGGATCTAACGCCCAGAGGGCAGGCAGGGTCATTACATTCTGGCGATCTTCCCGCAGCAACCGGACAGTGTCTGTGAATCTCACTCTGCGTTTCAATTTCATCTTGGTCCTCACAAGAGTCGTCTTCTGAGCCATAACAACACCCTGGGTTAATTTCCCATTCCGGCTCCAAGACCTCATCTTCCGACCCTTCCACTTCCCGGGTTGCCCCACCTGCCTTCGTCATAACCTTAGGGTGCGAATCCCCTCCTCCCCCCGGGGCCCGTTTTAGCCTATTTATATGAACTACATTCAGAGATCCAGTGGCCAGTCGGATCTCATAGTTCACTCGCGAAAGAACCCTTTCTACTTTGTGTGGGCCTGTCCAGGGACAGTGGAATTTTGGACAATTCCCAGGCTTTACGGCTGGACAATGGAGATAGACCCAATCCCCCACCTCTAGGCGTCGCTCCTTACGCCGGGCATTACAATAATGGGTCCTCATTGCCCAGGCCTTTTCGGCACGACTCAAAGCGTCCTTATAGGCTTCTTTCAGCCGATGCCCTAACTTTTCGACATGGTCCGCTGATTCCGATCCGTCATTGGTTGGACCTACCCAGCAATCAAACGGAGTTACCAATTCTCGCCCAAGCATGAGGTAGTTTGGGGAATATCCTGTCGACGAATGAGGTATTGCTCGATATGCCATGAGAGCATATGGGACCCACTTATCCCAGTCACGACCGTCTCTTCGCACATATTGGGATATCGAATCGGTAAGAGTTCGATGTAACCTCTCTACCATTCCGTTACATTCCGGATGGTAGGCGGTAGTTTGTAATTTCCTAATCCCCAGAGCTCTACAAACTTGAGTAAACAGTCGAGAAACGAAATTTCTTCCCTGGTCTGTTAACAACCTCCTAGGGACCCCATGTCGAGTGATAATATTCTCGACGAGTGCTACGGCCGTTTCTTCAGCTGTTTGCCCCTTCAGTGGTATTCCCTCCGCATACCGTGTAAAATTGTCAATTACGGTCAAAAGGTAACGATGGCCCCTTTTGGAAGTCGGCAAAGGCCCAAATATGTCTAGCGATACCTGCTCGAAAGGCCCTGTGGCCATATAGGGAGCTTCCAGGGGGACCTTTTGAGATACAGGACTTTTTCTGCTAGCGCACGCGTGACACCGTTCCACAAAGGACTTAACGTCCGCCGCCATGCCCGGCCAATAATATGAGCTTTTGATTACCGCGAGAGTACGATCAGCCCCTGGGTGCCCAGCCCATGGTTTCGAGTGATTTTCTTCAACGATTGTTTTTCGTAGACCCTCAGGCACCATAAGCCTCCATTCCGACTCATCCGTTGCCCCATCGGCCCAATATAGCAGGCCATCGGCATCTGTTTGTACATGAACAGTGCCTCTCTTGATGGCTCTTTGACACCACATATCCTCCTTTTGAGCATCCTTCAATTTACCTCGGGTTATTTTCTGCCTATTTCCCGTGACTACAACTATTGTACGGCTTAAAGCATCAGCGTTAGAATGTTTCTTCCCCGGGCGATGTTCGACTTCATAGTCGAACTCCTCTAACCGAAGGGCCCACCTGGTCAGCCGTGAAGACGGGTCTCGAAGGCTTAGCATCCACCTCAAGGCAGAGTGGTCAGTGACAAGCTTAAACCTTCGCCCTAGTAAATAACAACGGAACAGCTTTGTTGCCCAAACCACCGCTAGCAGTTCTCGTTCTGTTGCCGAGTAGTTGAGTTCTGGACCCTTCAACTGCCTACTAGCGTAGCAAACAGGTCTCTCGCCGCCATCTCTGTACTGGGACAGAATGGCACCCAGAGCTACTCCTGATGCGTCGGTGGACAATATAAATGGCTCGCTGAAATTCGGATAGCACAAGACTGAGTCCGAACTTAGGATTTCTCTTAGCGATTCAAAAGCCTTCCGTTGCTTGTCGCCCCACTGGAATCGTCCTCGTGAGCCAGTTAATTCTGTCAGCGGTCTTGAAAGATCCGCAATTATGAATTTACGGTAATAGCTTGCCAACCCTAGAAAACTTCGCAACTCCTTCACATTTCTGGGGGCTGGAAAAGACTTGATCGCCTCTAATTTTCTAGGATCTGGTTTCACTCCCTCGGCTGTAACTACGTGTCCCAGATAGGTCACTTCCGATGCCGCAAAAGCGCACTTGTTCAAGTTCACTTTTAGATTAGCGCCTCTGAATATGTCGAACAACTCCTCTAACCGGAGCATGTGTTCCCTCAGTGATGAGCTATAAACCACCACATCATCGAGGTAAACGAAACACCCGGTGCCCTTCAGTCGGCCAAGAAGTTGGTCCATGACCCGTTGGAACGTGGCAGGTGCCCCCGCAAGGCCGAAAGCCATTTTTTTGTACTCATAGTGCCCGTTTACAGTCGTGAAGGCCGTTTTTGCCTGATCCTGGGGTGCTATCGGTATTTGGTGGTACCCACTCGAAAGATCAATTGTGGAAAAGATTTGGCTACTCCCCAATTGTTCTAAGGTTTCCTGTATCAACGGAAGCGGGTAAGTATCGACCTTAGTAACTGCATTGAGGCCACGGAAATCTGTGCAGAATCGATACTTTAAGTCACCTGTTGGGGAAGTTTTCTTGACTAGAATTACAGGTGCTTGCCAAGGACTTTTAGACGGCGTAATGACGCCTCGTTCAAGCAACGTCTGAACCTGCCGTTCCATTTCCTCCCGTTCACTGAAAGGCACACGATACGGGCGTTTCACCACAGGTCTGGCATCTCCAGTTTCAATATGGTGCTGAACAGGCAGGGAGCAACCTTCGGGACCCGGTTCACAAAAAATGTCTGAATATCTGGACAACAAGGACTCCATATCCCTCCTTTCCCCACCACTTAAATGGCCCAATTTCTCGCCAACGATCGAGGCGAAACCAACAGGAGTTTTAGAGCCATCCTCGCGTTCCCTCTCCGAACAAGATCCACCGTCTTCCGCCCAATCTCTCTCTACCAGACCTACCACTAGAAGCCGTGGCAATGTCACAGCCGAAGCGGTCAAATTGACGAACTGCATCCACGAACGGCCGTCCCGAGGAGTGTTAATGCATCTCCCTCCTACAACCCCATTGGGAAGTGCTCTTGACGGCTCAATTATGACAGCTTTCTGGTCTAGTTTCCCTGGTACGGAAATCTCTAATAGAGATTCACTGAAGGCCGGAAGCGTTTCCTCTCGCGAAAGACGCGCTGAGCTGGTTTTGTTATCCTTCTTCCCCGTGTGTCTTGATTCCTCCTTGACTATCGGCTTAGCTCCTATATTCACGCTAGTTGGAAGGGATAAAATATGACCTGAAAACTTGGCTTCTAGTTCTCTCGCCGTCCTACTCATGAAACGTACCCACTCTCGGTTCGCAGACATTTTTAACTCATCCCTCTTTGTTATCGAACCAACGGAAGGTAGGGATTCAATTTTAGGCGATGCTCCCGTGACTAACAATCCCGAACGTAGGTCTATATGGGCGTCTAATTTCCCTAGTAAGTCTAAGCCTAATAGTCCATCTCCTTCTAAGCAGACGTCAGCCACTATGACGTCGTGGGACAGTCGATGGCCCTTAACTTCGATATTCACCGTTTGAATACCGCGTACCGGGATTACCACACCAGTTACCCCCCCTAATCTTACTAGTCGCGGGTCTTAATTTGGATCCTGAGGCAGGAGACCTGATTAGAGTAACTTCAGCACCAGTGTCTACTATCATCCTATGAATCCGCCCATTTATCCAGGTGCTCACCTTTAACCCTTTCTCACCTCCCCCACCTATGCCTAGTCATTCGTAGCGCGATCCCCTTGTCGCCGACTTAGGGCCGGGGCCCTCCCCAAGTCGTTCGCGTTTGGGGGCCTTCTTTGGCAAAGTTCCTTTCACGAGGGGTTTGGAACGACATTGGCGAGCGATATGCCCACGACGACCACACCTATAACAATTCGTACTATCTTTGGGAGAAATATCACTAACCCTCTCTGTTTGTCGACATCCCCTGGCCCAATGATTCGTATCCCCGCAGCGATAACAGCCACTTGGATTACCCCTCTCAATGACCCTTACTTCGCTTTGTCCAACTTCCTCGGGACTGGGAATTTCGTTATCCTGGGGATTCTTCTCTACAGTAAATATTCCCTTTTCGTGTCGCCCTAACTCCGTTTCAATGGCTCTAGCCTTCTCAATCGCGGTTTGTAATTCCTTTGGGAACGCGAGTCTCGTCAGCCTCCCAATCTCTCCTCCGAGCCCATTTAAATATGATGTAAGGACGACTTTATCCAGTTGTTTGCGAGCCCCTATAACTTCTTCCTCCGATCCCTCACCTGAGAGTGATCGTTCACCCATCTCCCGACAACGATCTCCGAAAGTTCTGACATCCTCCCCACGCTCTTGTTTCATTGAACTAAGCTGAAGGAGAAACTGCTCAGGTTGCATAGTCGCCTTAAAGCGGTCTAAAAGAGCATCTCGAATCGTGGAGTATTTTACATTTGGCCCCTTGAGATCCGATCTGCTGGCCAAAAATTTCGCAGCCATCCCTTTCAGTCTCATCCTTAACACAAGGGATTTATCACGATCTTCCCAGTTTCCGCTAGTTGCCACTAATTCCAAACCATTGAGATAGTCTTGGATTGGAACCCCAGAATCGTCACCGGACCATGGACCGACCATTCCCTGAAGAGAAAGATCCCTCTTTCCTTGCTTACCCTCATGCCTTGTCCTCTCGAATTCTTCCCTGAATTGCTCATTTGCAGCCAACGCCTGATCCAATGCCGTTTTCAGATCGGCAAACTGCTGTTCCGTTACCACCATCGTATAGCTCTATTTTCAACGTTTCCAATGAACCCCAACACGTTATGCTTACGAATAGGGATTGCTTTACTCTCTAACAGGGCTAACCACCAAATATCCGTATTTGGCGGTCCTTAAACCAGGAAACGTGAGGACAATGAATGAACAACTACCCAGCGCCGAGATATCAGTTCGAGGAATTGTCCTATCAGCGTCAGCAGTACAGCCGCCGGCCTATCTCGAGAGCAGGGTTCTTATCTAATGCCGGCTTGCAGCTGGACATTTAAATAATATCCCACTTCTGACACCATTTGTAAGGGACTGATCAGCAAGGACGGGATTTAGAGATATAGACAATGGGGAAATATTTTAGAGAAGCGGAAATTCCTTTTTAAAACTATAATTTACACAGAGGATACAAAACATAAATATCATAAACCATTGCTACGATGAGAGAAAAGGTTGAGTGAGAGAGACGGATAGGTAGAGTTATCAAATATGATCATTTGGGGAGATTATAGAGAATTTGGAACTGGCCTACCTCTGAACAGCATCTGGGCCGAAGTCTCAGGAACGGATGCAAACTCTCCCCGGTCGGAGGTAAGCCAGCTCTTTTTAAACCCTCTGTACCCCACTCCTGCTTTTGCAGGTGATTGAACTAGAAACTCTTGTCAGGTCTTAGATCTTCCAGGAATCTTACGAATCAGCCACGTGCAGTGCCAACATCCCAGACGCAACGTTTGCGGATTCGTGGTTCTCACATCTCTAGAGATGGACAGCCAACCTTTTCTCTCATCCTTATTCACTTAACAAGGCCAAAGGGAAAACGGGGCCTTACAGAATATAAATCTATTTCGTTATAAAACAGGATACGTAAAATTAGTAAGAATATTTCGGAGATTTCTGAGCGAAATGCCTTGTAAGATTTTCTACCACTACGAACGGCGTTTTTCCTCTATTTTTCAGCCAGATAGGCTTTATTTGGCATATTATTCTATATAGGTTTTATTAAGCAGGAGATTCTGATGAAATGTCGTGTTTTTGCTGTGGATTTTAATTACGATGTATCAAAGATTGGGTAACATTAGCGAGTCTACATAGTGAAGAACCGACGACGGAGGTAGACTTCTTGCTATGATTTAGTCTACATATGTATATTAAGTCCTAAATCCAAAAAATAAACTTCACAACGGTTAGATACTATGAGCGAATAGAGACGGTTCAGTGCCCGGACTGAACCCTCCTAGCAGGAAATTTACCTGCTTGGAGTTAATCCTCAAGAGTTGTAAATATACCCCAGGTATCTGCCGACACAAATACAAAGCCTAGCTACGCAGTCCAGGCAACGAATGCTTGAAAACAGCTATAGGTAGAAATGTTTGGAACACAATTTTTGACTTCGTAACTTTGTATGGGCTGGATAGGAGGTGAACATATCAAAAGTCCTTACCCTTAACCTTTGAGCCGGGGAGGAGGGGGGTTTAGAAGGTCCCATTTTTCCGGTGTTCACTAATATCTCGGAAACCCTGCGTCCTAGCGACATGACTATTCTATAACAAATGAATGCTGATTAAATTTCATACAAGTTCTATTCTACAATACAAGTTCTGGAAATAACACAGTTCCATACATAGGTTATATACTAAATATTCATAAAGACTACTTAGTTGTAACCCGATTCATCAATTAGCAATCAATAGTTTTCAACGCAGGTTATATACTAAATATTGATAAAAAGTATTTAATTAGAAAAAAAACAAGCTTTCTCAAGACTTTTTTTTGGTCCATTTGTATCTACTCCTTGGACTTAATTAGGTATATTATTCTATATCTTGACTTGTTATTCGTCAAGACTTGTTATTTGTCCTTCTGTATCTACTAGATAGGCTTTATTCGGCATATTATTCTATATAGGCTATATTAGCCTACTCAATTTCTACTCAATCTTTCTTGTACTTCTTCTTGATCCTTCTGTATCCACTAGAAAGGCTTTATTAGGCATATTTTGTAGTGATTTATAGAGCTTTGCTTTAGAATTAGAGCCGGATTGTGTAATTTCCGCTTCTGTGTATAAGTTAACTACTGTCGGTGTCCCTGACGCCTTAACATCACTTTTATTCGAGATGTTCGAGAGGATTTCAACAAGTTTCACGAGATATATTAAAAAAAAAAGTTTATTTATTTTCTAAGCTTTTCAAATGACACTAGGGATATGAACGGAACCGCGCTAAGATGATGCAGTTCCTGCGAGTCGGACTTTTTTCTTGTTAGGTACATCGCGAACTAATTGTAAAAGACCCATTTTTTCTCACTAACATAAGCAGAGCTTTTTCACAAACAAACGCTAATTCACTGTTGAAAGGTAGTTTACTCCCAGCTAGAACCAATACAATTGCTCATCGGAATCCTCCAATAGGAAGGCAAAGGAGTTATGCGCATGCAATGAATCATTGTTAAAATCACTACTGCTACTTCAAAAGTAACTGGATGTGGTCTTCGCAAAAAGACCCCAGGAAGCCAAAACTAAAGGAAGTATGCCTGCCCAAGGTTCGCACTAGGAAAACACTATTAACATTATTATAGTACTCATTTTACTGTTAAATGCCATTTACAACAGCAACCAATTAAAAAGTGAGTTAAACAAAACCCCGTTCGCAAGAAGAAACCAAACACATTAGAAATTGTAACCACTTATTTATCTTATTCGGCTAATAGGAAACCCAGAGGGAAGAAATAGTTCTAGCCAGACTGAGACTAGGCCAGAGATGGGCATAATTTTATTTATAAATAAAAATACGAATTTATTCGTACTTCATATATTTGTAAATACGAGTATAAATAAATTCGTACTTCATATATTTGTGAATACGAATATAAATAAATTCGCATTCATATGTGTGAATACGAATTTATTTTGCATATTAAGGTGATATTGCGAAAGTTATTGAAGGTGTTTTTTTTTTGTTTTTTCTATGGAGGTACAGATGACAAAATGTGTCCCTGCAGCATGGCTGGTGGTCCCGCGGCGTAAACAAAAAATCTAGGCGCTAATAACCTAGACGTTAAACGCCTTAAAAAAAAAAAAAAAAAAAAAAAAATCCCCTTCAATAACTTTCGTGATATCATCTCAATACGAATAAATTCATGATTTATTTGCGAATTTTATTGTGAATAAATTTTTATTCACGAATTATAATGTGAATACATTTTTATTCGTATATTTTTATGTGATTTGTTTTGTAATCACTTGATTTTTTGTAAATATTCACATTTTTTTGTGATTATTTACAATTTTTTCTGTGAATTTATTTTTATTCGCAGAAAAATTTGCGAATAAAATTTTATTTGTATTTTTATATTTAATATATGTGAATAAAAATAAATTCGTATTCACACTTATGAATACGAATTTATTTATATTCGTATTTACAAATATATGAAGTACGAATTTATTTATATTCGTATTCACAAATATATGAAGTACGAATAAATTCGTATTTTTATTTATAAATAAAAGTATGCCCATCTCTGGACTAGGCCATAGCAAATTGGTCCCAGTTCATAATTGAATATAAACTTCCCCTTATGACTCCAATAATTTCCTATTGTATGAATAATCACTACCAATTAACACATTAAATATTTTATGATCTTCATAATCATAATACCATTGGAAATACTATTTGAAATGGTTTCATCAAATAAAGGATATGAATTATACACCAACGAGAGAATGGATATTGTTCCTAGTATTGAACAATAGACCTGGAAACAATGGGAATTAATGGGAATTCTATCTATTGAAATGGCACAATATTCTCATTTTTTTTTTGCCTTTACTTTATAATATACTTGAAAAATCATTAATATATCAAAATAAATAATCAGAGTACATAAATATATATTATAAATATTGTTAAGTAAATTAGAGTATTTGAAAAATATTATTTGCTACTTATCTATATATATAAAAATCACGTGTTCTGTCTGTTTGTCTTTTAGCGCGGTTCCTCCCTCCCCCATAGGGAGGAACCCCGCTTATAAGGTTGATACAATGAAACAATCCGGAAGTGCCGACAAGAAAATTTCGCGTTTCAGAACCCCTAGAGACCGAAAATAACGGTGGTTCAAATTTGTGTATATATATATATATATATATGTATATATTTATTTATATATATATATATATATATATATATATATTTGTCTGTTCGCTCATTTCTGGCTTCCCTGATGGTCCGATTTTGATGAAATTTGGTACAAAAATCCCTCGTCCAATTTGAAAGGTCAAGTTCGTTAACCAGCAAAATCCGCCCACTGAAAGATGGCGTTTGGGGCGAAATTCGCGCAGAAAAAATCGTAACGCTTACGTTTTTGAGTTCATAAGCTTGTAAGTACTCTTTTTATAGGCTTCTTGGGCTAGGAAAACGAATGAGACCATTTTCAAAGCGATAGCTTTAACCGTTTTCGAGAAAATTGGAAAAATAGTTTTTGAATACCGTTTTCGGTTTGGGTACTTAGAATCACGGGATTCAGTTGAAACATTATCTGCATTTTCTACTTTCATTAAAACTAATATGTTAAAAGTTATGTTACGTTTGGAGTTAAGGAAGGGTTAGAATAAAATATTTTATGAACAGATATGAAAAGTTTTGGGAACTTCGTATACTTTCATTAATATCTCGAACACGGTTGGGAAATCGTGGTAGGTAGATAGAAACTATTTGAAAGCTTACTAAATTCTCTACAACAATGATTCTGAAACTATTTTTGATTAGGTTATGTCAATCGGAGAAATAAGTGCTTAAAACTTCAAATACGTCTGTTTTGTTCTTATGAACGGGTTTTTGTCGTTCTTTTTGTAATTTTTGTCTCTTTCCCTTGGTTTTTTATTGCTTTTTATTTTTTTTATTTCTTATGTTCGGGAAAAGTTTGTGTGTAAAACAGGATATGAAAAATGAGACCAATTTTCTGTTGCTAGAAATAATGTAAATTTTGGAAACTTTCATTAATATCTCGAAAACGGTTGAAAATCTTTGTAAACGGAAGAATACCATTAGAAAGCTTATTAAATGCTCTACATAAAAGGTTCTAATGAAAGTTTTGATTAGGCGATGTCAATCGGAGAAATAAGAGCTTAAAGCTTTAAAGTAATTGATTTCGTTTATTCGAACTGTTCTTTTTGTCTGTTTTTTATTCCTTGTTATTTTTTAATTGCTTATAGTTGGATAATGTATTCGAAAATAAAACAGGTTAAGTAAAATAACAAAAACAATTTATTGTTAGAAACATAAAGTTCCAAGATTCCAAGACCTTGTAACTAGCGGAACCGTTTCAAGTGTTGCTGACACTTCGCCGTTTCGGCTTGAACTTCAAGCCTTCATCAGGGCTGTAAATACAAGTAGGACATATTTAACACTAATATATGCACATATCTATGTAAATATACCTAACATATATATATATATATATATATATATATATATATATATTTATATATATATATATATATTTATATATAAGCATATACACATACACATATACACGCACACATATGTACATATATATGCCCACATACATACACATATGGGGTATATATTATTAAGTAGCAGTGACCGAACCCCGACAATCCCTACCTTGCATCATCAACGGTCAACGATCTCCTCTCAACAAAATAATAACTGCTTCTATTTTAATCTTTCGAAATTAGACTAGGGATAAGAACGGAACCGCGCTAAGATGAGGCAGTTCCTGCGAGTCGGACTTTTTTGTTCCTTATACAAATCCACACCGTTTGACCGATTTTGACCAAACTTGGCACGCAGGTAGGTCTAGATACGGGAAATCTCCTAGGCTAGGTCAAAAAAATCTACCAGCTGTCTGTCTGTATGTTTATGCGTTATACAAATCCAAACTCGGTACCGTCTCCACACCGTTCGTCCGATTTTTAATAAAATCGGTACACATGTAGATCTTAATCTGGGAGTGTCGTAGGCAAAGTCAAAAACGTCTACCAGCTGTCTGTCTGTATGTTTGTTCCCTATAAAAATCCACACTGTTCGACCGATTTTGACTATACTCGGTACACATATAGATCTTAATCTGGGGATTGTCGTAGGCTATGTCAAAAACGTCTTATAGCTGTCTGTCTGTATGTTTGTCCCTCATACAAATCCACACCGTTCGTCCCATTTTGACTAAACTCGGTACACAGGTAGATCCTAATCTGGAGAGTGCCGTAAGCTAGGTCAAAAACCTCTATCAGCTGTCTGTCTGTATGTTTGTTCTTTATACAAACCCACACCGTTTCACAGATTATGATCAAACTGGGCACACAGGTTGGTCTTGATAAGGGGATTGTCATAGGCCAGGTCAAAAACGTCTACCAGCTGTTTTCTGTATGTTTTTTTTTTATTATTAAAAATCCACACCGTTAGACCGATTTTTACCAAACTTGGCATACATTTATGTCTTGATACGGGGGGTGCTATAGGTTATGTCAAAGTCGTCTAGGACTCACAGTTGGGAGGTCACGGGTTCGAAACAGTTACAGATTCGTGTTATTAGATTTTAATAATACTTATTAGGTTTTTAATTTATTTAGGCTTTTCTATATGCAGAAAGCAGGTGTAGCATGGCACGCCGGGTAACAGCTAATAGGTAATAAATTCATTCATTATGACGTTAAAAACAGCAGTTTTCTTCTTATTATAAAAGCTACGGTGGAAAGCTACCCGTAGATAACTCGGTAGAAATAGACATCCGGTTCCGTTCATATCTGTAGCGAGTCAAGGAATAGAAGCAGTAATTGGTAGATTTTAATTTTTTGTGAAAAATTGTGAAGATTTAAAGCACCACAAGAGGAAACTGACAGTATCATAACGGAAATGACTCCCCGTCTCCTCAAAGATTGCTCTAGGAAAAAAGTTATTACCAATACGTTTTCCATTTTTATGAAAGAACAAAACTAACACATTCGAAGATTTAAGCACTTATTTCTTATATATATATATATATATATATATATATATATATAGATAGATAGATATATATATATATAGATATATATATATATATATATATATATATATATATATATATAAATATGCATGTATATAGATATATATAAATTTTAACAGGGGTCATTTTCGGTGTCTACTAAGTAGGATCGATAAAGATTTGAAGAAATTTTTCAAAAATTCCGTCATGAGTCCAACCTCAATAGCTACTTTCCTTCGGAGGAAAGTGCTAAAAAGGTTAATGTTATAAAAATAAATGGTAATAGTGTAGTTTAGGGGCCTCCTCGCCGATTTTTTTGTCCGGCGGTTCTATAACATATTTATATTTTATATTTATTTATGAAAGAACAAAACTAACACATTCGAAGATTTAAGCACTTATTTCTCTGATTGACATCGCCCCATCACAAATTGCTTTAGAAGTTCTTTTGTAGAGAATTTAGTAAGCTGTAGAATGGTCACCTTCCACTTCCAACGATTTCTGAATCATTTTCGAGATATTTTACAAAATATAAGAAGACCCAAAAACGTTTTATTGTTAACTCCACATACAACCAAAATTTAAACATATTGGTTTGGATGAATTTTAAACACGTAGAAAATATTTCAACACAAGGCGAAAATGTGTTTGAAAAACTATTGTTATCAATTTTTCTCGAACACGGTTACAGATATCACCTTTAAAATGGTTGCATTCGTTTACCTACGTTAGATCTATATATATATATATATATATATATATATATATATATATATATATATATATATATATATATATATAAATCACGTGTCAATTCTACACCGTTTGACCGATATTGACCAAACTTGCCGCACAGGTAGGTCTTGATACGAGAAATCTCCTAGGCTAGGTCAAAATAGTCAAATTTCAAAATTTGGTCAAATGTTTTGTTCAAGAAAAATTGGCTACACTGAACCATTCAGATTGTGACGGCAATTTTGAATCGACTACTACTGGCCTCTGTCTGCTGTTAGATGAAGTGTTGTTGTGCTGGCCTCTGCCGGTAACATTATGAACTAAAACAAATTCACATCGTTTGACCGATTTTCGTAACTGGTTATAGACAACTAGGTATCGAGTAGATCTTGATACGGGGATAGTCCTAGACAGAAAGTAGGTGTAGTATGGCACACTGGGTAACAGCTAGTAACCTATAAAAAGAGTATATGCAAGCATATGAACTCGAAAACGTAATCATTACGAATTTTTTCGTTCGATTTTAGCCCCAAAAACCATATTCCGGTGGACAGATTCTGCTGGTTAACGAGCTAGGCGTTTGAAATTAGACGAAAGGGTTTTGTACCAAATTTCTTTGAAATCGGATTATTTTTGTGTCTTTGACAGGAACCAGTTTTCTTTCTCCTCATTTATGTCATGAAGGCTTGAAACTAAAACATTTAGTCGTATGACCCATCATGAAAGATCTCCTACAATCCCCACATTGCTGATCTCAGCGGTCTATTTAGTCGTATGACCCATCATGAAAGAACTCCTACAATCCCCACATTGCTGATCTCAGCGGTCTATTTAGTCGTATGACCCATCATGACAGAACTCCTACAATCCCCACATTGCTGATCTCAGCGATCTATTTAGTCGTATGACCCATCATGACAGAACTCCTACAATCCCCACATTGCTGATCTCAGCGATCTATTTAGTCGTATGACCCATCATGACAGAACTCCTACAATCCCCACATTGCTGATCTCAGCGGTCTATTTAGTCGTATGACCCATCATGACAGAACTCCTACAATCCCCACATTCCTGATCTCAGCGGTCTATTTAGTCGTATGACCCATCATGACAGAACTCCTACAATCCCCACATTGCTGATCTCAGCGGTCTATTTAGTCGTATGACCCATCATGACAGAACTCCTACAATCCCCACATTCCTGATCTCAGCGGTCTATTTAGTCGTATGACCCATCATGACAGAACTCCTACAATCCCCACATTCCTGATCTCAGCGGTCTATTTAGTCGTATGACCCATCATGACAGAACTCCTACAATCCCCACATTGCTGATCTCAGCGGTCTATTTAGTCGTATGACCCATCATGACAGAACTCCTACAATCCCGACATTCCTGATCTCAGCGGTCAAGAATCTATTTTGTGTAATTTCTACTATTTTACTTTAGGAAAAGTTAATCATAATAATTATGAGTGTGCAGCAATAAAGAGACAGTTCCTTCTTTCTCATTTTTGGCAACTTAAGAAGCAAAACGTTTTAAAATTTTGTTTCTTGATATTCCCGTTTTGTTTTTCTTATCATAACATTTTTTTTTTTAATTAATACGTTTTTAATTAAACATCTGTACAATTTAAAGTACATTAGTTAAGTTTGCTCAAAATTTAAATTATAGTATATACAGAAATTGAATAATAAAACTGACAAAATAAGTAAAATAAAAAAAATAAATAAAAAAATAAAAACAAAACAAAAAAAAACGAATAAATAAAAATAACTAATTAAAAACAAGCAAAAAGAAACAATTGAATAAGAAATAATGATAATAACACTTATCATAACATAGCTACTTAGTTATGAATGTAAGTCCATAAGGACCCTATCCCTATAAGGACCTTTTTTAGCGTTGAAGTTTCAGGTTTAATGATCTGCAGCTGCCTCCTTATTTCCTTATTGACGTTCTAAAAAAAAAAAAAAAAAAAAAAAAAAAAAAAAAAAAAAATAAAAAAAAAAAATAAAAAAAAAAAAAAAAATAAAATTACGACTTTTTTTTACTGAAATTAGCAAAGTTTGCTTTTAGTCGCATTTTTAATTTAGTAAGCTCATACGACAATACAAACAAAACCTGAAAGTCGCCAAAAATGGTGCTGCCTCCTTATTGCTGCACGTCCGTCAATTATAAAATACCTATATAACATAATATATTCATTAATAAAATAGAAAATATATACATTTTTCTAATTATATAAAAATGCGAATGATATCATAATAATCTGTTTATGATCCTAGTTTATTTGATAGTAACTCACTACTATTATAAACCCTTAGAGAATATAAAACTGAAAAATGACTCCATTTAAATGAAAAGTCATTAGGACGGCAAAGGAACTTCAAGGCTTTTAAAGGCTTTTTATCTTTCATCTTTCCATTCAACATTAATATCATTTTAATAATAAAAAGTGTCGTTTATATTTTGGCTAAAAATCTTAAAATTTTCATAAAGGGCTATAATATTTTACTGGTTTAAATTATTCCAGTATCGATGAATCATTTGTAAATTTTTGTGCATTATATGTTTTTAGAGTTTCTACGATAACTAAAAGGAAATATATCAACCATTGTTGGGCAAACATTTTTCAGAATAATGAATAAATGTACTATATTATTTTGTATTCATTATTTTTATTTTTATTTTTATTTTTTTTTATTTATTTATTGCATACAAGATTTCTCCATTGCAAGGAGCTGGCCTTATATAATGATTTTAGTCCTATATTAGTATTAAATCCATATATGCACATAGACAGCCAGTCGAAACACTTATACAGATATTTTATACTTAAATAAGTAACAGGGTTGAGTATTATACATTGAGAAATAATAGACCAAAAATAAGTACCTTTTTCTGAGCATAAAATTTAACGAATATTTACAGGTGTTTACTAATTATGTAATAACATTTCATAAATATAATTTCATTTTTTTATAGTAATGCGATGTAATAAGTATTAAAAGAATTCCTAATTAGTGCGAGCAAAAAAACAAAACAAAAACGGATTACTTTTATTTTAAAAAACTTTTAAATTTTTATTTTTAATTGCATTTTATTTTTTTGTTTGGGGGGGGTTATCCTCAGTCTCCTGGTAATTATTATCACTAATATTATTCTAGCAACATTTTCAAAGGCTATTTACATCTAAAACTAATGGTTTTGTTAGTAAAGTGTTAGATATTATAAGCAACCCACCGTCTCCTCCCCTTTATAGCTGGCGAAGTGGCTGCTATATTGAAATCAAGATCAGCTGGTAGTAAAGGTACAGAGATTTGCCAAGTCCACAATTGACTTGGTGAAATGTGTATTCATTATTATTGTTTATATTCTTTTTTATTCATTATTATTATCATTCTGTGAAAGAAATTCATATTTTATTCACAAATTATTCGAACAATCAATCAGAATAAACATATTTAATTGAATAATGAATGATTTATTATGATGTCGATAGCCGGAATATATATATATATATATATATATATATATATATATATATATATATATATATATACACATACAAATTTAAACCAATGTTTTTTTCGAGACCTTTGGTCTATAAATATATACTAGCTGTGGAAGTGGATTTAGTCAGTAAACCAACTAAAAAGAACGAATAATGAATAACGTATAATTCTGTGAATATTCGCCGTGTGAATAAGATAATTTAGTGAATTATTCGTCATTCACTAAAAATGAATTTGAATAATCATTCGAATAATAATTTATTCGAATGATGCTTAACACTAATATATCTACCTCTTTGTTAGAGAAAGAACCCTCTTAAAGAGGTCAGCAGTTGTAGAGCCTCATGTGATAACAATGTAAAACCCGTAGATAAGGCTAGGTTCACACAATCAAGCAATTTGTGCATTATATGTGTTGAACACTCACTCTTATGTTCTCGTGGTCTTCCTTCATCACATAGGCAATAGTTGCTTCAGAAGACTGCCAAAGAGGACCCCAAAACGTTCGAATAATATATTTTTCTGAAAACCAGAGGTTTCATGTATGTCGAATTTCATTTTGACTTCTTATCTCCTCAACAACTCCAGCCGCTCTCAACTGCTGGACACGTCAACGTTATGTGGGGCCCGTGTTGCCTCCTTCTTCTACACAAGTCTACGGTACACAAGGACTGCTGTAGCAGTCAACGTTAAGTGGGGCCCGTCTTTCCTCCTACTTCTACACAATTCTACGCTACACATGGCCTGCTGGACCAGTCAACGATATGTGGGCCCGTCTTTCCTCCTACGTCTACACAAGTCTACGGTACACAGGGCCTGCTGGAGCAGTCAACGTTATGTAGGCCCGTCTTTCCTCCTACTTCTATACAAGTCTACGGAATACAGGGACTGCTGGAGCAGTCAATGTTATGTGGGCCCGTCTTTCCTCCTACTTCTGCACAAGTCTACGCTACACATGGCCTGCTGGTGCAGTCAACGTTATGTGGACCCGCCTTTCCTCCTACTTCTACACAAGTCTACGTTCCACAGAGACGGCTGGAGTAGTCATCGGTAGAGAAAGGACTAGGTTTTTCCTTGTTACAAACTCAGCGAAATATGCCCGCTATATTACAATTTGTGGTACATAATATTTAGAAGATAAACTATAACTCAAAATTCATTGGGATATAAAAACTAAACTTTCCCTTCCTATGGAAAATATGAAGACTTTTTAAACGGTTTTGTGGTTGATAAAGTTTCTAACTTGTTTGAAAGTTTTAATTACTCAACTTCAAGGTATAAAACATTCCTAAAGCTATTAAGTGAGATATTGGACCTCCTTTAGAAATCAATAAAACAATTTTATAACAAACCAAATTACTGGGCGTACAATACCTAGCTCGCTGAGGAAAGTACATAGTTATGCTTCTCCTACGTGACAGAATATTGTTATTCCGCCCAAAGTTTTTGTGGTACAATAAGAGCTTCGCGAATTCTATTTCTTGTCGAAATGTCTGGAAGCTTTTCTTTGAAGGATTTTGCATTTGAATACAAGTATTTCCAGAGAATTTCCTTCAAGTGGCGATGACAATACTTACTTTAAGACGCTTTTCCGACCTGGGGAAGCTATTGTAGAGTTTTCCCAAGCTTTCATTTCCTCGTCGTATTTATTCCTTTATTCAAATCTGATTGGCTCTTCTCCAAGTTTTCTGCTTATACATCAAAACACAGGAAGAGGACTCCGCAATAACAACGCAGGCATTTATTTCTGATAAAAAACGTAATATGGGAAAATTGGTGGCAAAAGTTACAAAAAGTGGTGGACAATAAATTAACACTTTCGGGCCCAGCGTCGTGGCATAGATGTCAGAGAGATGTGTTCTGCGGGCCCAGCGCCTTGGCATAGGCGTCAGAGATATGTGTTCTGCGGGCCCAGCGCCGTGGCATAGGCGTCAGAGAGATGTGTTCTGTGGGCCCAGCGTCGTGGCATAGGCGTCAGAGAGATGTGTTCTGCGGGCCCAGCGCCGTGGCATAGGCGTCAGAGAGATGTGTTCTGCGGGCCCAGCATCGTGGCATAGGTGTCAGAGAGATGTGTTCTGCGGGCCCAGCGTCGTGGCATAGGCGTCAGAGAGATGTGTTCTGCGGGCCCAGCGCCGTGGCATAGGCGTCAGAGAGATGTGGTCTGCCGGCCCAGCGTCGTGGCATAGGAATCAGAGAGATGTGTTCAGCGGGCCCAGCGCCGTGGCATAGGCGTCAGAGAGATGTGTTCTGCGGGACCAGCGCCGTGGCATACGCGTCAGAGAGATGTGTTCTGCGGGCCCAGCGCCGTGGCATAGGCGTCAGAGAGATGTGTTCTGCGGGCCCAGCGTCGTGGCACAGCAGATAGCTCGGCTTTCTTTCTATCCCGCTACTTCGGGCTTTGTTCTCTACGCTTCGTATTTGGTTTGGGACCTCATTACGTATTCCTGGTTAGGTTAGCGGGTCTGGTATCGTATGATATTGAATCCGCCCGAAAAATTCCGTGAGCGGGCCCGCTGTCGAGGCGTATTTTACATTTTATTAAATCGTAATTAATCCACTAAAACTACATAATTTTAAAAGTTTCTTCACTTCTCATTAGGCTTGTCATATTTTTGGAGCCATCCAACATCAACAGAATACAGGCATTCCAGGCAAAAGTGCTCCGTAAAATTGTAAATGCCCCTTTCTACGTCTCAAACAAAACCCTTCACAATGACCTTAACATTCCATTTGTCCTTGAACTTTCTAAAACCCGTTTCCAAATGTTCCACTCCAAATTGTCCTACCATCCTAATCCCAAAGGTCTATCCTTATCTTCCCAATACCATCCAGACAATCCTCCCAGGCGGCGCAAGAGACAGTGGCCCCGAGAAGATTTACTTTCCTGATGTTATCGTGACCTTCAAAATATTTACTGCGACATCTCTGGAAGTGCCAACAGTGGTTGTTTCCTTCCATATTTTGTATGTTTTTTATTTTATTTTACTTTTACCGTTTTTGTCAACTTGTACATAATATTTGCACCATCAAACTTGATCATTGTACTGTCTATAATTTGTACAGATTTCAAATAAATAAATAATAATAAAAAAATAAAAAAATATTTTTGGCGAGTGAAACCGGGGCACATTAATATGGATATGGATACCGAGGGGGGCGGGTGGAATAAAAATGGTAAACAATTATAAGTAAATTGGTGAATTTTAAGCCTTTTTTGAAGCCTCACAATTAACGGGACTGGGGGATCTGGAACTAAATTATTAGTCTAACCTTGTCAACCACCTAGTCTTAGTGTGTATGTAAATATATATATATATATATATATATATATATATATATATATATATATATATATATATAATAAGCGGGTTTCCTCTCTATGGAGGGAGGGAGGAAACGCCATAAAAACCAAAATGCCTGTTTCATGCACGGTGCTTTAGTACCCTAAGGGAGTAGTACGGGCATTTAGTGATAGATGGCGCTATTATCTCGGCTCACGTGGCTACCCTAAAAGCGCGGGAAAAGTCAAGGCCAGTCACGTCCGGCCCAATTTAGTATCTATTCACTTATAGCATAACCTTACTACCGGGTAACATTTACTATTTACTTCCTAATCACAAGCAAAACTATCTTTTTTTAATGCAAACTATCTTTGTGTTTTTACATAAGCTCTTCCCAGGTAATTCTTGAACTGATGCAATCCTTAAAATCCGAAAATACAACCCTTAAAAAAGCTCCTCATATTTTATTTGAGCAATGTATTAATTGGAGTAAATTAAATAAACTAACTAAAATTAATTAATTAAGCTTCCATTTTCGATCTATTTTTTTATAAATTTGCCTACATGTTAATTAAAGTGCCCTCTATGCATTGGAAAAAGATAGGACCCTTCAAGCGGTATTCGTTTTCGGGATATTGAGCCTCAAAGATCCATTTTCTAACACGGGAGACAGAGGCAGGGCGTATCAATGTTAACTTAATAAAAAAGCGAGTTTGCTTACCATTTTTCTTGAAAACTAGAATATGATACATAACAGCAAATTTAATCTTGATGACAGAAGTTTTAATAGGGCAAGCGGTACTTGTTTTCGGAATATAAACACTCCAAGTCTAAATCCCGTGTTGTTAGTTTATCTCATTCAGCAGATTTCACAGCGGGAAATGTACGTCCTGGATACAGCCGCACATGATAAAGATGCAAGGGATGTATACAGCACAAATGGGAACTCATGAAAGCCGAAAAAAAAATATTTGAGAGGGAATAAAGCCCATTAAGGATAATCGCCTAATTGATGGTAACATTTTCAAATATCTACCAGCAAAATTATTTGTAAGCTTAACAATTCTCTAGTATTTGGAAAAAAATACGTTAAAATCCATATATATATACATATATATATATATATATATATATATATATATATATATATACACACACACACACACACACACACACACACACACACACCAAACACACACACACACACACACACACACACACACACACACACACACACACGCGCGCGCGCGCGGGTAACCTCCCTATGGAGGGAGCGAGGAAACGCCATAAAAACCAAAATGCCTGTTTCATGCACGGTGCTTTAGTACCCTAAGGGAGTAGTAAGGGCATCTAGTGATAGCTGGCGCTATTATCTCTGCTCACGTGGCTACTCTAAAAGCGCGGGAAAAGTCAAGGCCAGTCACGTCCGGCCCAATTTAGTATCTATTCACTTATAGCATAACCTTATTACCGGGTAACCTTTACTATTTACTTCCTTATTACAAGCAAAAATATAAAGGCTTAGCGTCTTTATAAATGTGATGTTTCATTCGGGTCTTTTAACGAAGACCAAACTCAGTTACTTGTGAAGTATCTGTAGTGATTATAACAGTTATTCAGCGCACGCGCTTAACTCATTAGCTTTTCTATTGCCTATTCCTATGGGCAATTCTATTGGTTATTGCTGGTCGTAAAGGAACCATTAACACTCGTGAATCAAACTCACAAAAATTAATAGAATTCTATTAATTTTAGCGAGTTGGATTGACTAGAGTTTTAATCTCTTCTTGAGCGAGCGTATGCCCATAATGCGAAATAATTATAAAATATAAATATGTTATAGAACCGCCGGATAAAAAAATCGCCGAGGAGGCCCCTAAACTAAACTATTACCACTTATTTTTATAACTTTAACCTTTTTAGCACTTTCCTCCGAAGGAGTCAACCTCAATAGCTGTTGGACTCATGACGGAATTTTTGAAAAATTTCTTCAAATCTTTATCGATCCTATCTAGTAGACACCGAAAATGACCACTGTTAAAATTGATATATATCTATATATATGCATATATATATATATATATATATATATATATATATATATATATATATATATATATATATATATGTCTGTTAACACGGTAGCGGCCGGAGTGTTTTTTCGTCACGAAACTATAGCATATATATAGCATTCAATTAGCAAACGATTGAACGAGTTCGTTAACCACTAAAGTCGGTCCACCGGAAGGGGGGGGGGGGGGGTTTACCCCAACCCAAAACACTAATTTGACCATGTCAGCCGTAATCTTTGTTATATTTCAACGAAACTTGGTATTCGCAGTGGTAATATAGAGAGAAAAGTGAGATATAAAAATGAACTAAATCGGTTCATTAGAAGGGGGGGTTTACTCCGGACCCACAATACCAATTCGCCACTACCAGCCGTGATTTTTGGTATATTTCGACGAAACTCGGTATTCGTAGTGGTAATCCACAGGTAAATATGTGTTGTAAAAATAAACTAAATCGGTTCATTAGGAGGGGGGTTTACTCCGGACCCACAATACCAATTCGCCACTACCAGCCGTGATTTTTGGTGTATTTCGACGAAACTCGGTATTCGTAGTGGTAATCCACAGGTAAATATGTGTTGTAAAAATAAACTAAATCGGTTCATTAGGAGGGGGGGGGGGTTTACTCCGGACCCAAATTCCTAATATACTCATACCGGTCGTAATTTCTGCTGTATTGTAACGAAACGCGGTATACATCGTGGGTAACTCATGAGAAAGAAGTGTTGTAAAAATGAGCTGAATCGGTCAATCGGAAAGGGGGGGGGTTTACTTTGTAATATATTTCAATAGAAAAGCCCGCCAGACGCAAGGAGCGCTTTCTACCACTAGAGGGACTGTATCCTGTTCCTGCGTTAGATCAGAATACGATAATCTGAGGTTTTTTGTATTTATTACGTAGTGTAGTAGGTACCATGTGTAAACATAACTCTGGAATCAAATTAATAATTGATCAGTTATTCATTACAAAATTAAAAGAGAACTATTCATGTTTTTATTTTATTTATGTAGGATATTTTAAGCAAATTGTTCTGGAAAGCAGTCTACACTACCCAAATTCTGAGGAAAGTGCTTAGTTATGCAGCTCCTGCGTGACGGACTTTTATTAGTAAATCTTGCTTGTTGAAATAGATTCCGCTTATTTTCACTTATATTTTCAAGCCTAAAAATATTACAAATAAAAGTTATCTAACTGTTAGAAACAATATTATACCATACTATATATCTATATATAAAAAAATCACGTGTCTGTCTGTTTTTCTGTTCATCTGTTTGTTTGTCCCTTATACAAATCCACACCATTCGTCCGATTTTGACTAAACTCGGTACACATGTAGATCTTAATTTGGGGAGTGTCGTAGGCTAAGTCAAAAACGTCTACCAGCTGTTTTTCTGTATGTTTGTCCCTTATAAAAATCCACACCGTTCGTCCGATTTCGACTAAACTCGGTACACATGTAGATCTTAATCTGGGGAGTGCCGTAGGCTAGGTCAAAAAAATCTACCAGCTGTCTGTCTGTATGCTTGTCCCTTATACAAATCCACACCGTTAGACCAATTTTTACGAAACTTGGTATACATGTATGTCTTGATACGGGGGGTGTTATAGGTTTGTAGCGGATGGGTGTCGCTACTAAAGATAGGCTAGGAAGGGTTGGAAGGATGTGTCGGGAGAAGGTAACCAGGTAAGTACTGTGTCCCGGTTAAGGGCGCTTCCTTGAACCTGGGGATACCGACTAGGTACTTGGCCTGAGCTTTTCCACTGAGTCGGGGAGAAGGTGTTCGGTACTGAGCCGTAGCCGTTCCTCGAAGCAGGAGTGAGAGGGGTAAGGAAGTAAATAAATAAGCCAGGTATTGACTAGAGTTGGGGGAAGTAGGAGTCGGGAGTGTAATGACTGGAGGCTGGCTTGACCACTGGGGACATCGAGACGGCGGCTTCGTACTTCGTCCAGAGAGGTCGAGCCGGTAGCTAGGTCCTTGGTCCTGAGTGCATGGCTGGGTGGCTGCTGGAACGCCGGTTGCTTGGTCCTGTGTCCATGGCTGGCTGGAGTCTGGTCTTGAGAGAGCTGAAGTGTCCTGGAGGGAGCGCTGGATTGGAATGAATTCTGGGCAGCAAGGACGCCCCTATTCATAGGCCGAGGTCGGAGTGCCTCGGTCAAAGTCGGGAGTGCTCGGCCAAGCGCTCTTCCCTATTGGCTGGCCCGGATGCTTCTCATTGGTCCACCAGTGGTCGCTTGTCCAATCATTACATCTCCACATAGTCCCCCCCCAATGGGCGGAGCCCTTTATTAGGAATAAATTTTTCAAAAAAAAATATTGTAAATAAAATATATACACCTTAAACCTATAACGGACCTTATGGGGGCCACAAAAGTGTCAACTTTTATTTTAGTAAGATACGTTAACTTATATTGAAAAAGACATATATTGTGGAACTAAATGTAAGAAAAAATGAATGAATATAATACATTGTACTTATACTAATTAACCTAGAGAATATACAATTCAACGACCCTTTTAAGCGCCACAAAAGAACGAAAAAATTAACAAAAATATTATTTAAATATGGACTAAAATAAACTATTACATATTTACATACAAGAGGTAAATGTGACACACGTATATTACCGAATTTATGTTACTGTGTATAATTTTAAACGGACCTTCCAAGGGCCACAAGAGAGCACATGTACTCTCTTTAAAGTCCGTTTTCCATCTGGCGGCCGATCCACCGGTTTTGGTGGCACAGCTTTCCTTAGCCTCGGTACTTTTAAAGCTTGACGGTCTCGACACTTGACACTACTGCTTTCCGGGGGATTTTGAAAACGGAGGTCTGAGTTATAACTACCCGGGTCTACAGATTTTGAATGATTTGAGCCCGCCTGGTCTAGGAACTTCGTAGAAATACTGAACCAGCGGAGATCTGTGTGCTCGCTTTGCCGCTCATTCTCAGACCACTGGCTTGCCTCCGCTGGCTGGTCTTCTTGTCGTTGATCTGCTGGCCGTAACTGTACCCTGGTGTCACTCTTGCTGTTCTGCTGTTCCGTCTCCATAGCCAGCTGCTTCAGTTCAGTAAGAGGCTGCTCGATGATTTTAGCTGGCTGATTAATCTCAGTAGACAGCTGATCGATCTCTGTAATTGGCTGCTCAGTCTGTGTAGTTGGCTGCTCAGTCTGTGTAGTTGGCTGCTCGATCTGTGAAGTTAGCTGCTCAGTCTGTGTAGTTGGCAGCTCAGTCTGTGTAGTTGACAGCTCAGTCCCTGTAGTTGGCAGCTCAGTCTTTGTAGTTGGCTGTTCAGGCTGTGTATTTGGCTGCTCAGTCGTTGTAGTTGGCTGTTCGACATCCGTAACATGCTGTCCCGTTTCTGTAGTCGGCTTCTCGATGTTTGTGATGAGTTGCTCGGAGGGAGAAGTCAGCTGCTTGAGGTCTGTACTCAGCTCCTCGGGCTCAGAACTCCGCTGTTCAATCGCTGAAATTGGCTGGGTTATTCGCACGGCACTGGGTCGGGGTTCCATCTGCTGTAGGTCCGGTCGGGGTTGGAGGACGGCTGAGCATGATGGGGGTTTGGCGATTGCCGCGATTTTGTCCGCAGTGGCCGTGAGGGTTTCGATGTCGGTCGATGGGAAGGTGGCCAGGAGTTCTTGTATTCTCTGGGGAAGGGCTTTGAGCCAGAGCGATGTGAGAGCCTCCGTGGTCACTAGTTGTCCCCCGAGCCATTTCATGCTCCTGTAGAGCTGTGAGGGGGTCTGATCGCCGAGAACAGAGTTAAGCAGTTTCTGCATTTTGACCGCCGGTGGGTCGGCATATACGGAGAGAAGTCTGTTCTTGAGGTCCGAGTAAGGGTCAGCTGATGAGGTGTTGATGAGATCTGCCACATGTTCAAATACATCCAGGTCCAAGCTCCCTACCACCATGGAGAATTTGCTTGAAGAGGTCGTTATGTTGGAGAACTGGAAGACCCACTCGGCTTGCCTAAACCATAGTTCCGGTGCATTTTTGTAGAATGATGGCAGTTTAGGTGGGGCTGCGCCTGCTGCTTCAATGCCTAGCTGTGCGTCTGAGGGCATTTTGTTTGGTGCGTGTTCGGGGTCACCACTTGTAGCGGATGGGTGTCGCTACTAAAGATAGGCTAGGAAGGGTTGGAAGGATGTGTCGGGAGAAGGTAACCAGGTAAGTACTGTGTCCCGGTTAAGGGCGCTTCCTTGAACCTGGGGATACCGACTAGGTACTTGGCCTGAGCTTTTCCACTGAGTCGGGGAGAAGGTGTTCGGTACTGAGCCGTAGCCGTTCCTCGAAGCAGGAGTGAGAGGGGTAAGGAAGTAAATAAATAAGCCAGGTATTGACTAGAGTTGGGGGAAGTAGGAGTCGGGAGTGTAATGACTGGAGGCTGGCTTGACCACTGGGGACATCGAGACGGCGGCTTCGTACTTCGTCCAGAGAGGTCGAGCCGGTAGCTAGGTCCTTGGTCCTGAGTGCATGGCTGGGTGGCTGCTGGAACGCCGGTTGCTTGGTCCTGTGTCCATGGCTGGCTGGAGTCTGGTCTTGAGAGAGCTGAAGTGTCCTGGAGGGAGCGCTGGATTGGAATGAATTCTGGGTTTTTTTTTTTTTTTTTTTTTTTTTTTTTTTTTTTTTTTTTTTTTTTTTTTTTTTTTCCCACCCTCCAAAATTTATTTAGTATGTACATAGAGACCTCCAGGCCCAACGGGTTGGAGCCTGGAGCTGGACTTAAATCTACACCTTATCCTACGCTTACGTACTAGAAGGGGGATGTATTTACAATCGGGGGGACTTAAGCCTACTTAGTCTAGGGTACTAAAACTAGGGGGAGTCAAGGTGGTCTAGGGAGGGGCTAGACTAGGAAGTATCTTAAGGCTAACTTAATACTAACTTAATCTAATGTGTACACATTTTATTTACATTTATTTACAATTATTTACAATATAAAGCTGCTTTTACCCAGCCTCCTCTCCAAGATCCAGGATTCTCCTGGTGCTGCCCTGCCACCTCTGAGGAAGAGGTGGTGGCGTCAAGTCCCTGAAAAGGGGGTTGACACAGTACTGGAGGCCGTCATAGAACTTAATATGACGTCTCCGTATGAACTCTTGTACTGAGGGCAGCATCAGTTCGTCGTGGAGGATGACCGGCTGTGAATTCTGGGCAGCAAGGACGCCCCTATTCATAGGCCGAGGTCGGAGTGCCTCGGTCAAAGTCGGGAGTGCTCGGCCAAGCGCTCTTCCCTATTGGCTGGCCCGGATGCTTCTCATTGGTCCACCAGTGGTCGCTTGTCCAATCATTACATCTCCACAGGTTAGGTCAAAGTCGTCTAGGACTCACAGTTGGGAGGTCACGGGTTCACAACAGATACAGATTCGTGTTATTAGGTTTTAATAATACTTATTTGGTTTCTAATTTATTTAGGCTTTTCTATATGCAGAAAGTATGTGTAGCATGGCACGCCGGGTAACGGCTAGTAATATATAAATAAATTTATTTATTACATTTTTTTATTTATTTTTTAAATTTTAATTTATTACTATATAAATATAGTAGTCAAAAAAAGTTTAGTACTGATTTTAAATACTATTCATTAACATTAACATTTGATTAATATGGTATGTTTGTATAATATGGTTTCTAACCTTAGATAACCTGTAAAGAAGAAAATAGATAGCCTCGACAGAACCTGTAAGCTAGTCAGTAAGTACCAAAATCACTGTTTAAAATCACGACAGATACTTCAATGTAACTGGTTATGGTCTTCGCAAAAATACCCTTTCATTCGCCTCTCAATGATTTAAATCATTAAATTACCAAATGTTATTAGATAGAAAATTAGTTAAATAATTTTTTCCCTTAAAAAATAAAATAATACTACTAACAATTACAAATTCAAGAGTATTTAAATTATAACATTAACTGCAGCCACAGTAAGGGCTAATGCAGTTTTTCGAAAGTAAAGCTCTAATATATGGGCGTATACAGCCCCCCCCCCCCCTGAAATTTTGATTTGATCGGAAAAATGTGTCATAAAACCTTTAAAAATAAATTAAATGAGATCATTTAGTTCATAAAAAATATTTTATTTTAGGTCCAAGTTCTAGATTGTTCCCCGGAAATGGTCTCAGCCCCCCCCCCCCGAAATTATTTCCTATATACGCCCATGCACTAATACGCCTAATGAGAATTGAACCCCCAACCTATGCTCGTACCCTATGACATACGGCCACCGGACCACCAGAAATCAGAAGGAGACTAGAAAACGTAGATTAACGTTTTGCATGAATTACATATATTCATGTTGATTTTAACTTCTACAAAATACACATCCACGAACAATTACCAACTTTACTAAAGCCCGCTTGGGCTTACAGCAACATTAAGCTCCGCATTTACGGGGCTTAAATCAAATATTAACTCTATAATGCATTTTCAGAAGGATTTACCTTCAATATTATATATATAAACACACCTTCACAAACAAACACACACACACACACATATATATATATATATATATATATATACATATATATATATATATATATATAACCTTTCGAATGTTCACCTTCCACATACCACGATTTCATAGCTCTTTTGGGGATATTCTATAATATATATATATATATGCAGATCCGAAAACTTTTCGTGTCTGTTCTGTTCTGTTTTTTTTTCTAATACTCCCTTACCTCCAAACGTAACGAAAATTTAAATATCCTAGTTTATATGAATGACAAACCTCTGGTACAAGTTTGAACTAAATCAATCGTTTCCGAGCGCCCAAACTGAAAATAGTTGAAAAAAGTAGTTGTGTCAACGTTTCTCGTAAACGGTTACAGATATCGTTTTAAAAATGATTACATTCGTTTTTCGAGTGGTTTTGCTTGTGGAAGTGGCCGAGAGAGCATTTCCGCTACTTTACATAACAATGGACTCGGGTAAATGACCCAATTGTTGAAACTCTAAGGAGAGGCCATTATCATTTAAACTAATTTTCCCCTTAGTTTTTGTAGATAATAAATTTTGAATATATCAAATCGTTCGTCAGCTCATTCTCTATTAAATGCACACAAACCAATTTTAAATACATTAAGTATTCCAAGAAAAATAAATTAATAAATGCTGCCCTACTCTGGTCCTAATGTTGACACGTCTGCAGTAGGTCGGTGCCTAAGTTTGACTTTTCTGTTCCTAATGAGGGTAAATGAAAATAATACAACTTTACTCTTTAAAAAATAACAACCAAATTTGATTTGAAACAGCAGCAACAATGAAAAATGTAATGAATTGACGTTTTGAAACTTCTAAATTGATCCTTTTCCAAAAACATACAATTAGGCACAGAAATTATTTTTAACAAAAGATAAGAACTAGGAACATAAAACGGTAGGCCTACCAATGTTTCTAGGTAGAATCAGTGGTTTTGGATTTTAACGTACTTTTTCCAAATACTAGAGAATTGTTAAGTTTACAAATAATTTTGCTGGTAGATATTTGAAAATGTCATCAATTAGGCGATTATCCTTAATGGGCTTTATTCCATCTCAAATAATTTTTTTTTTTGGTAAAACTATGGCTGTCATAAGCCTTCATGAGTTCCTTTTGGTGCTGTATACATCCCTTATCTCTATCATGTGCGGCTGTATCCAGGATGTACATTCCCCGCTGTGAAATCTGCTGAATGAGATAAACTAACAACACGGGATTTAGACATCAAGTGTTTATATTCCGAAAACAAGTACAGCTTCCCCAATTAAAACTTCTGTCATCAAGATTAAATTTGCTATTATGTATCATATTCTAGTTTTCAAGAAAAATAGTAAGCAAACTCGCTTTTTTATTAAGTTAACATGGCCCTGCCATCCTGCCTCTGTCTCCCGTGTTAAAAAATGGATCTTTGAGGCTCAATATCCCGAAAACGAATACCGCTTGGAGGGTCCTATCTTTTTCTAAAGCATAGAGAAAACTTTAATTAACATGTAGGCAAATTTATAAAAAAGTAGTTCGAAAATTGAGGCTTAATAAATTTATTATAGTTAGTTTATTTAATTTACTTCAATCAATACATTGCTCAAATAAAATATGAGGATCTTTTTTAACGGTTGTATTTTGGGATTTTAAGGATTGCATCATTTCAAGAATTACCTGAGAAGGGCTTATGTAAAATCACAAGTTAGTTTGCATTAAAAAACGTGCGTGACTTTGTTATTATTGAAATAATAAGGATATTGTAGCTAATTAATATAACAGGATGTAGGAGATAGAGTTAAGCTGTTTATTATTGTTAGAAATCTATTACCCTGTTAGTTAGTGAGGAATCCCACAGGACTTTGCAGAAACATCAATACAGAAACTTATCTGATTAAACAAACTTCAATATTACTTGGGAAGATTTGTTTGTATGTTGGGGAACTTGTTTACAAATCCAGAATAGATATTGCATTTCTGTAGGGATATTAAATATATTTTGGCAGGAAGCCTATTTCATTCATAAAAATGTTTAAAATTCCCAATATAAAAAAAAAAAACAGGAAAGGTTGTATAAATAAATAATAGTCGATCTTTTAGCCCTAGGTCCATGCTCTGTTGCGGCTAGTTACAAAATTAAAATAAAACCTTCAGCATAATATATGGTTTAGCGACTCATTTTTAGCATGTTTCTGTTTGTTGTTCACTTCCCACTTCCTGTTTAGATTCTATTAACCACTTATAGTTGGCACCCAGTGGTCTAGTGGCTAAGTCCATCGATTTTCATGCGGGAGATGGAAGATTCGATTCCCACCGGCGGCAGGAATTTTCTCATCTCACAGCTCGTTGAGAAAATTCCTCGCTGCACCTTGGATGTCGATGCTAATGGCCCAGATGTCGATGCTCCTTTAAAAAAAAAAAAAATTAAAAAAAAAAAAATTAACCGTGTATACTACTCATATCCCATTCAGAATCAGACGGACGCAGAGAGACCCAGAAGTAAGCGCGTTGCTTTGGGGTCCCATTTTCATTCAACTTCCAATTGCGGTGCTAAAGGGATGCATGGTAGAATATATATATATATATATATATATATATATATATATATTTTCAGGCGGTTAGGTCACGCCTAAAGCATGTTCCATGTCCAAGTATGCGTTCTAATATATTAGCACGTACCACATTCGTTTAGTTTTTCAGGTAGCCTTCTTAAAAACAATTGAAGATAGTTTAAATCTAGACCGATTCTACCTATTTGATATGTTTAGATAGTTTTTCAGGTAGCCTTCTTAAAAACAATTGAAGATAGTTTAAATCTAGACCGATTCTACCTATTTGATATGTTTAGATAGTTTTTCAGGTAGCCTTCTTAAAAACAATTCAAGATAGTTTAAATCTAGACCGATTCTACCTATTTGATATGTTTAGATAGTTTTTCAGGTTGCCTTCTTAAAAACAATTCAAGATAGTTTAAATCTAGACCGATTCTACCTATTTGATATGTTTAGATAGTTTTTCAGGTAGCCTTCTTAAAAACAATTCAAGATAGTTTAAATCTAGACCGATTCTACCTATTTGATATGTTTAGATAGTTTTTCAGGTTGCCTTCTTAAAATCAATTCAAGATAGTTTAAATCTAGACCGATTCTACCTATTTGATATGTTTAGATAGTTTTTCAGGTTGCCTTCTTAAAATCAATTCAAGATAGTTTAAATCTAGACCGATTCTACCTATTTGATATGTTTAGATAGTTTTTCAGGTTGCCTTCTTAAAATCAATTCAAGATAGTTTAAATCTAGACCGATTCTACCTATTTGATATGTTTAGATAGTTTTTCAGGTAGCCTTCTTAAAAACAATTCAAGATAGTTTAAATCTAGACCGATTCTACCTATTTGATATGTTTAGATAGTTTTTCATGTAGCCTTCTTAAAAACAATTCAAGATAGTTTAAATCTAGACCGATTCTACCTATTTGATATGTTTAGATAGTTTTTCAGGTTGCCTTCTTAAAAACAATTCAAGATAGTTTAAATCTAGACCGATTCTACCTATTTGATATGTTTAGATAGTTTTTCAGGTTGCCTTCTTAAAATCAATTCAAGATAGTTTAAATCTAGACCGATTCTACCTATTTGATATGTTTAGATAGTTTTTCAGGTTGCCTTCTTAAAATCAATTCAAGATAGTTTAAATCTAGACCGATTCTACCTATTTGATATGTTTAGATAGTTTTTCAGGTTGCCTTCTTAAAATCAATTCAAGATAGTTTAAATCTAGACCGATTCTACCTATTTGATATGTTTAGATAGTTTTTCAGGTAGCCTTCTTAAAAACAATTGAAGATAGTTTAAATCTAGACCGATTCTACCTATTTGATATGTTTAGATAGTTTTTCAGGTAGCCTTCTTAAAAACAATTCAAGATAGTTTAAATCTAGACCGATTCTACCTATTTGATATGTTTAGATAGTTTTTCAGGTTGCCTTCTTAAAAACAATTCAAGATAGTTTAAATCTAGACCGATTCTACCTATTTGATATGTTTAGATAGTTTTTCAGGTAGCCTTCTTAAAAACAATTCAAGATAGTTTAAATCTAGACCGATTCTACCTATTTGATATGTTTAGATAGTTTTTCATGTAGCCTTCTTAAAAACAATTCAAGATAGTTTAAATCTAGACCGATTCTACCTATTTGATATGTTTAGATAGTTTTTCAGGTTGCCTTCTTAAAAACAATTCAAGATAGTTTAAATCTAGACCGATTCTACCTATTTGATATGTTTAGATAGTTTTTCAGGTTGCCTTCTTAAAAACAATTCAAGATAGTTTAAATCTAGACCTATTCTACCTATTTTATATGTTTAGATAGTTTTTCAGGTTGCCTTCTTAAAAGCAATTCAAGATAGTTTAAATCTAGACCGATTCTACCTATTTGATATGTTTAGATAGTTTTTCAGGTTGCCTTCTTAAAAACAATTCAAGATAGTTTAAATCTAGACCGATTCTACCTATTTGATATGTTTAGATAGTTTTTCAGGTTGCCTTCTTAAAAACAATTGAAGATAGTTTAAATCTAGACCGATTCTACCTATTTGATATGTTTAGATAGTTTTTCAGGTTGCCTTCTTAAAAACAATTCAAGATAGTTTAAATCTAGACCGATTCTACCTATTTGATATGCTTAGATAGTTTTTCAGGTAGCCTTCTTAAAAACAATTCAAGATAGTTTAAATCTAGACCGATTCTACCTATTTGATATGCTTAGATAGTTTTTCAGGTTGCCTTCTTAAAAACAATTCAAGATAGTTTAAATCTAGACCGATTCTACCTATTTGATATGCTTAGATAGTTTTTCAGGTAGCCTTCTTAAAAACAATTCAAGATAGTTTAAATCTAGACCGATTCTACCTATTTGATATGTTTAGATAGTTTTTCAGGTTGCCTTTGGTTGCCTATTTGGAACTAAACATGACAAATATATTTGAACTATTTTTTATATTTTTTTTTTAATGAACGCTAATAAAATTTAGAACAACTTTGTCTTGTCACATGTTTTTTGTTTCCCTTGTTTATTACGTGGAAAGGTGTTTATAACCTTCCAATATTTACAACCTTCTAGCAACCTTTTTTATAAATTATTTTACATATTTTTATATGAATACTAATGGTTCTCTTATCGTAGTGTAACAGATAAAAATTAACTGTTACTCTAAGATTTATTTTTTCGGGACTAATATACTTCCGGATTGGCCTCTCAACTCAATTGGGTCCAATGTAGATGGACCCTAAGCTCTACTTGAAGGTACATAATGTTGTCAAATCAATCATTTTTAAATTTGAGAATAAAACGTTGAATCCCGCTAAGAATCTCAAAATTGGTTGAGTGGACAAGCCTGATTCTTGCTAGTTAATTCAACCATTTTATTGATTTAGTTTATTTTTAATTATTTCAGCAAACTATGTGTGTGTGTGAGAGAGAGAGAGAGAGTTTGTGCGATAGTGACCACAAATGTTTGAATCAGCTGGATATGGGAATTATAAAAGTGCGAAAGTTTTTATATTGATTCTGGTATGATGTTGAGAACTGCATTCATTTTTGTCCTGCTCCTGCAAGAATTCTTTTTTAATACGGAGTAGAGTGAATAGTGTATTCGACTGTAGAGGTTGGTAGGACTGCTTTATTCATAGCTCAGCTGGCTCCTGGAATCTCGTTAAATATTAACACAAGCTAAACCCCCCTCCCCCTTCCTCACTCCTCACTCCTCCCTCCGTCCTTAGCTTCGCGCCCTTCCTAACAACAAGGTGATCCAACAACTTAACATCTACACCTTGGAACACTGCGCTCAAGCGGTAATACTGAAGTTTAGGGTCCTCACAAACGATTACTTTAACATTATTCACTATATCGTTATTAACATGAATCCGTGAAAAAAAATTCGCTCCCAACAAGGAAAGAAGTTATTTAGCACTAAAGTTCACTGTTATGGAGGTTAAAGTTGGCGTAAACAGCGTATTTGTAAACATGCGCAAACACCTAACATTGGGAAACGAAGAACTCTCATTTGAAATGTTTATAAACTATTTATTCAAAAATAATTGTCAATTTTAAGGGCATCCTCACCCGTCGTAACCTGTCGCTTATGGACAGACGTGCTTTGCGTTTCCGCTCGTTCAAGAAGATATCAAAACTCTAGTCAATCCAAGTCGCTAAAATTAATAGAATTCTATTAATTTTAGCGAGTTGGATAGACTAGAGTTTTGATATATTCTTGAGCGAGCGTAGCGAGCGGAAACGCATAGCATATATGCCCAAAAGTCGTCCTAGACCTTCTTCTTAATGTACATGTTTATTAATATGTTGTTGTTGTTGTTTTTTTTACGGCGCATCGACAAATCTTGGCCATTAGCGCCGGCCTCCAGGGTGCAGCCAGGAATTTTCTCAGCTAGCCCTGATATGAGAAAATTCCTGCCGCCGGTGGGGATCGAACCCACCATCTCCCGCTTATGAATCCAGCGCGCTAGCCACTATACCACGGGAGACCCCTAATATGCTGTTTACGCCAACATTTGTAACCTCTATAACAGTGAGATTTAGTGCTTATGTAACTTCATTCCTATTTGAGAAAGACTTTTTTTTTTTTTTTTTTTTTTTTTTTTTTTTTTTTTTTTACAGATTCGTGTTTAGTGCATCAAAATACGTTATAGTGCAAAATTTTAAAGTAATCGGCTGTGAGGACCGTAAACTTCAGTATTACCTATCAAGGTCACAACTCCCAAGCCAAAAGGTTAATTATCTCCACGATATGATTCATTTATTGGCAGTGATCTTTCGAGAACCTATCGACATCTTCAGTGCTCTCATTAATCAAGAGTCAGACTGGTCTCAATCTAAATCTGTACCTGGCCGTATTTTTTGTTGTATGGAACGAACTTCCCTATCTAACCCCCAGAACCTGTGGGTAGTGGATAGTAATTAGCAAAATCTTTCTTTTAAGGGAAGTATACCTAGGTGGAGGGGATACATTAACCCCACTCCAAAGTAATTTTTTTTTTATTTCTTAAAATTTTAACGTCCATTATTATTAACTACAAATTTTGGTACGGGTTATCACTCTTTTCTAGCCAGGATAGGGCTGATGCCTTTTCTTTTTTTTAAAGAAAAGCCACCACCCTGTAGTGTTTACTTAAATTAATGTATACTCATTGAAATGAAACACTAGACTGATTGTCCTTTATTTTTAGCTACAATTAACTCTTGGTTGCTAAGCAACAAAACATATGGTTATTACCATTACAGGATACTACATCTTTCCCCCCTTACGAAATTATTTGTATAAATCATAGTCTTTGAACTTGACAGGTGTTTTCACTATTCTTCCGCTTCTAGTACTTCTCTCTTGCAAAAGCTCTGGTCCACTCAATTCTTCATTAGACTTTATAGACTGCTCTTCCTGGTTGTTCTCTGTTAACGATTCTTCTGGCTGAATCTTTTGAAAGAAAGACGAATTGCGAGTTACCTCGGATCCATCTCGGCTTGCAGTAATCTTCGTTCCGCTGACATCCTTCACCTGATAGGGGGAAGGGTCATAAGGTGTTGAATACTTGTTCCGTTTTTCCTGTCTGACCAAGACCGTATCCCCCTCTTCAAGTCTATGCTCTCTGACATGTCTTCTCTGGTCTGCATACTCTTTCATTTTCTGGCGATTAGTCTCTTCATTTTTGATTAATTTTTCATCGATTTCATCGTCTAAAATGTTGTCTGGAATGCCTGGAAGATAAGACCTGAAGTTATTCCTCAGAAGAGCTTTGGCGGGAGCGATGCGAGTCGAGCTATGCGGTGTATCCCGATACTGCAGCAAATATTCGGGTAAGGCCTCTTCCCAATTACGACCCTCGATTTCGGCTGATCGAATGGTTTTATTTAAATTGAACATGAAGTGTTCGGCCCTGCCATTAGCTTCAGGCCAATGGCTTGTAACTCGATGGTGTTTTATTCCAAGATTGATGCAAAATCTTTCGAATTCTATGCTGTTGAAGGGTGGCCCGTTGTCAGTCTTGATAGTGTTTGGTAATCCGAATAGTGAAAACGTTTTGAATAAGAGTTTAGTCACTACATCAGTTTTCAGTGAACTCAGAGTTTCAACGATCGGAAACTTGCTGAAATCGTCCACGATTACACAAACGTAACGCCCGTTTGGCCAAGGTCCTGAAAAATCCACCGAAAGAGACTCCCAAGGGCCCAATGGCATCGGCTGGAGCCGAATTGGATCTCTTTTCTTAGTGTGATTGTTGGCACAACACGGGATGCATTTTGAGACAAGTTCTTCGACGAGTGAATTCATCTTGGGGAACCAAACTTTGCTTCTCAACAACTCCTTTGATTTGGTGATCCCTTGATGACCACGATGGGCAAGTCTAACGACCCGTTGTTGAAAATTTTGAGGAATTACTAAACGAGATCCTCGCACCACAATGTTATCGCTTGTTACTGCGATCTCATCCTTGATTGGGCGGTATTGAGTCAAAATTGAATCTGACCAGTTTCCGGTGCGAACAGCATCAATAACCTCTCTCAAAGTGGGGTCACTGAGAGTTTCACTTGCAATTTCCTTCCGGGATATTCTAGATGGCAAGTGTGCAGTCGTCACAAGATTGATGTAGTCTTCTTCACTTGATGTGACTCTCTTCTTGAAAGGGTGACGGGACATATAGTCAGAAGGGTTATCTTTTCCAGAAATGTGGGATACTATGAATTCATAGCCCATTAACTTGAAAATAAGCCTTTCCAGACGGGGCGAGGTCTTGTGCCCCGATTTGGTCAGTAGCGACACTAGTGGCTTATGATCAGTGTGAATGACGAACCGAGACCCTGCTAAGTATTCATGGAAATATTGAGTTGCCCAAGAAACTCCCAACATTTCCCTCTCAATTTGACTGTATCGTTTTTGTACGTCCGATAAACTGACACTCGCGCAAGCTATTATTGCAGGCTTCTTATTACCAGGTTGTGCTAAGATGGCTCCAAGACCCTCGGGTCCAGCATCTGTGTTCAAATGTAGGATTTTCCTTTTATCAAAATACTTGATAGAAATGGCATTACTAACTTCTTTTTTTATAAGCTCAAAACAGGATTGTTCCTTTTCTCCCCATTTCCACTTAACGTCCTTCTTTTCCAAATTTCGAAGAGGTTTTGTCAGATTAGCTAAATTTGGTATAAATCTAGTAAGGAAATTTACCATACCCAAGAAACTTTTAATGCCGTGAACATCAGTTGGCGGTTTCAATTTAAGAATGGCTTTTTTCTTCTTAGGGTCCACAAAAATTCCTTCACGTGAAAGCACGAAGCCCAAGTAAGGCACTGTGTCCTGCTTGAAAAGGCATTTCTCCTCATTTAATGTAAGGCCTGCGTCCTGCAACCTTTTTAAAACAGCTTTCAGAGTACGATCGTGTTTATCTTCTGACTCGCCAAAAATTAATATATCATCACTAACATTTACACAGCCCGGGATGTCAGCTATAGTTTTTTGTATAACAGCGTTGAAAATTTCAGGCGCTGAGTTAATGCCAAAACTTAGTCTTTTGTATCTGAACAAGCCCAAGTGGGTAGCAAATGTAGTGATGGAGCGTGAATCAGGATGCAATTCAATTTGATGGAAACCCTTGTTTAAGTCCAATTTTGAAAAGACAGTAGACCCATTAATTAGTGCCACAATTTCTGAAAACGTAGGATTTGGGTAGCGTTCTCTTTGAATCGCTTTGTTTGGTTTCCTCATGTCAACACAAACTCTCACGCTCCCATCCTTTTTAGGTACAACTACAACTGGTGAAACCCAAGATGTTGGTCCATCAGCTTTCTCAATGATGTCAAGTTTTATCAATTTATCAATCTCTTCCTCTAATTTCTCCCTGAGGTGGAAAGGAGTACGACGATACATGATAGCGGACGGTTCAACATCAGGATTTACGTGCAATTTAACGCAAACATTTTTTAATTTGCCAATCCCATCAAAAATCTTTGGAAATTGTTTCTTGATCAAATCCTTCCTGTCGGCTATTCTAAGTGCCAGTGATACAATCCCCAGATCTCTGGCAGTATCACAGCCTAATAGCGAGTCCCCTTCCTCTACGACAACCACTTTAGCTCTCACAGTGCAACGTTTGACAACAAAATTACATCTAAATTCACCGAGCACCTTCACGGCCCGGCCCTTATAAGCTTTGAGAGAACAGCGAGTACGTTTCAATGGAGGTGGATCAATTAAAGATTCATAACTTTTTCGATTAATTATGTTCACTGAACACCCAGTGTCTACTATAAAGTCAATAAACTTTCCACAAATGTTCAATCTCTTTGTTGGAATGCCTCTACTTTTGGCCATATTTAACAAATTGAAGGACAATTCAGCATTAGAATCACTGGAAGATGATTCAGAATTTTTATCTACAGTCTGATTGATTGAACGATTTTTTCGTTTATTAACCCTTTCCGATTTCTTCTTCGAAGATAACGAACAGTTTTTCGTGTACGGCAAGTGATTATATTTATCACAGGCCTTGCAAAGATTACCCCTTGCTGGGCAATGTTGCCCTCTTTTGTGTGGCCAAGAACCACCACAATTGAAGCAAGAACGAGTGACATTTTGCACCAAATCAGAATTAGACCCGGAAAACGAAGAAATTTGAGTTTTCACAATTTCTTCCGTTTTACCAAAATCCAAAGCATTTTGAAGTGACATATTCTCTTTTTTCAACATTTCTTTCCTCAAATTATCAGATGTTGTACCGAGTAAAATTTGGACTTTAATTTCAAAATCAGTCCTTTCCGCAAAATCACAAGTTGCCGCCATTTTCCTTAAACGAATATAAAATTCCATAATTGACTCAGACGGTTGTTGTTGGGTTTTCCGGAATTTGTAAATTTCGTATAAAACATTCTTTCTGGGGGCAAAATGATTAGTCAACTTTTCCTTCGCTTCCTCGTAAGAAAGGCCTACATCTTGCAAATTCCGAAATATTTCCTGAACTTCACGACCCGCACAATTCAACATTAGTGCGCGTTTCCGTACATCCACTGTAACATCAGCCGCCACTAAGAAAATTTCAAATTCGCTCAACCAAGATGACCAGCGACTCGCTGCATTTTCATCCAGATGAGGATCGAATGGCCCCGGTTTTACAGCAACCTCCATATTGGGTTAAAAAAATAGATAGACTTACCGAAGATGATTTTTACATTCACAGTACTAAACTAGGCTTGGAATATTTCCAAGAGCCTTCACAACCCGGCCAGTTGGACCACCGACCTCCAATTGTAAAGAACAACAATTCGGTAACTGCCGACTGCGCCAAAATGTAGTGTTTACTTAAATTAATGTATACTCATTGAAATGAAACACTAGACTGATTGTCCTTTATTTTTAGCTACAATTAACTCTTGGTTGCTAAGCAACAAAACATATGGTTATTACCATTACAGGATACTACACACCCCTTAGTGGAAATCGAACCTACGACCTTTGACATGAAGTGTTAAGTGCTCATGCCTTAACACTCACAGCCACGAGCGGTGCGATATTATGCTCCATGAACATAATATCGCACTAGTATTTCTAAAGTTACACAACTCAAAAACGTCAAAACGCAACTGAAAATGTGTCACTCTTGCCTATGTAGAGAGAAATAGCTTTAAGACAGGAAGTGTGACATGCTCTGGAGCTAGGTACATACAGTTTTGATGGTTGATAAAGGGATCTTTACCATATCTTTCATAGTAATAACTGAAAAACACCGATTTTTGAGTTGTGTCACTATAGAAATACTAAATATGTGTAATTAAATATATTGTGTCTGTCTCTATCTCACTCCTTTATCCGTCATAATCTTTAATTTATGGCTAAATGTATATTTCACGTGTGTTAAATGCGAAACCTGAATGTTTTCTCTAAGGACTGGATATCTCAAAGGCAGATGAGAGCTCAGATATGGTTTATCCGCAAGATTATAATCAAGAAGTTTCACTAATGAAAGTGGAACGGAAATGCATATTATGAGAAAAGCGCGGGAAATCTATTCCCGCCAGAAATCGCTCTTAACAAACAAGATTTTCCTATCGCAATCTCATTATACTAAAAGCACCCAACTAGCAACTTCTCCGCTTACGGTTACCCTGGCTTTCCACTTCTCCCAACACTCACAATCTTCACAAAAACATCTCCTTTGGGGACAACTTGACATTTTATTCCATTACTATAAGCCGCTTTTTTCCGAATATGATTCCAATGAAAAATATATGTTTTTATTTAATACTAGCCGTTACCCGGCGTGCCATGCTACACCTACTTTCTGCATATAGAAAAGCCTAAATAAATTAGAAACCAAATAAGTATTATTAAAATCTAATAACACGAATCTGTAACTGTTATGAACCCGTGGCCTCCCAACTGTGAGTCCTAGACGACTTTGACCTAACCTAAAACACCCCCCCGTATCAAGACATACATGTATACCACGTTTCGTAAAAATTGGTCTAACGGCGAGGATTTTTATAAGGGACAAACATACAGACAGACAGCTGGTAGATTTTTTTGACCTAGCCTACGGCACTCCTCAGATTAAGATCTACCTGTGTACCGAGTTTAGTCAAAATCGGACGAACGGTGTGGATTTGTATAAGGGACAAACATACAGACAGACAGCTGGTAGACGTTTTTGACTTAGCCTACGACACTCCCCAGATTAAGATCGACATGTGTACCGAGTTTAGTCAAAATCGGACGAACGGTGTGGATTTGTATAAGGGACAAACATACAGAAAGACAGCTGGTAGATTTTTTTGACCTAGCCTAGGAGATTTCTCGTATCAAGACCTACCATTATTCCAAGTTTGGTCAAAATCGGTCAAACGGTGTAGATTTGTATAAGGAACAAACAAACAGACAAACAGACAGACACGTGATTTTTATATATATAGATTTCACATTTATACCACATAAGGTTATTTGCATCTCATCAGGGAACATGGTTCATATAACAAGGTAATTATTACTATAACAGTCCATTAGCTGGGTTTAAAACAAAAAAAGTCTGTGTGGCATTTTAAAAGATTCAACAAACACTGAATTCCTCATCAATATAACCCTAAATTTTCAGAAATCTAAAATGTAGAAAGGTGCAATTTAATACTTTCCCTGTCAATTTACTTTTCAGGATTTCCAAGTATAGCGTTGTTGGTCTAAGGGTGCGTTTACACTTGATATTTCTCGCAGGAAATATATGTCATGATATATGTCGCGATATAAGTGTCGGATAGATATTCTCTTGCAAGTTTACATACGGACAGAAATAGCTAGACATTTATGTCATGGATATGTATAGGACAGTTCTCGCTTTGCAATAAATGTCCGGCCTGTTTACACTCAGACATATATGTCCTGTCTAGTCCATTCTGCTTGGTATAGAAGTTTCGGCAATATAGCTAGAAACCAAGATATTTCTGTCTGACATTTATTTCTCTCTTTATAATCAGCGTATTCACCTGACGGTATAGAAGTGTCGACACTTATTGCTCGTGATAGAAATATATATCTCAGACATAAATTGCTCATGGTTTACACTAGTCGCAATTTCTGTCTGATATAAATTTCCAGCAATAACTAGCAAGTGTAAACCCACCCTAAGTCCAAGGGAACAGCAGGCTTCCAATTTAATAATATTTTTCACACCAAACTGTGCCCTGTTGATCAATGTCGTTTTTTAAAAAAGAAAATTAATTGCGTTTAGAGCCTCCTCCTTAAATTCAGGAATATAAAAATGTTTTAGGTCCACCAGGCAAACCTTTGTTATCACATAGGCGCATGCGCGGTGGCTACGTTCGTACGTGTCACTTTTTATGACATTTTTAGCGTAAATATGCTTTATCAATGACTAAACTAATAAAAACCGTTTCAAAAAAGTGTCCGCTGGCGTTCGCGCATGCGCGGTGGCCATAAACGAAAAAGAAGACTGTATGTTATACAGTACTTTACTTAGGTTTGTCGGGTGCAGCTAAAACATATTTATGTTCCTGAATTTGAGTAAAAGGCTCTAAAAGAATTTATATTTTGTGACGTTTTTTATTAGTTTAGTCATCGCTAAAGCATATTTATGCTTAAAAAAAACAACCCCGTAGCACGCAACCAGTGCCCAGTGGGGCAGATACCGTAGTGATATCTGATTTTTGGCCATAAGGCACACTAGGGAAATAGTGTGGTCAGTACTGTGCTGATTTTCCCATTTTTAGGAATTAAAATTATTGAATTCTGGACGGTACTAGGGATAATCTGACACCACGTATCCAACCCTCGATCGACGACACTAGAAGATGAAATCTTCAGCAGCGTGCCCAAGTTTTGAACTTGCTCTACTGTTGAGCTTCCTTACTCCTAATGTTTTAATATAGCCTCGATATTTTAAAAGTCTAGAGCTGGTAATATTGATATCTGTGATAAAAAACACTTCCATGTCGATATATTCGGTACTTGAGAAAACCTGAAAAAAATATGGCAACAAATTCTTGAGAATTAGTTCGCATGGTCATCATTTTGTCAAAATGAGATTTATAGAAATGTCGGTTATTTTTGGAAAAAGGAAAATATTATTATATCCACCAGACATGACTTTTCATTTCTTGAGTGTGTTTCCCTTCTTATTTTCGATTTCTGAAAATTTAGGGTGATATTGATGAGGAATTGAGTGTTTGTTGAATGTTTTGAAATGCCAAACAGCCCCTGAATTAGTGAGGTAAACTGATTTCTCCCTCCCCCGGACGAACCTTCGCCCAAATTAACCGAAATATTATTAGAGCAATTTCGCCCAACCTGCCGGCAGATTGCGTTATCGACAATTCCCCGGGAAATCTCGACCTTCAGCCCGCCATAGAAATGCACAATGGCTGCTAATTCTGATCTTTATTCAATATTTGCCAATTTATGACACGCCATTCATCTGCCAATGACATTATACTCATTACAGATTTAATTACCAGTTCTAGCCTACCAAAAATAATCCTGATAATAAATAAATTGGTAAATATCCAACAGACGCGAACAAATAAATCTTGCTAGACTAAGGATTGGACATACTCGACTAACTCACGAATACTTAATGACAAGACGAGATAAACCTATATGCAGTATATGTAACAAAGAACTTACGATTAAACACATACTGACAGACTGCCAAAGACGATGCAACTTGAAAATCC
>OX328125.1:109856336-109861336 GCA_946811695.1 Gonocerus acuteangulatus | reverse complement strand
CTTCTGCTGTCACCATCCTTTCTTCACTAGCAACAACATTATCTTGTTGAGGGCGAGGTTCAGCTGCAACGGGAATGTTGGGATTGGAAACAGATAACAAGGCCAGCTTTTCTAAATTGTCCATTCTTTGAAATACGAGTTCCACAGACCTCAGGAATTCGTCGATTTTTCCATTTTCATTCGGTACACCCTCAGTTCCAGTTTCATATTCTATTGGCTCCGGGTTTACCGTAGAAGTAGGAAACTTTTGATACCTGTTTTCGAAGGGTAAAAGCATTTGGTCAGTTGAATCAGAAAATGGAGCTGTAGAACAAGTAGAACTATCTTCTGTATTGTAGGAAGAAGATATAATTTCATTTGGTTCTTGATGCAGGTTGGAGACTTTGTTGAGGCCATTAGATTCTTTTTTAAAGGCTTTGGATGAGCCTTGAACAGTGTTTACGCGTATTTGGTTATTTTCAGTCTGATTTTTACAAGCTTCGGGACATACGGCAGCCAAATGATGCCCTTTGCAAATAAAACAGCTGATTTTACCTGAGTCAATAAATATTTTCCACTGTTTATCTGCCACATTGATAACCAACGAAGAAGGTAGCTTTTCAATGCCTTGAGGATTGATAAACAGCTGCCTTCTATGACTGAGTACATGTGCTAACCGTGGATCATGAAGGCCAGCTTTTAAACATTTGACAGGCGAAACTATTTCTATCCCTAGCTTCTTCAATGCTTCTTTTATGGCTTTATTAGGAATTACTGGAAAAACGTTAGACAAAACTATCCTTTTTCCTGCCTCTGCGAAACGCCTTAATAAAATATCATGTCCACGGATCTTAATATTACGTTGTTGTTCTATTAATTTATCTACTTCCTTCTTACTATTGAAATGTACACAAAACCTGCTTCCTGAAATATAGGAAGCAAATTTAATGTGTTTAGTATCAACAATATCTGCCAAACTCAATAGGTACTCTTCTTGTTTTATACCTTTTACAGTATCTAAAACTACAGCGAAATGGCTGGAGCATAAAGGTGTATCTTGTTCAACATTAGAGGTTATGTGTACAAGCGATTCCATGACTATATTTTTCTGAAGAAGAGTTATTACTTGATGAAAAACGTTTACTCACTTAACTTTGAAGTTAAAGAAGCACTTGTTTGTAAGACTTTGGCTTTAATTGGTTCCACGTTCTTGAAGAAAAATAATAAATTTCTCCTTAGTAACTGTATTCATGTACTTTTCACACTCGCGCACCTACTTTTTTTTAAAAAAATTATGAAGAATTTTCATAAGTCGTAAGTAATAATTAAATGAATGGAAAAATCCCAACGTACTTTACTAGGAAATATCATTAGATATCTGCAGTTAAAATTTTGAGTTGATCGGGTGAAAATTGAAATCGCTAGCGTATCGCCTTATTTGAAGAACTTAGTTTTGAGAAAGTCGACTTTAAGTTACTGAAAAGTTCATTTTTACTTTTTTTTTTTTAAGTTTTATTCATAATTTCTTGTAATAAAGATTTAAAAAAGGTTTTAGTTTTCAAATGTACTGGTACTTTACTTGAAAAATCGAGCTATTTGGCAAATAAACTCTCTTGGATATCATTTTTGATTAGTTAAGGCAGCATTTAAGCCCATTTAAAAAATGGTAAAAAAAAAATCGTTACAACGCTATTTTTTATTATTAGCGCCGACATCCAGGGTGCAGCGAGGAATTTTCTCAACGAGCCCTGAGATGAGAAGGTGGGGATCGAACTCACCATCTCCCGCTTATGAATCTAAGGCGCTAGCCACTAGACCACGGGAGAGCCCTAACGATATTGTTACCATGGGTATTAAGAAATATTTCACAAAACGCAAGCTGGTTTCTTAGACAGATCAAGTTAAGAAGATGCTGTTTGTTTTGTTATCTCCTATGAATTCGAACACAATATAAATAAATAAAAAAATAAATTCTTTACAATTGGCAGAATATATTATTTTTATTTTGGTAAATTTTGATAATACTGATAACGCGAGAGATGGTGGGTTCGATCCCCACCGGCGCAAGAAATTGTCTCATCTCAGGGCTCGCTGAGAAAATTCCTGGCTGCACCCTGGACGTCGGCGCTAATGGCCAAGATTTATGTCGATGCGCCGTAAAAAAAAAAAAAAAAAAAAAAAAAAAAAAAAACTGATAACTTATTTAGTAGTATGTATTACCTGAAAGGTTAATCTCTTTGCTTCTTTTTTCAGGTGAGTGGAACCTACTTCCCAGAATATGCATTCGTCAAAAGAGTTTCTGTCAACAGAGTTTCTATCAAACAGAAATGATATTATCAGTAAGTACTACGTAATCCATATTATCAATAAGTTTCGTTATCATAAACATTTTTTTTTTTTTTATGAGATTTTCGAAACTGTAGCGACTTGCTCAGAACAATCATTACATATATATATATATATATATATATATATATATATATATATTTATATATGTATGTATATATATATATATATATGTATGTATACATATATATATATATATGTCATTACATATATATAAATACACACATGCACACACATATACATAAATATATACATAGCTACAATAAGATAATTATAACATATGTGCATACAAACGCATTATTATATATATATACATCAAAGTATATAAATATACATTACAATATATTTATATGGTTTACACTACTTCTAGATATAGGAGAATACTATTCTAGAAATTTTGTGAGAAGATCTGTGTTAGTGTTTTATATGCCTTGTGTCTAGTCTCAGTCAGTGATATGGTTGTAAAGAACAGATGTGTAGTTTCAATACATATACATATAGACATAAATAAATATATATTTTATATAAATAAATAATGGATTTTTATATAAATAATAATGGTATATATAAAAAAAATCTCCGTGGATTGTTTTCACGTACTTTCCCCCCCCCCCCCCTTAAATTGATGGTATAATTTGCTATTTTTTTTTTTTTTTTTTTTTTTTTTTTTTTTTTTTTTTTTTTTTTTTTTTTTTTTTAACGGCGCATCAACAAATCGTAGCTATTAGCGCCGACATCCAGGGTGCAACCAGGAATTTTCTCAGCGAGCCCTGAGATGAGAAAATTTCTTGCGCCGGTGGGGATCGAACCCACCATCTCCCGCTTATGAATCCAGCGCGCTAGCCACTAGACCACGGGAGACCCCAATTTGCTATTTATCATAAACTGAAATGATCTCTAACCGATTGAGAATTCTTGACCAACATCGGACATTCTTGACCTAAATCGGAGGAACAATCAAGTTGAATTTGCGATACTTTTATGATGCTTCAAGCTGTAACTCTAGCCAGCATTCCTACCCTAGCCTTAAAGCTTGTTCAGGTAGACGTAAATGACCAATTTAGAATGCGTCAGATTTTGAGGGAGATTTCAAATTCATATTTCAAGGAAAAACATGATACATGACAAACTATAAAAAGTCCGACTCGCAGGAACTGCATCATCTTAGCGCGGTTCCGTTCTTATCCCTAGTCTAATTTGGAAAGATTAAAATAGGAACAGTTATTATTTTGGTCCGACCGTTTCTTCCTTTCTTGAAATGGGATTATGGCTTTACCTGGCAGGGTCTGCCAGCCCCCAGAATCCACTTCTAGAGAGACTTATTTCACACGTTTCAATGAATTGAAAAACATCAATTTTTTCACATTTTCTGCTCTTCTACTATAGTACTAATTCTACAAAAAAAAAAAAAAAAAAAAAAAAAAAAAAAAAAAAAAAAACCCACACCACCAGCATAAAGGCAGTTGAAAATATTCAAAATGCGTCTTAGAATTTCTCTCTTGGAAATCTATATTTCTAAAAAAAAAAGTTTTCTTATTTTACTTATATTGTTTTATTGTCAAATACATTCTCCTACAATAAGCCATTAAAAAATGACAAAAAATAAAAACAGACAAAAAGAACCGTTTGAATAAACGAAATCAATTACTTCAAAGTTTTAAGCACTTATTTCTCTGATTGACTTCGCCTAATCAAAACTTTTCTTAGAACCTTTTTTGTAGAGCATTAAGTAAGCTTTTGAATAGTAACCCCAAACGTTTTCAAGATATTAAGGAAAATATAAGAAGTTTTCAAAACTTTACATGTCTTTTAATAAAATATTTTATTCTAACCCTTCCTTAACGCCAAACGTAACCTAAATTTCAACATATTAGTTTTAATGTAATTTCAACGTGCAGAAAATTTTTTAACAGAATCCCATAATTCTAAGGACACAAACCAAAATCTTTATTCAACAAATATTTTTCCAATATTCTCAAAAACGGTTAAAGCTATCGCCTTCCAAATGGTTTCATTCGTTTTTCTAGGCCAAGAAACCTATAAAACGAGTACTTGGAAGCATATGAAGTAAGCGCAACGATGTTTTCGCGCGAATTTCGCTCCAAAAACCATGTTCCGGTGGACGTATTTCGCTGGTTAACAAACTTGACCTTTCAAATTAGACGAGAGATTTTTGAACCAAATTACATAAAAATCGGACCATTATTCTTTGAGCTAGAGCGCAAAGAGACAAATATATATATATATATATATATATATATATATATATATATATATATATATATATACATAGGTGTTAATGACCATAGCAGTAGATGCACCGTTAAAAAAAAAAAAAAAAAAAAAAAAAAAAATATATATATATTTAAATTTGAACCACCGTTATTTTCGTTGTCTAGGGTTTCTGAAACGTAAAATTTTCTAGTAGGCACTTCCGGATTGCATCATGACGTCAGCCCTATAAGCGGGGTTCCTCCCTATGGAGGGAGGGAGGAGCTGCGCTAAAACTGACTATGTCTCGTTTAACACTAGGGAAGGGTCTGAGAGATCAGGCTCGGGATATAGTGTTTAATATTTATCAATACTTAGCCAAAGCTAAGGCTGAAAAAGGTTTATAACCTCCTAGTGATATTTTTATAAATGAAAGACTTTGTTTCACGATTTTTCTGCGCCAA
>OX328125.1:109583836-109851336 GCA_946811695.1 Gonocerus acuteangulatus | reverse complement strand
TGTCAACTAGTTGTGTCCATATGTAGTTCCAATGTTGTTTTATTGTCCGGAGTTTATTGTCAACTAGTTGTGTCCATATGTAGTTCCAATGTTGTTTTATTGTCCGGAGTTTATTGTCAACTAGTTGTGTCCATATGTAGTTCCAATGTTGTTTTATTGTCCGGAGTTTATTGTCAACTAGTTGTGTCCATATGTAGTTCCAATGTTGTTTTATTGTCCGGAGTTTATTGTCAGCTAGTTGTGTCCATATGTAGTTCCAATGTTGTTTTATTGTCCGGAGTTTATTGTCACCTAGTTGTGTCCATATGTAGTTCCAATGTTGTTTTATTGTCCGGAGTTTATTGTCAACTAGTTGTGTCCATATGTAGTTCCAATGTTGTTTTATTGTCCGGAGTTTATTGTCAACTAGTTGTGTCCATATGTAGTTCCAATGTTGTTTTATTGTCCGGAGTTTATTGTCAGCTAGTTGTGACCATATGTAGTTCCAATGTTGTTTTATTGTCCGGAGTTTATTGTCAACTAGTTGTGTCCATATGTAGTTCCAATGTTGTTTTATTGTCCGGAGTTTATTGTCAACTAGTTGTGTCCATATGTAGTTCCAATGTTGTTTTATTGTCCGGAGTTTATTGTCAACTAGTTGTGTCCATATGTAGTTCCAATGTTGTTTTATTGTCCGGAGTTTATTGTCAACTAGTTGTGTCCATATGTAGTTCCAATGTTGTTTTATTGTCCGGAGTTTATTGTCAACTAGTTGTGTCCATATGTAGTTCCAATGTTGTTTTATTGTCCGGAGTTTATTGTCAACTAGTTGTGACCATATGTAGTTCCAATGTTGTTTTATTGTCCGGAGTTTATTGTCAACTAGTTGTGTCCATATGTAGTTCCAATGTTGTTTTATTGTCCGGAGTTTATTGTCAACTAGTTGTGTCCATATGTAGTTCCAATGTTGTTTTATTGTCCGGAGTTTATTGTCAGCTAGTTGTGTCCATATGTAGTTCCAATGTTGTTTTATTGTCCGGAGTTTATTGTCAGCTAGTTGTGTCCATATGTAGTTCCAATGTTGTTTTATTGTCCGGAGTTTATTGTCAACTAGTTGTGTCCATATGTAGTTCCAATGTTGTTTTATTGTCCGGAGTTTATTGTCAGCTAGTTGTGTCCATATGTAGTTCCAATGTTGTTTTATTGTCCGGAGTTTATTATCAACTAGTTGTGTCCATATGTAGTTCCAATGTTGTTTTATTGTCCGGAGTTTATTGTCAACTAGTTGTGTCCATATGTAGTTCCAATGTTGTTTTATTGTCCGGAGTTTATTGTCAGCTAGTTGTGTCCATATATAGTTCCAATGTTGTTTTATTGTCCGGAGTTTATTGTCAACTAGTTGTGTCCATATGTAGTTCCAATGTTGTTTTATTGTCCGGAGTTTATTGTCAACTAGTTGTGTCCATATGTAGTTCCAATGTTGTTTTATTGTCCGGAGTTTATTGTCAACTAGTTGTGTCCATATGTAGTTCCAATGTTGTTTTATTGTCCGGAGTTTATTGTCAACTAGTTGTGTCCATATGTAGTTCCAATGTTGTTTTATTGTCCGGAGTTTATTGTCAACTAGTTGTGTCCATATGTAGTTCCAATGTTGTTTTATTGTCCGGAGTTTATTGTCAACTAGTTGTGTCCATATGTAGTTCCAATGTTGTTTTATTGTCCGGAGTTTATTGTCAACTAGTTGTGTCCATATGTAGTTCCAATGTTGTTTTATTGTCCGGAGTTTATTGTCAACTAGTTGTGTCCATATGTAGTTCCAATGGTGTTATATTGTCCGGAGTTTATTGTCACCTAGTTGTGTCCATATATAGTTCCAATGTTGTTTTATTGTCCGGAGTTTATTGTCAACTAGTTGTGTCCATATGTAGTTCCAATGTTGTTTTATTGTAGATTTTGTAGTTTTTGTCAGATCTTTGTCAGTTATTTGCTGTAAGTCACAAGTGAGATGTTTGGCTGCATTTTTTGCCTCATGATCAGCAATTGAGCTTTTCCCGAGATCCTCATGGCCAGGTAGCCAGTACATGATTATGTTTCTGTTTAGAGTTTGTGTCTTGTTAAGAATTTCTATCAGAAGTGGATGAGTTGTATATCTATCTGTAAGTGTTTTAAGTGCGCTTAAAGAGTCAGTAAATAGTATTATGTCCCTATTGTCAGTTTCAGGCAGAGTTGGGCTTATTCAAATAATTTTTTATTTAAGTAACGAATAAAAGATAATTTTTTATCCGTTATTAGTTAATTATAAAACCACGGATGACCAATTATCCGTTATTCGAGAAACGGGTGAATTATCTTTTATTCGTCATTTGATTATCCGTTATCTTTTATTCGTTATCCGTCCACAATACCACTTTTTCTATCCATTCGGGCAAAAACAAACTGTTGGTTTGCACATGGCGTTGCACTCTTTAAATAAATATTTAAACACCAAGAAATTGTTTTTTAAGTAGAACACGGCACTTCCATCGTCAGCACCAGTCGAACGGCTGTTCTCGTTTGCTTCCATAACGGATATTCCAAAAAACAATCGACTCTCTGATGAAATGTTTGAGAAAAGAGTAGTTTTAAAATCTATGTTGAATTTAATTTAAAGTTTAATTATATATTTAAATAATAATGTAATACATAATTATATTTAATAATAATTTAAATAATTACATATTATATTATATTTAAATAATAAATAAATACATTATGATTAAGTAGTAAATTGGTTTTCTACACATCTTCCAAATATAAAAATCATCTTTCGGATGAAAATTTATCCATCGAATTAAAATTCATCCATAAGATGAAAAATTATTTCAAATGAAATCTTAAGATAAAAGATGACGGATAACTTTACGTAAATGGTAATAATTTCGAATAACGGATAACGGATATCCGAAAATTATAGATGACAAATAACGAATAACCTAGGTTATTCGTCATCCGTTATCCGAAGATAATTTTTGCCCAACTCTGGTTTCAGGTATATTATTCAGGTATGGAGTTCAGCTGTAAAGATACTACAGATATCCATGGGCGTATATAAGGGGGGGGGGCTGAGAGGGCTGCAGCCCCCCTCCGAAATTTTGATTTGATCGGTAAAAATTTCATAAAACCCTTAAAAATAAATTAAATAAGATCATTTAGTTCATAAAACATATTCTAATTTGGGTGTAATAGCGTTTAAGTTGGCTAAAACTCTTCCAAGATCTAAATTGTTAGTGTTCCATACACCGGAAATGGTCTCAGCCCCCCCCCCCCCCCCCCGAAATTATTTTCTATATACGACCATGCAGATATCATTGATTTTCTTGCTTATGATTTGATCATCTACTACTGCTGCAGCTCCCACACCTTCATCTGATTTAGAACCATCAGTACAGATAAAGAGTTTCCCTAAGTTTAAATTAATTTTAAAGATTTTTTCTTTAAAATTAATTTAAACTTAGGGAAACTCTTTATCTGTACTGATGGTTCTAAATCAGAATTGTTGTAATGTAATTGTTCATATTCCCACATCAAGCCTCACAATGTCATTATAACTGAACCAGAAATATTACTAGAAATATGTTCACTCATATTGTTGTAATAATCAATAACAATAAAAAAAAAAAAAAAAAAAAAAAAAAAAAAAAAAAAAGAAATTAATTTAGTTATTTAAATTTTATCGTCCATTTATCATTAACTACGAATTTTAGGACTTGTTATGTATAGGCTACCATCCTTTTCTAGCCAGAATAGGGCTGATGCCTTTTCTTTTTTCTAAAGAAAAGCCACTGGCTCGGAGTGTTAAGTGCTCACGCCTTAACCCTTACGGCCATCGGGCCTCCAAGTTTAAATTAAATCTTCCATTAAGACATATTTTAGAAGGCAATAATGTTAATTATGTGGTGGAGTTTCTAAAAGATATAAACCTCCTGGACAACAATTGAAGCACCTTGTTATAACTCTATAATAATAACATTTCCATTTTCAACTTACCGTAATTATCATCATCCCCTGTCGAGTAAAGTACATTAAAATCCTCACCTCAAAATGTTTTAAATCTCAAAATCACCAATAAGTAATAGGGCAGCAAAAAAAAAAAAAAAAAAAAAAAAAAAAAAAAAAAAAAAAAAAAAAAAAAAAAAATTGACAAAGCACGAATATTCTGCTCGTGATAGATATAAGGAGTCATTTTACTAAAGCACTAATGGACTACTAATCGAATACTAACCACTAAATTAAATAATTAACTAGTCTTTAAACTAAGGTAACTAATTAAATTTATTTTAAAAAAAAAATAAACTAAGTATACAAATGTTAATTTACTGTTGGTATATTCCGCCCTTTGTAATCATACCCTAATTTCACAAACAAACAGATAAAAACTTCTCCTCAACAATTTTTTTTCGCCTTTTGCTGTGAGAGAAAATTCTAAACGAGAGCGGAAGCCAAAAGGAAATTAAGAATTTGCATGAGAAGCTTTGCGGTGGTCTAAATCCTTTGAAGTAAAGCACAAAAAGAATAGAAAAAGAAAAGAACGCTAATTGCACACATTACGCACGGAAGCTGCTCAAAAGGAACCTGATTCCGGCGTTCTCTTTCCTAAATCACAAAGCAGAGAGGTAATGAGATAGAGGCGACAAAGAGGTTTATGTACTGCTAAGGATCCTACCTCCTTGGGAGGGAGTCCTGAGACAGAGGAAGGTAATGGGTGGGTTATCTCTACATCCTCCGGAAAATAACCCCTGTTCACTGCTAAGGATCCTACCTCCTTGGGAGGGGTTCCTGAGACAGAGGAAGTTAATGGGTGGGTTATCTCTACATCCCCGGAAAATAACCCCTGTTCACTGCTAAGGATCCTACCTCCTTGGGAGGGGTTCCTGAGACAGAGGAAGGTAATTGGTGGGTTATCTCTACATCTTCAGGAAGATAAACCCTGTTTACTGCTAAGGATTCTCCCTCTTTGGGAGGGATTCCTGAGACAGAGGAAGGTAATGGGTGGGTTATCGCTACATCCTCAGGAAGATAAACCCTGTTCACTGCTAAGGATCCTACCTCCTTGGGAGGGAGTCCTGAGACTGAGGAAGGTAATGGGTGGGTTATCTTGTCTTCTATAGGTTCAGTTAGAAGTGGAAATCCCGCATGCGCGAAATTTTGAGGGATATATTCCCGACGGTTCCGCCATTTGCATTACCATTTCAGTGAACAACACGCTTCGTGGAACTCGATAAAAACTGATTATGTCTCATTTAGGACCAGGGAAGGCTTTGAGAGATCAGGCAAGGGAGATAGTGTTTAATATTTATCAGGTTTAGCCAAAGCTAAGGCTAAAAACAATTTAATTTTTTCAACCGCTACCCCAGTCGCCTCGCTTGTGGAATCGGAAACGCTACAGTCTAAATAGTTTTTAGCCTTAGCTTTGGTTAAGTATTGATAAACATTAAACACTATCTCCCTTGTCTGACCTCTCATAGCCTTCCCTAGTCCTAACCGAGGTATAATAAGATTTAATAGTGAATCAGGTTAAGTGTTTGATCATTAAAAGGCTTTGAAAACGGCGGAGTAGAAGTGAGAAGGCAGGGAGAAATTCCCGCCCAGCCATTCGCGCATGCGCAATCGAACTCCTTGGTTTATCTGGACAGCCTATAGTCAATACTCTATAATAAATGTTGCCTATATTTGGAGTAAAGGATGAATTCCTAAAAACATATTTTATTTATAGACATGGAAAAATTTAGGATCTTCGTAAAGTTTCTTAAATACCTTGAAATCTTCAATCGGAGAAACAATTGCTTAAACCTTTTTGATCTTTGGAGGGGGTACATGTCTCTGTTCAACTCACATTTTAATTGGTTGTTTTTGTTTTAAATTGCATTTAACAGTAAAATGAGCCAACGGCCGTAGCCACGTTGAATACACCGGTTCCCATAGATCACCGAAGTTAAGCAAGGTCGGGCGAGGTCAGTACCTGAATGGGTGACCGACCACGTGCTGTTGGCATTATAAAAGGGCGGCAACCTATAGATAGCCCGTTGCTAATGGGAACAGTAAAATGAGTATTTTAGTAAAACGAGGTAAGAAAATAAAAAGCAGTCTTATAGTATTTCCAAGAGTGAACGTTAAGAAAGAGGATGGAATAATTTCCATTTAGGATACAATCAGTTTCCTCTTGTGGCGCTTAAATTCTTATATAACTTCTCTTTGAGATTTCATTGTATTTTATATATGTAATAAAAAATTGAAAATATGTATTAAAAAATACCTAATACACTATAAAATATAAAAAAAAGTATAAAGAATAAGTAGGAACTTCGTTATTATATATAGAAGAAACAAAAGTTAAAAATATATATAGAACAAAATGACTAAAACTCTATAACATATTGAAAAATAAAGCATAAATAAAAATTATAAATTCATTATAAAAGGGTAAAAAAGAAATTGAAAATTTCTACAAATGAAGATTATTTTAGAAAATTCTTTGTAACAACATGGATTTTTAAATTGTGAAACGTGAAATGGCGCCAGTCTGATGTGAGTTTATTTTTGAAGCAAGTCAAGAAGTTTGTTTATCTTGGAGTTTTGTTCTCGTCGTCAGCACTATTTCTAGAGGAAACAATTTATGCAATTACAAAATTTAAATCTGCAATATCTACTGTTTTCAAAATTTTGGTAGGGTCTAAATGTCACGACTGGGATGCCACAACTAAACTCTTCCATGCATTGGCTAGGTCCAATTTAGTGTATGCAGCTCCAGTTTGGTCTTTGAGGTATCTGAGATATTTGGAGCAAGCAGAAACTGGGTTTTACAAGAAATTATTTCAACTAATTCGAAGTACTCCGAACTACATGATTCGATTAGAGGTTGGAGGTGACTATGTTTCTGTACTAATTATGAAATCGATGCTTTCGTGGCTCTATAAAATTTTATCTATGCCCAATGATAGATTAACAAAAATATGTTATAATCGACTATTAGCACTAGACCAAACCCCCACAAACAATGTTAAATTTAATTGGGTATCTCAAGTCAAAAATATATTACATTCATTGGACCAAATAAATATCTGGTTAACGCAGGATCCAAATGTAATTAAAGGAAACATATGTAATATCCTGGATGCTTATAAAACCGCTGCACAAAATAGAGATCTCGATAAAATGAGAAACTCAGGATATAGTCCAATATATAAATTTATTACACCATCCACGGGACATCCTCATGACTTTTTAACGTTAAGATTACCTTTTGTAACTCTCAAAATTATTGCACAACTCAGGACTACTAGCAACTTTAATATTAAATTTTGTATTAAAAGTGTTAATTATAGCATTAATCCTAAAGAAATGTGTATCCTTTGTAGATCGAATGCCTATGAAGATTTGTATCATATTATGTTGCACTGCCCAATTTACACGCCTATCAGAGAGCAATATCTACCATTGAATTACCCAGCAGATAACGCTCAATTGCATGAGATCCTAAACAGAGCCTCAAAAGAGGATTATTTCAAAATATTTCTATACCTTAAGAATATGTTAAAGCTCAGGGCTTCACTGCTCGGAGAATAATTCTACTTTGTTTTGTTATTGTTTGAATATTCCTATTTTTCCTCCTGTTTATCTATTTTTAAATATATTATAGAGTATATAAATATAAATAACTAGGCTAAATACAATATTTTTTATGTATTATGATTGCCAAAACAATATTTATTTAAATAAATGTAAATAAGTTATTTTTGTAAATTATAAAGTTAAAAATATTATTAAGATATTGGTGCATGTTAAATAAAAATTAGATTAATGCATGACCCTAGTAATACTAACATTAGTTATACTAATCACATTATATAACGCCTACTCCTCGCTATGGGGAAACCTTGTAAGCGATAAACAAAATTAAAAAAAATATATATTTTTGAAGGGACTGAATGATCCTTCAACACCTACTGAAGTGACTGGTGTGTATTTGTAGGCTGGAATCTGCATGGGATTCAACTCGACTGTTAAACATCGACTTGCTGATTTGGCGCTGTGGATGTCTACAATAATTTGGATATCTTTCCATCCAGGGTTTTCATAGACAGTCTTTTAACTTTCTTTTTAATTTATTCCCAGTATCTCCTTCTAAAACATGGATTTTTTCTATTACTATCTGTATGATTGAAATGTTACCCGTTAACAACATGCCTTTTTTTCTTCATATACTATATATACCAGGGATCGAAAGAGTTATTTTTTTTATCGAAAAAGTAAAAAAAATAACAGTTTAAAAAAAAAACCTTCTATTTTAAAATGTTAAGAGTAAAAGTTACTTAGGAACTTCTAAAATTAGGTACATGAAAATAAAAGTTAAAGTAATACTATTATTATATTTTTTTTTTAATGTGAAATTAAAATTTCGAAAATTTTAGGGTTTCGTTGGTTTACAATACCTGGAATACTGACAAGAAAGAAAATCCACACTTCCATATCTATACTAACTAGGACTTATCCTACACCCCCAGCCCAGACACTCAAGTAAGTGTTGAAGGAGCCTTTTCAACCCTAAAGTATATACTATATGATTATATATATAATCTAAATTCCACAAACTTACAGGATATATTATTATTGGAATTTAATTAATTATTCAAAATAAGTGAAATGTTCTTTGTCTAAAAATTTATTTTTGTTTATTTACTGAAATATATTTGTTGATAAAAAAAAAAAAACATTAGTATATTTAATATATTTCTTTAAACATTTTCTATTAAGTATTTTAATAAAAATTACTTCAAAACTTTTTTTTTAAATTTGAAGAATTAAAGTTTAATAAATAATTTTTTAAAATAAAATTTAACAATTATTTTCGATCCCTGATTTATATAGCCACTTTTGCTTATTGGAATTATAAAAGACTCAGTTACCTAGAGCCAATGGGTAAAGTATTCATTTTCAATTACAAAATAAAATGAGTATCAGAAAATGTAGTTATGGCAGAATATGTAAAAATATATATTTTGGGCAAAATATGTATAATAAAAAACTGTTTAAATGCGTGTAAATCACTTAAAACGTACAGAATTACATCAACACTTACGATTTACGAATCAGGAAAAAAAATATGTAAATACAATAACATCCGTCCCTTCAATTGACACTAGGAATATGAACAGAACCGCACTAAGATGACGTAGTTCCTGCTAGTCGGACTTTTTATTAAAACAGATTAAACAAGTTTAATATAGAGCGCCTTTATTTCTAGGAATTGTGAATAAAAAGCTTCTATTTCTTCCTCTATTGTATGTAGAATGGCTATATCCAGCCTATTTCCTCGTTGGACAAAGAGCCTATATCCTCGTTGGATGGATGATCTACAACTAAAGGAAGGGTTTAGACGGCCTCACTACCAGCACAATAGCTGGGCTTAATATCGCATCAGAGCTTCATCAGTCAGCTGCTTGGTAAAGTCCTCTACTGTTGCTTCTTTCTTCATATTTATGTAGCTCTCTATGAAACCATCAGCAAGGGCTGTTATATTCAGTCATAGATAGTTATATCTGTATGTATTATATTGTTTTAGTACTTATAAAGCAATTTTAATAATTTATTAAAATTGCTTGATAACTAAAATATAATAAAAATATATTATGAGTTATATAGATAAATGCAATTAAAAAAAAAAACAATTAAAAAGAGATTAAAACAAAGACAAAAACCCGTTCAAAAGAACAAAACAAACACTTTTAAAGTTTTAAACACTTATTTCTCCGATTGAGATCGACTAATCGAAAATCTTCTCAGAATGTTAATTATAGAGAAGTTAGTAAGCTTTCGAACAGTTTCTATCCACTTACCACGATTTCCCAACTGTTTTCGAGATATTAAGGAAAATATACGAAGTTCAAACCTTTCATGTCTGTAAATAAAATATTTTATTCCAATACATCTTTAACTCCAAACGTAACCAAAATTGAAACATCTTTGTTTACAAGAACTTGAAACATTCAAAAAATATTTCAACTGAATCCCATGAGTATAAGTACCCAAACCGAAAACTTGGTTCAACAACTATTTTTCCACTTTTCTCGAAAACGGCTAAAGGTCTCGCCTTAAAAATGGTTTCATTCGTTTTCCTGTGCCAAGAAGCCTATAAAACAAGTACTTACAACCACAAAATAATTGGACTGTTTGGGCATATTTATAAGAGGGTTTGATGATGGGGGATGTACACCCCGCCCAAAATTTTTATTTAATCGGTAAAAATGTGCCATAAAAACATATTTAAGTATTTATTTGTGCGCTCTCTCAATGGATCAAAAATTTTCCAATTTTGATCAAATTGGTACAAAAATCTTTCGGTTAATTTGAAATGTCAAGCAGAATCCGTCCACCGAAACATAATTTTAGGACCGAAATTCCTGATGCTTACGTTTTCTTATAATAAATTTATAATTTCATGAAAAGTATTACTTAATACTTATTGACTTAAAACAAACTTCACAAAACTCAACCTATACACCTTAGAATATCCTAAATGCTGAGACCGCCGAGGCCATCGACTCTCCACCATTATCCCCACTCCTCCAATCTCCTCTCGAACACCTTATCATTATTAGATATAATTGCTATCAATGCTCCTCTTGAAGGAAGCCATCATGGGAAGATTGTCATGATAGCAGAGGTTTATCTCGCCAATCGAATAGCATAATCGATATTCAGTATCGATTCTCTACAATCATTTACATCAGACATTTAATAGCCACCGAAATAATTAGCTTTTTCAATTTTCAGTTTTATTCTCATTAAAACCTCAAATTATTTTAAAGAATTCTAGAAAGTCCGCCGACAAGAACTGCGCAAATCATTATAAATATTATAAATAGATCTTTTTAACTTGGTAAAAACCAACTGACTCAATAACACTGGCCAACAAAAAAATATTTTTGTAATGTTTCCTTCACTTCATGAGTCAAATCTTACTAATTTTGTGTTGAAAAAAACGAAAATGACAATGAAAAAATGTTATTAGCTTTAGTTTCTGTAATACACCATGGGTCAAAATATATAACGTTAACAAATTGAGGCAAATCTGTAAATTTTAAACCATAAGTTTATCAACATTATAAATTAATTTGGATTTATTAAATAGTAGTTACATTTTTTTAAGAGTTGAAAATAAATGGGAGAATACTTGGTAGGTTGGATAGTATTACCATCATGTGGATTTCATGGCTGTCTCTTGTAGGTGAGTTGTGGAGCATCCCTACACACTCACCAACAGTAATCTGCAAGCATTCATTCCAACGGCCCTGATATCTTTGTTCCATTACAGAAATATCCTGATGTAATCTCTCACCGTGTTCATCACTCACCGCACCACAACTAGGAGGGAAAAAGTCTAGATGAGAGTGGAGAAAATGAATTTTGAGAGACATGTTGCATCCAAGTTCATGATATTTTGTAGAAGTATCCTCACGGCCAACGGCCATAGCCACGTTGAATACACCGGTTCCCGTAGATCACCGAAGTTAAGCAACGTCGGGCGTGGTCAGTACCTGAATGGGTGACCGACCACGTGCTGTTGGCATTATAAAAGGGTGGCAACCTGTAGATAGCCCGGCGCTAATAGCCTAAATAAAAAAGAAAAAAAAAGTACCCTCACCAACTGAACATAGTTATCTTCTCTATTGTTCCCCAAAAAACCTTTAATAACTCCCTTGAACGCATTCCGAGCTTCCTTTTCTTTCCCCTCCAAAACTCTGTCTAACGCAGGATGCTATCACAAGCTCCCGAATTTGTGGCCCAACAAAAACACCTTCCTTAACTTTGCATCACTTAAGAAAGCAAATTTTTCCCTCAAATATCTAAAGGCCTTTCCTTCTTGAAATGCCTTTGACAAAGTTATTCATCAAACCGAGTTTTATATGTAGGGTGGAAGAAATATATCTTTCGGGTCGACGAGAGGCAGGGCAACAACATTTTTAGCGCGGTTCCTCCCCCCCCCCCCCCATAGGGAGGAACCCCGCTTATAAGGTTGATACAATGAAACAGTCCGGAATTGCCGACAAGAAAATTTCGCGTTTCAGAACCCCTAGAGACCGAAAATAACGGTGGTTCAAATTTGTATATATATATATATATATATATATATATATATATATATATATATATATATATATATATATATATATATTTGTCTGTTCGCTCATTTCTGGCTTCCCTGATGGTCCGATTTTGATGACATTTGGTACAAAAATCTGTCGTCCAATTTGAAAGGTCAAGTTCGTTAACCAGCAAAATCCGCCCACTGGAAGATGGCGTTTGGGGCGAAATTCGCGCAAAAAAATCGTAACGCTTACGTTTTTGAGTTCATAAGCTTGTAAGTACTTGTTTTATAGGCTTCTTGGGCTAGGAAAACGAATGGAATCATTTTGAAGGCGATATCTTTAGCCGTTTCTGAGATAAGTGGAATCAATGTTTTTGTAAGTCATTATTTTTAGCGCGGTTCCTCCCTCCCCCATAGGGAGGAACCCCGCTTATAAGGTTGATACAATGAAACAATCCGGAAGTGCCGACTAGAAAATTTCGCGTTTCAGAACCCCTAGAAACCGAAAATAACGGTGGTTCAAATTTGTATATATATATATATATATATATATATATATATATATATATATATATATGTATATATTTATATATATATATTTGTCTGTTCGCTCTCTAGGTAGAAGACGAATGGTCCGATTTTGATGAAATTTGGTACAAAAATCTGTCGTCAAATTTGAAAGGTCAAGTTCGTTAACCAGCAAAATCCGCCCCCTGGAAGATGGCGTTTGGGGCGAAATTCGCGCATAAAAAATCGTAACGCTTACGTTTTTGAGTTCATAAGCTTGTAAGTACTCGTTTTATAGGCTTCTTGGGCTAGGAAAACGAATGAAACCATTTTCAAGGCGATCAGCTTTAACCTTTGTCGAGAAAATTGGAAAAAAAGTTTTTGAATACCGTTTTTGGTTTGGGTACTTAGAATAACGGGATTCAGTTGAAACATTATCTGCATGTTCTACTTTCATTAAAACTAATATGTTGAAAGTTATGTTACGTTTGGAGTTAAGGAAGGGTTAGAATAAAATATTTTATGAACAGACATGAAAAGTTTTGGAAACTTCGTATACTTTCATTAATATCTCGAACACGGTTGGGAAATCGTGGTAAGTGGATTGAAACTATTTGAAAGCTTACTAAATTATCTACAAAAATGATTCTAAAACTATTTTTGATTAGGTTATGTCAATCGGAGAAATAAGTGCTTAAAACTTCAAATACGTCTGTTTTGTTCTTATGAACGGGTTTTTGTCGTTCTTTTAGCGCGGTTCCTCCCTCCCCCATAGGGAGGAACCCCGCTTATAGGGTTGATACAATGAAACAATCCGGAAGTGCCGACTAGAAAATTTCGCGTTTCAGAACCCCTAGAGACCGAAAATAACGGTGGTTCAAATTTGTATATATATATATATATGTATATATTTATTTATATACATATATATATATATATATATATATATATATATATATATATATATATATTTGTCTGTTCGCTCATTTCTGGCTTCCCTGATGGTCCGATTTTGATGAAATTTGGTACAAAAATCTGTCGTCCAATTTGAAAGGTCAAGTTCGTTAACCAGCAAAATCCGCCCACTGGAAGATGGCGTTTGGGGCGAAATTCGCGCAGAAAAAATCGTAACGCTTACGTTTTTGAGTTCATAAGCTTGTAAGTACTCTTTTTATAGGCTTATTGGGCTAGAAAAACGAATGAAACCATTTTCAAGGCGATAGCTTTAACCGTTGCCGAGAAAATTGGAATTCCGTTTTTGGTTTGGGTACTTAGAATCACGGGATTCAGTTGAAACATTATCTGCATGTTCTAATTTCATTAAAACTAATATGTTGAAAGTTATGTTACGTTTGGAGTTAAGGAAGGGTTAGAATAAAATATTTTATGAACAGACATGAAAAGTTTTGGTAACGAAACGTTTTATACTTTCGTTAGTATCTCGAAAACCGTTGACAATCTTGGGAAGCGGATGGTTACCATTCGAAAGCTTACTAAATGATCTACAAAAAAGGTTCTAAAGAAAGTTTTGAATAAGCGATGTCAATCGGATAAATAAGTGCTTAAACTTTGAAGTAATTGATTTTGTTTATTCGAACGGTTCTTTTTGTCTTTGATTTTGGTACTTCGAATTATGGGATTCAGTTGAAACATTTTCTGCATGTTCTAATTTCATCAAAACTAGTATGCTGAAAATTTACTTACGTTTGGAGTTAAGGAAGGGTTAAATTAAAATAATTTATGAATAGAGATGAAAAGCTTTGGAAACTTCGTATACTTTCCTTAATATCTCGAAAACGGTTGAGAATCTTGGTAAACGGATGGTTACCATTCGAAAGCTTACTAAATGCTCTAGAAAACAGGTTCTGAAGAAAGTTTTGATTAGGCGATGTCAAACGAAGAAATAAGTACATATAACTTAGAAGTTTGATAAACGATAATTGATTTCGTTTATTTATACGGTTCTTTTTGTCTGTTTTTATTTCTTGTTATTTTGTTATTGCTTCTAGGAGGAGGATGTATTTCTCAATAAAACAGGGGAATAAATACAAATTCTTTGAACCTGTAACAGAACTGAAAACGTAAATATTCTCCGTGTAGGGTCAGTCCGGGTCGAGGTAGTAGGCCGGTTCAGGTAGGCTTTTATTGCACTTCATAAATCAAGATTCATTGTTCTCATCAAGCATTCTAGAACTGCTGACCGTTACCTTTACCTGTAGGAAGTCATGCAGCCAAATGCTATACTAGAAATATAATTATATTTTGTGGTTGAATGTGGCCGTAGTTCAATAAAAAATAACACTACTTTCTCATTTTCATGTACAATTTTATTTTGTTTAATTGCATTTAAAAGTAAAATGGATATGTTAGCACTGCAAGTTAAGTAAATTAGAAATATATTCGTAGAAGAGTCTTCGTAGACCGAAACTTGGGACGGCAGAAAGAGTAATTTCTGCTTAGGATAGTTTCATCCCTAGCCGAAAATCTTGTTTTTTTTTTCATATTTGTTTACATTAGGAATGATCCAAACAAAGTAATAACTGATTCTATTCTAAGTCTACAAAATTACACTAGGGATATGAATGGAACCGCGCTAAGATGACGCAGTTCCTGCGAGTCTGACTTTTTTATTTTCAAGGCGATAGCTTTAACCGTTTTCGAGAAAACTGAAAAAATAATTTTTGAATGCCGTTTTTGGTTTGGGTACTTAGAATCATGGGATTCAGTTGAAACATTTACTGCATGTTCTACTTTCATTAAAACTAATATGTTGAAATTTTGGTTGCGTTTGGAGTTAAGGAAGGGTTAGAATAAAATATTTTATTAACAGACATAAAAAAGTTTTGGTAACTTTGTTTACTTTCCTTAATATCTCGAAAAAGAGTGAGAATATGGGAAACGTAAGAATACCATTAGAAAGCTTACTAAATGCTCTACAAAAAAGGTTCTAATAAACGTTTTGATTAGGCGATGTCAATCGGAGAAATAAGTGCTTAAAACTTTAAAGTAATTGATTTCGCTTATTCGAACTGTTCTTTTTGTCTTTGATTTTGATACTTAAAATTATGGGATTCAGTTGAAACATTTTCTGCATGTTTGAATTTCATCAACACTAATATCTTAAAATTTTGGTTACGTTTGGAGCTAAGGAAGGATTAGAATAAAATATTTTATTAACAGACCAGAAAAGTTTTGGTTACTTTGTATACTTTCGTTAGTATCTCGAAGACGGTTAGGAATATTGGTAAATGGAGGGTTACCATGCGAAAGCTTACTAAATGTTCTACAAAAAAGATTCTGAAACAATTTTTGGTTAGGCTATGTCAATCGGAGAAATAAGTGCTTAAACTTTGAAGTAATTGATTTCGTTTATTCGAACGGTTCTTTTTGTTTGTTTTTATTCCTTGTTATTTTTTAATTGCTTAAAGTTGGATAATGTATTTGACAATAAAACAGATTAATTAAAATAAGAAAAACAATTCTTTGTTAAAAATATATCAGGCTGTACCGTATGAAATGTTAGTTTTGGATTTGTCGATTTCCTTCAAATGTCTTGAAACTGTCGAGGCTCCTATTCAGAGTTCTTTGGCATATTCCCTAGTGTTTTTAATTGCTTATAGTAGTCAAATGTATTTGTCAATAAAACAGGATACGTATAATTAGAATCAATATTTTGTTTGTTAGAATTCGAAGATGCCGTATGAATATCTAGATTACAGTTCTGGTGTTGATTTCGTTCTTTAGAATTATTCTTGGTATTCCCTATTTTCATCTGTTACCCATAGTTTTTTTATTGTTAGTAGGTTTTTCTTATTGATTATAGAATATAAATCTATTTGGCTATAAATCAGGATACGTAAAATTAGTGACAATATTTCGGAGATTTCTGAGCGAAATACTTTTAAGATTTTCTACCACCACGAACGGCTTTTTTCCTCTATTTTTATCCACTAGATAGGCTTTATTTTGCATATTATTCTATATAAGTTTTATTCAGCAGGGGATTCTGATGAAATGTCGTGTTTTTGCTGTGGATTTTATATACGATGTATCTAAGATTGGATAACATTAGCGAGTCTACATAGTTAAGAACCGACGACGGAGGATTACTTCTTGCTATGATTTAGTCTACATATGTATATTAAGTCCTAAAGCCAAAAAATAAACTTCACAACGGTTAGATACTATGAGCGAATGTGGTGGTTCAATGCCCGTAGAAACAAGGGGGCCGCAGGAAATTTACCTGCTAAGAGTTAATCCTCAAGAGCTGTAAATATACCCCAGGTATCTGCCGACACAAATACAAAGCCTAGGCGGAGAGCACCCCCAAAACACAGATCCAAACATAGGTTATATACTAAATATTCATAAAGACTACTTAGTTGTAAACCGATTCATCAATTAGCAACCAATAGTTTTCAACAAAGGTTATATACTAAATATTGATAAAAAGTATTTAATTAGAAAAAAAACAATATTCCACAAGACTTGATTTTGGTCCATTTGTGTCTACTCCATAGACTTAATTAGGTATATTATTCTATTGTAGTTGGGCAACTAAACTTTGTTTTATTTTGTTAAATAAAGTTTTTTTTCTTGACTTGTTATTCGTCAAGACTTTTATTTGTCCTTGTGTATTTACTAGATAGGTTTTATTCGGCATATTATTCTATATAGGCTATATTAGGCAGGGTATTTTACTCAATCTTGTGTACTTCTTCTTGATCCTTCTGTACATGGGCGTATATAAAAACAATTTCGGGGGGGGGGGGGCTGAGACCATTTCCAAGGTATGGAATACTAAATATTTAGAGCTTGGAATAGTTTTAGGCAACTAAAACGCTATTACACGTAAAATAAAATATGTTTTATGAACTAAGTGATCTTATTTAATTTATTTTTAAGGGTTTTACAAGAAGTTTTTATCATCAATTCAAAATTTCCGGAGGGGCTGCAGCCCCCTCAGCCCCCCTCATATACGCCCATGCTTCTGTATCCTCTAGAAAGGCTTTATTAGGCATATTTTGTATTGATTTATAGAGCTTTGCTTTAGAATGAGAGCCAGATTCTGTAATTTCCGCTTCTGTGTAATAGTTAGCTACTGTCGGTCTCCCTGACGCCTTAATATCACTTTTATTCGAGATGTTCGAGAGGATTTTGACAATTTTCACGAGATATATAAAAAAAAAAGTTTATTTATTTTCTAAGCTTATCAAATGGCACTAGGGACATGAACGGAACCGCGCTAAGATGCTGCAGTTCCTGCGAGTCGGACTTTTTTTCACTAGGGCCAAGATTTCTTGCAGGCCAGTCTGTTTGAATGTAATGTGATTTCCTATCCCTACTGTCCCACATACATAAAAAAGCAGCAGTATTTAGTATACCCCAGTTGCATTCCTAAAAGTATAGCGATGACCTTTAGATCACCACAGATTTTCCACTTGTGTTCAGCATATTAGATTGAGTGGAGGAGGGCTTTCATGTTTTCGTAAGTCTCTTTCGTGTATATAACCTTAAAATAGCTGTTAAAGTGAAAGTAGAGCATGTAAAAAGTGACATGTCACTGTGTCTTGAAAACAAGAGCTAATTGGTGATTTTTGAAGTCAGGAGGCGAAAATACATACTAATTGGGTATTTTTAAGCCCGAAACATAATCATTGTTGGTCAGTGTAATATAAATAAAATATCTTCCTGCTTCAACCACTCCGATTTTAATAGTTCTCAATGAATTTATGAACTTCTTCAGAGTTCACCTTATCTTTCAGGTTATCAGTAGTTTTCGGAACACTTTAGTTTGGTTGTTTTCAGAGTGCTTATCTATTAGTCTAGTAGTTTTTAGAGTGCTTATCTATTAGTTTACTAGTTTTCAGAGTGCTTATCTATTAGTTTAGTAGTTTTCAGAGTGCTTATCTATTAGTTTAGTAGTTTTCAGAGTGCTTATTTATTAGTTTAGTAGTTTTCAGAGTGCTTATCTATTAGTTTAGTAGTTTTCAGAGTGCTTATCTATTAGTTTAGTAGTTTTTAGAGTACACATTATATTTTAGCTTTGTAGTCTTCAGAGTACATATCTATTAGCTCATAGTTTCCAGAGTATACCTTATCTCTTAGTTTAGTAGTTCACAGAGTACATTTCTATTAGTTTATAGTTTTCAGAGAACACTTCATCTATTTGCTTCGAAAACTCCTTTAAGTGCTATTGAAGTAATAACAATATAGGTTATTTCGCACATATATAGGTTATTTTACTTGCATATAAGTTATTTTGCATTTATGTAGTTTATTTTTGATATATATATATATATATATATATATATATATATATATACATATATCGGTTATTTTACATTTAAATAGGTTATTTTGCATTTATATAGCTTATTTAGCATTTATATAGCTTAATTAGCATTTATATAGTTTATTTTGCATGTATTTGGGGTATGTCGGAAATATATAGCTTATTTTGTATGTATTTCGGTTATTTGGAAGTATATAGATTATTTTGCATGTATATATGTTATTTTGCATGTATTTACATTATTTTAAGCATATTCTTCCAGAATGTTGAATACGTTACACAAAATTGTTGAGAAATTTGCTTACTAATGCAGCTCCCGCGTGAGGGAATATTTTGTTTTTAGCTTCCTCAACTTTCTCGATATCCGACTACCTTTTTTTATTAGAAATTGTAAACATGTCTGTTTGCTTTTTGTTAGTTTTTTTTTTTCAAATCTATTTTCTAATATTATTTCATTTAACGACTTAAGGTTTATAGACTAATATTGTGGAAGTGTCAAAATTGCAGTACATGAACAAATTAAATATTTACAGTATAAAAAGTATTCTTTACGTTTCTTTTTTATATGTTTTGTTTTTAGTTTAAGAACTAATAATATAAACGCTGGTGAATTAGTGAGTGTTTGAATATAAAGTACTGCCGTAAAGTGAACCCGTAAGACTCCAGACCCTGAATGTTGGTTACGGTTTTACGACCTGGTTTAGGGCTGAGGATACGAGTATTCGCTGAAACACCTTCCTTACTAATACAGAAGCAATATACTCTCTAGTTTTATGAATGGAAGCAATAAAGGGGTGTTGCTTTTATTTATTAACACTATCAGGTGATGGATCAATTCAAACTGTTATTGGTACAAAAACAAATCTTACTAACAAACTGAGAAGTTGTGCATCTGTACTGTTTATGTATGGGGACCTGAGTTCCAATCCCACGCAGGCTCTAAAGATTTTTATCTTCTAGTGTCTTCGTTCATGGGTTGGATTCGGCCTGACCGTCCCTAGGCCAACCCAACCTTTAATTAATTTATTAATGGGTACCTTGGTGCTAATCACCCTACTAGAGAGACTTTCGCACGAAAAAGAAAATCATGACGCATACGTATTCGAGTTCATGTGCTTGCAGGTACTCGATTTCAAGGATCATTAATCTGGGGAAACAAATGAAACCATTGGTAAGGAGATATCTGCAACCGTCTTTAAGAAAAATGGGAAAAAAAAGTGTTTTTTTACTCCTGTTTGGTTTGGGTACTTAGAATTGTGGGATTCAGTTAAAATATTCTCCACATGTTTGAAATTCATGTAAACTGTGATGATTAAATTTTGGTTACATTTCTGTTTTGAACTCAAGGAAGTATTTTCTCCTAGCCGAATCCCAACCATTCCTTGACATGGAGATGGAGATAGTTAGCCGTTGTAGTGATACGAAGACAAGGTATGGTTGGGATTCGGCTAGGAAAAAAAACGTCAGACCTTCAGGAAGAAATCTGTATTGGACGTTTCGGCTGCACTTTGGCAGCCTTCTTCAGCACTAGAGAATGCCTAGGGGGAGGGAGGAAGACCTCGAAGACACTTAGGTAACCATGGTTAAATGAAGTAACTACATTCAACCATGATACGAAGACAAGGTATAGTTGGGATTCGGCTAGGAGAAAAACGTCAGACTTTCAGGAAGAAATCTGTATTTGGACGATTCGGCTGCACATTGGCAGCCTTCTTCAGCTAAAAAAATACAACTTATAAGTAAAAAAATAAATATACTCTATTCTATAAGTGAATACAATTAATAAATTGTATTCACTTATTGAATAGATTGTATTTTCTCACTATGTGAAAAATGTTCCTTTTTTGTACTGATTAGTTTTTTGTACTGTTTACTTACTACTTTCTACATGCTGTTTACTTTCCAACTACCGTATTTTCATTGTTTAAAAGATAAGCTTGGTTAAAATTTATTGTCTTGATGTATATACTACGCTCATTTCTGCCTGTTTTTTACTTACAAGTTGTATATTTATTTTTTTACTTAAAAGTTGTATTTTTTTAGCTGAAGAAGGCTGCCAATGTGCAGCCGAAACGTCCAAATACAGATTTCTTCCTGAAAGTCTGACGTTTTTCTCCTAGCCGAATCCCAACTATACCTTGTCTTCGTATCTCTGCAACGGCTAACTATCTCCGTCTTCAATATGTACATTCAACCATGGTTACCTAAGTGTCTTCTAGGTCTTTCTCCCTCCCCCTAGGCATTATCTAGTGCTGAAGAAGGCTGCTAAAGTGCAGCCGAAACGTCCAATACAAATTTCTTCCTGAAGGCCTGACGTTTTTTTCTCCTAGCCGAATCCCAACCATAACTTGTCTTCGCATTCCTTGACATATTGGAACAACATTTTTTCGATGAGGTTCGTGAGAAAAATCGCAGATTTTAAGGCTTTGCCATTATAGGCCACGAGCTGCACATTATATACTAACATATTTTTTTAGCGACAATTAAATCAAATATCATTTCCAGGGATTTTCTGGGGATACCTTGAGATCTGTCTAAGAACTTAGGTATTTGATTGGCCATCTATGCCTAAGAATGCCCCTTACAGCTTTATACGACAAAAACATAGCCCCTTATCCGATTAAATGACCAAATAAGTTAAAAAGGTAGGGCCCTGACCATTTACAATAAAACTTGGTGAAATTACCAAACGGCGCTAATAGCCAAATAGTTGATGTGCCGTTTAAAAAAAAAAAAAAAATTACCAAACATAAAGGCCTTTATGAGGGTTGAAAAGTATTTTTACATTCGTTTTAATTCCCAGAAGAGTTTTCGGCAATACTTGAGGTTTGCTTTAAAGGAATTAAATTTGTAAAGGTTTTTACTACAAATTTATTTTCACAAAATTACATGTTTATCTGTTTTAATACAAAAAATTCAATGTTTTTCTGGGGGAAGGTCAATAAAAGCCAATTGACAACGTCAATTCATTTATTCTTGCTCTACATGCTTCACACCTCAGGTGCCTCTTCAGGAGCCAAAAACTCGATAAACTAAAACTTACAGCCTAATTTTATTAGTATGACGTATATTGGACGAGACCATTGTACGAGAAGGTTCGCCTTAATACAATTAGGTTGTAAGTTTTAGTTTATCGAGTTTTTTAGCTCCTGAAGAGGCACCTTAGGTGTGAACCATGTAGAGCAAGAATAAATGAATTGACTTTGTTAATTCTCTTTTATTGACCATCCACCTGAAAAATATTGGATTTAAGAAGATTGAGTCACTGTAATATATAAATAAAAAAAATTGTTCAAACTATTTTTTACAGATGTGGTACTTGAAAATAAGCCAATCATGGCAAAATGAAGAAAATAAAAATAATTATTCGACCTAAATATGAATACTTCTTGATGTGTGAAACAGAAATATGAACTAGAAACAGAGGTACTTACGTATTAGCGTCAAAGCAGGTTAAAGAGTCGGGTCTCAGAGAGCTGGATCAAGGAGTCGAATCACTTTTTGCCAATGGCGGATTATCAACGATTTGGGTTAACTAGTTTTTATGTAACCTTTATCGAGCGAAAAGGCATAGCACTTATATTAATAGCATAATTGCTATGCGTTTCCGCTCGCTCAAGGTTATATCTAAACTCTAGTCAATCCAACTCGTTGACAATATAGATCAAGGATGGTTTTTCGCTGGACAATGGACTGAAATTCAATTTAGCATCGCTTCAAAACAGCCTCTTTCATCCTTGCTATTCTGTTGTCGCCGTATAAACTCTGCTAAATATGAATCTAAATAATAAACAACAATTTCGTGGGTAAATAAAACACAAATGAATTGCATTATAAAGACAAAGGGAACAAGATGGTTACTATAAACACAATGGCCAATGAACCTATGCTGCTCTGATAGTGATTGACCAATAGAAATGCGTTATCCATGATCCAGATCTCTGAACGAGACCAGCCTCTTTAACCTGCTTTGACGCTAACACGTAAGTACCGAAACAGATTTCAGGTATATGAAAAATACTCTGCAGATTCAGTTCGTGATTTATAAGTTCATATTTCAATTTATATCTCGAAGTGAAAGGTAGTTTTCTTTCTGACTGAATACTGGTTGTATGTAAAGAAGAACATTGAAGCGATGTTAAAGTTCGGTAAGTGAATAAGGGGAGAGAAGTGGTCTCGCCCTTTGAAGCACTTTTCCGGGGCAGTTTTCCAGGGCAGCTCTCAGACGATGGTTTTCCTTTGAAAACTTCTCCTCGGAGAAGGGCAGGGGGTGGATTCGATGAAAAGCATATTTCCACGAGGTAGTTGTATCATGTTCCACAAGTTGTAATGTAACATTAAACGAAAGCATTTCTACCTTTGCCTCTTTGGGTTTTTCCTCCGAAGAGATTTTCACCTTGACCAATGTCAGAACCCTTGGGTGCTAATTAGTGTCGTCGACGTTTCATAGCACAACGGGAAAAAAATCTAGCTTTTCTGTATTCTAACAATATCAGCAAGAGGATCTGGATAAGGGGTTAAAGAGAAAAGGACCTTAAAATCCAATAAGGGTTAAAGAGAAAGGGAAATAATAAATTGAATTTATATATATATATATATATATATATATATATATATATATATATATATATGTGTGTGTGTGTGTGTGTGTGTGTTGTTCATTCGGCATCTGTCTCCAGCGGTCTTGCTCCTCCTGTCATCGCGATATTTCGCCGGATTCCTCTCCGGCTTCTTCTGGCAGTCACTCATCCTTGCTGGTTGGTAAGGGAACCAACCAGCAAGGATAAGTGACTGCCAGAAGAAGCCGGAGAGGAATCCGGCGAAATATCGCGATGACAGGAGGAGCAAGACCGCTGGAGACAGATGCCGAATGAACAACACATTTAATTCCCAGCGAAGTAGCTTGAAAAATAGCATATACATATATATATATACATATATATATATATATATATATATATATATATATATATATATATATTTATATTTATATATACATGGTGTCCCCAAAATAAACGGCAAAGCTTCGGGAATCGATGCAGGATGAAAAAAAGTTCTTTGGCATTTTTCTCGTTTTTGCTCGTTTCCGAGGAAAACGCAAAAAACTAACACAAAATAGCGAAAAGGCATTCTTTCATAATACCTATATAAAAATCATTAAAAGCATATGTTATATCTTCCACCCCCTCCACTCACCCTCCCAGCCCAACCATCACCTCCTTTAATGTCCCTCCCCCCACCCCAAAATATAGGAGTGAGTATGCTTCTGATTTTGTGTGGTATAATGAAATAAGAGGTCTCCATTTTTTCACCCTCGACTTGAGGCAGAGTCTTTCCACACATTCCTCGATAATAAACTGTCGGTGTTTTTGGGGAAGTCCTTTTGTCACAAAGATTGGGAAGCTGGGTCTTAGTCTAGCCCACTTTGGGAGAACCGTCCAAAATTGGTTAGACATGAAGATTGAGAAGCTTGTTCCAAATCGACAGTTGTCCAGCACACTTTGGGACAGCCGTCCGAAATTGGTTAGACATGAATATTGGGAAGCTTGTTCCAAATCGACAGTTGTCCAGCACACTTTGGGACAGCCGTCCGAAATTTGTTAGACATGAAGATTGGGAAGCTTGTTCCAAATCGACAGTTGACCAGCACTCTTTGGGACAGCCGTCCGAAATTGGTTAGACATGAATATTGGGAAGCTTGTTCCAAATCGACAGTTGACCAGCACTCTTTGGGACAGCCGTCCGAAATTGGTTAGACATGAAGACTGGGAAGCTTGTTCCAAATCGACAGTTGACCAGCACTCTTTGGGACAGCCGTCCAAAATTGGTTAGACATGAAGATTGGGAAGCTGGTTCCAAATCGATAGTTGTCCAGCACACTTTGGGACAGCCGTCCGAAATTGGTTAGACATGAATATTGGGAAGCTTGTTCCAAATCGACAGTTGTCCAGCCCACTTTGGGAGAACCGTCCAAAATTGGTTAGACATGAAGATTGGGAACTTGTTCCAAATCGACAGTTGTCCAGCACACTTTGGGACAGCCGTCCGAAATTGGTTAGACATGAAGATTGGGAAGCTTGTTCCAAATCGACAGTTGACCAGCACTCTTTGGGACAGCCGTCCGAAATTGGTTAGACATGAATATTGGGAAGCTTGTTCCAAATCGACAGTTGACCAGCACTCTTTGGGACAGCCGTCCGAAATTGGTTAGACATGAAGATTGGGAAGCTTGTTCCAAATCGACAGTTGTCCAGCACACTTTGGGACAGCCGTCCGAAATTGGTTAGACATGAATATTGGGAAGCTTGTTCCAAATCGACAGTTGACCAGCACTCTTTGGGACAGCCGTCCGAAATTGGTTAGACATGAAGATTGGGAAGCTTGTTCCAAATCGACAGTTGTCCAGCACACTTTGGGAGAGCCGTCCGAAATTGGTTAGACACTATCCTTGGCGTTGGATAGGACGTGGTGGGCCGGTATCTTGGTCGGCTCGATCTTCAGACCTCACGCTCTTGGATTTCTTCGCATGGGGACACAGATTTGGTCTACAGGGAGACCATTGGCACAAGGGAGCACGTCATACATCGCAGCTGATGGGCCTGGGAACAGATTACATCGGAGCAATGCACAAATACCATCCAGTCTATCAATGTGCCATGTGATGCTTGTATTCCTGCAAAAGGCCAAACCTGAAATATGGCCGGATTGTTGAATCTTTAACAATATTTTAGGTAAATTAAAAATACATTTTTTACCATCTTCCCAAATTTTGAGTGTAGTGTTTTTTTTATTGCGCTAAAACAAATCTGACGTCCGTTTTAAAATCAAAAATTTTATTACATACTCGACTTTATAGAAGTCCATATTTTGCTAAAATATTCCATACCTACCTTTAAAACGTTATACATTATCCAAAAAAATTATATTTGAAAATATATGTCCGATTTGTTTTTAGCACATTAAAAAACCTCTATACTTATACGCTTTTTGGCAATTCGGCTTCACTGTGCGGACTGGTTATAACACTTTGGCTCGGGGTGAAAAAAAAAAAAGTTGGGTGGGTGTTTACTTACGCGGGGAGTTAACTAACCACACTATCTCTCTACGATCACCCTCAGACTATTCAACGTTTTACCGCATTCCGATCGAATGGAGTAATAAGGTTTGGACTCGTGAATGACAATTTGAAACACAAAAACACCAAATATTCATAGTAGCGGCGACCTTTCTTTGGAATGTGCTAGTTTTACACAGCTCCTACCAGAATCGGATTCTCACAAAGTGTCTAATTTCCATAAAGGTTTACAGCTGATAGAGTATTATATGGTACTCCATGAACGGGAGTATAATTCTGCAAGTATAATTTCCTCCAATATCTTGAATACCATCAGCAAGGATATGAATCCAAAGATTTATCTACTATAGATATAGCATATAATTACAGGAGAAATATTAGTAGCATAAACTCAGGGAATGAAGATATTGAGGTTATACTCATAAAAGAGTTTTTGAAAAAAGTTATCAAACGTCCATCGATCCTATCCGCTAGAAAAATATCAATAGTTAACATATATATATATATATATATGTGTATATATATTTATATGTATATATATACTATATATTTGTCAAATACCACTCACTCACTCACTCACTCACTCACTCAATGATGACCTATCATCGCCCAGCCCAAACCGCTTGACAGAAAAACTTGAAATTTTGCATGGACACTCCCTATAGACCGTAGACGCTCGCTAAGAAAGGATTTTTTGATATTCGAATTTTTATGTATTTTTTGAGGGGTTTAAAGTTTTAGTGGGTTAGAGCAGCCAAGCCTAGAAAGAATGCGTTGCTAGGACGATAAGAGAACAGCTGTTACCGTACATTATCTATTTCATAGTATTTTTTTTTTTTTTTTTTTTTTTTTTTTTTTTTTTTTTTTTTTTTTTTTTTTTTTTTTTTTTTTTTTTTTTTTACGGCGCATCTACATTTAGGTCATTAGCGCCGACATCCAGGGTGCAGCGAGGAATTTTCCCAGCGAGCCGTGGGATGAGAAAATTCCTGCCGGAGGTTGGGTATCGAACCCACCATCTCCCGCTTATGAATCCAAGGCGCTAGCCATTAGACCACGGGAGACCCCTATTTCATAGTATTATTTTTAATTGAGGTTAATTTCAACTATGATGGCAGTCCTTGAATTACTTGAAATAAACTGTGATTTTTTCCCTCATAGAATTTAAGCTGGTGATGGTCCATCCGACGTAATAATATCCCGAACCACTTAACACAAAAATTTAAAAAGTTTGCACAGGCAATCCGTTTAGAATGTAAACACTCGCTATGAAAGTTTTTTTTTTTTTTTATATTCAAATGTTTTAAGTACTTTTAGGGGGGGTTTGAATTATTAAGAAGTTCCTCATCGGCTCAAAAATGGTTAGATTTTCATAACATTTGGTACAAAAATCTTTCTTCTCATTTAAAACGTCAAGTTCATTGACCAGTCGAATCCGTTTACTGGAACATGGTTTTTGGAGCGAAATTCGTGCAAAAGATTCCTTAACGTAGGAAAACGAATGAAACCATTTTTTAAGCGAGTTCTGTAGCCATTTACCAGAAAAATTAATAGAAATACTTTTCAAAACTAATTTTCTGTTTGGGTATTCAGAAACGAAGTATATAGAAAAAAAATTGTATGAATGGTGATACAAAGTTTTCATACAAGGATATCAGTATATTTTCTAAAATATCTCGAAAACAGTTGGGAACTCGTAGTAAGTGGAAGGCGGCTATTCGAAAGGTTACTAAATTCTCTACAATAAGATTCTGTTGTAATGTTCGGTGGGGCGATGTCAATCGAAGAGATAAGTGCTTAATACTTCAAATTTGTTAGTTTTATGCTTTTCAACGTGTATTTGTCTCTGTTTACCTAACTTAATTTTTTAGCGGTTGTTGTAGTTCCTGGGTAACTTTAAAGTCCGTGCAATAATAAGCTGTACAAAATTATGTAGTAGCGTTAATTTTGATAATATGTTATTAAACTCAATATAAAAAATACTTATCGGCCGTGGTGAAGCACGGGTATTCAGCTAGTCTACTATATATTTGTCAAATACCACTCACTCACTCACTCACTGACCTATCACCGCCCAGCCCAAACCGCTTGAGAGAAAATTTTGAAATTTTGCATATACACTCCCTATATAACGTAGGCACTCACTAAGAAAGGATTTTTTGATATTCGAATTTTTAAGAAGTATTTTTAGAGGGGTTTAAAGTTTGAGTTGGTTAGAGCATGCAAGCCTAGGCAGCAAGCGTTGCTAGGATGATAACAGAACAGCTGTTACCGTACATTATCTATTTCATAGTATTATTTTTAATTGAGGTTAATTTCCACTATGATGGCAGTCCTTGAATTACTAGAAATAAACTGTCACTCATAGAGTTTTAATTGCGTTTCTTTTCTCCCTGTTCCCGTCAGATAGGCTTGCCATATTTTTGGAGAGTTAAACCGGGAAACATTAATATGGGATGGGCATACCAGGGGGGGGGGGGGCTGGGAATAAAAACAGTACAAATTATAAGCAAAATGGTGAGTTTTAAGCCTAACAAATAACGGGAAGGGGGGATCCTGAACTGTTAGTCTACCCAAACCTTAAAAATAAGAACGGAACTTTTTTTGCTACTTGATTTTCTTAAAAAAATCTCTCAGCCAAATAGTAGTGTCTGGTAGCTGGCAGCACTGTGCAGGTAGTTCCAGCGTTTTACAGTTAGATTACTTCTCATATCTTTGACACTGTGAGCAGTAGTAAAAATGTTGATTGTAGAAAAGTAACCGATTTATAAAAGATTCTTATAAACATGAATTCATTACTTTTTACATCTTACAGCCGTTTCCGGGACATTGATAAAACCGGGCGGGACACCGAAACAATTGCAAAATACCGGGACAGTCCCGGTCAAACCGTGATGTATGGTAAGCCTATCCTTAGAGTTTTCTAGGTGAGGCAATAATATCCGGAACCCTTGCACAGCCTCCTAGCCTATAACCTTGGTAATGCTCGCAAATATAATGGGTGTTTCCAAATAATTTTTTGGAAACATAAACTTTTAAATTTTAACGCTCATTGAATAAAATATAGTATGACGGGAACCGTGCTATAATAAACTGCACAAAATTGTATAGTAACGTAATTTTAATGAAACTTTATTTAACGCAATGAAATAACTACTTATCTTCCGTGACGAAGCACGGGTATTCAGCTAGTATATATATATATATATATATATATATATATATATAAGGGAAGATGGAATAGTTGGGAACCGGCTAAAGAAATGAGGTTTCTTTAGCCGAATCCCAACTATTCCATCTTCACTCATCACCTCGACGGCTAACTATCTAATTTTCATGATATATATATATATATATACATACATACATGTATAAACAAAAAAAATTTAAAATAAGGGATCAATAATATAAACAGACAGAATATTAAAAACCGACATTACTTATGAGCTGTCTTGGTATTTAATTCGAGTGCCTGAAGACGTCACATTAAGAGGCGAAAGTTATTTTAAAATATCTGTTCTGAATTCAGAGCATCTATCCCCGAATAATCTTTACAAATTTTAATTCCTTGTTTAATTGCTTTACAGAGAATGAAAAAAAAAAGTAAATGTTTGCTCTCGATTGAAGGACGAGAGAAAAAGCTGGATAAATAATCCGTGTACAAGGGAGTTAACCAAACCCCAATAGCCTTTGAAGTGTTTGGGGCTTGGAAGTTGCTTTGATCATCTGCGGCGGCTATAATTGGAAATCATAAATGCATATTAAGTAATTACTCGATAATCGGAATTCTCATCCAATATCATATTATCACTAATTTGCTGAACAAACCAACAGGTAGACGAATTTACTTCAATAGCACTTTTATGAGATCTCATAATTTCAGTTGCACATTAAGTAGCAATCGATTTCAATCTTATAAAAAAAATGTTTTCAACACTATAAGAGCCTTTTGTCATAACTAGGGAACGGATGTATTTACATATTTTTGTTCTGATTCGCAAATCTTATGTGTTGATGTAATTCTACAGAATTAAATGATTTTAAAGTATTTAAACAGTTATTTATTTTACATATTTTGTCGAAACTCTATATTTTTACATACTTACTTACTCGCCGACTGTACAGGTCTTTATGACCCTTGGCCTTCCGGACTATGCCCTTCCATCCGTCATGGTCCATGGCAGCGATCCTCCAATTTTTGGCGCCCAACTTAGCAGTTCCCTTGCTACTTCGTCTTTCCAACGGCTTTTCGGCCTATCTCTATTTCCTAGGATTGCCATGTCAAACATCCTCTTTTGCAACCTCTCTTCCTTCATTCTCACAATCGACCCACCCATCGCAGCCTACCTGCTCATATATAATTATCAATATCATGTTTTTTCAGTATGGCTGCGATTTCAGCATTACTCTTTATCTTCCATTTTCCATCTATCTTAACTGTACCGTATATCCATATTTTTACATATTCTGCCATAAATACATTTCTTGCTTCATATTTTTATATTCTTTTTATTTTTAAAATGAAAAAATATGGAGGAAACCGAAAAAGAAAGTGATACTTTACCCATTGAGTCTAGGCCACTGTGTCTTTCCTATTTCCAAGAAGCAAAGGTGGCTATATATTTACTACATTAAGACTAGAGACAAAAGGCATGTTGTTAGTGGATAGCATTGTAATCATACAGCATATAGAGAAAATCCAGGGTTTAGAAGAAAATACTGGAAATATATTAAAAAGATAGTTCAAAGACTGTCTATGAAAACCCTGGATGGAAAGATATCCAGATTATTGTAGACATCCACAGCGGCTAAACAGCAAGTAGATGTTTAAGAGTCGAGTTGAATCCCATGGAGATTCCAGCCTACAAATACACACCAGTCACTTCAGTAGGTGTCGAAGGATCATTCAGTCCCTTCAAAAATATACTCAGGACAGACCGGTGTCATTTCACGTTTGACAATTTAGAAATAAGTGTTGTTGCAAATAATTTTCCAAAATAATGTTTATCTGAAGAAATTTTCTACTTCTTTTTTCCCCTAATTCCGAATTTTTATATAAGCTTTATTTTTCAATATTTTATAGAGTTTTAGTCATTTTGTTCAACATATTTTTAACTTTTGTTCTTTCCATTTATAATAACAGAGCTTCTACTTATTATTTATGCTTTTCTTATCAAACTTTTATAGTGTTTTAAGTATTTTTTAACGAAATGTTTTCAATTTTTTAAAACATATTTCATTACAAATATATGTGTGTATATTTTGAATTTTATTTTACATGAACATCCATTTCTTGGTCATAAGTAATAGAATCCACCGAACGAAGCATATTCCAGACATTGTTACGACAAGAATGGGTGACCGCATGCAAAAAGCATGCAAAGCAACTGAGTAATCACTTTTTTGCATTTTTATATGGTTATTATGTTACGTGTAAAATAACTTGTCTAAAACAACTAAAGAAGAATCAATTGTTTCCTTGTCAGAAAATCTCCCGTATATTATTTATTATCGGCTTAGAGGACTGTACTATAGAGATTAAGGTCATTGATAGCTGTCGATCGATATTGACAGATATAAACCACGTGACAAATTACTATTTACTGATAACGCTTGTCACCATCCTTACAACAAAAGTAGACATCTTGGAGTCATCCTAAATAACTCTATCGTCATCTAAAGGAACTACATCATAGACTTGTATCCTTGATCAATATGGCTGTAGATCTCCTAGTTGCGATAAGCCCCATCCCTAGCAACGAATCACGCTATCTCCATTCATTCCCTGTACAATTTATTGGTCTAGATCAGGGTTTTTTTTTTTTTTTCTCAGGCATACTAACCCTATGATGGAGCCGTTTATTAGTTCAAGCGTGCCCCATATCTTTTGATATACTGCACGCATGTCTTTATATAGTTAGAGTGAGTATACATTGTTAATCTTTATAATATTGATATAATTACATATATATATATATATATATATATATATATATATATATATATACTAAGAGTAAAATAATCATTAATAGTTTATAAACAATGAAAGTAAGGAAGTACAAGATAAAGAATTTAGTTTGATGAGTGGAGTCAGATCTTCTTCTTGTTCTTCATTTCTCTAGTTGTTTGTTAGTTCATCAAAATTTATTGATAAAACCAAGTTCATAAGTTCCTCCTTATGATCCTAGAACAACTTTCTTTCCGACTCAGGCCAGCTTCCTCAGGTCATCAGTTATTTTATATCGTTTTAAGTAGTTTTTTGTGTGTCCGTGCTCTGTCAGGAATTACGTAGATTAGGGTTTGCCAACCTTTATTTCGCCGAGCCACCCCAAACCAAAAAAAATATTTTCATGCCTCCCTTAAGTTTCACAACAAAAATAAGAAAAACACACTTTTTTATCAAATATCTTTTTTATTTGAATTTCAAATACAGATACAATTCAAACATGCATATATGGATTTATTTTGGATCTTTAAAAGGAAAGTTACTTGAACTAGCATACTATCTACCAGTTGGTAGATTCTGGGTTCAGTCTTTGCTAGAGCGATGATTAAATCGCTATCGACAGCAAGACGATTGCGCTGTTTAGTTTTTATTAAAACTACATCTGAAAACCCTGTCTCGCATAAATAAGTATTTGAACATCAAATAATTATTTTTAAAGCTAGAGAAGCAACTTTCGAATTAACAAGGAATCGTTCGATCCAAAACTTCTCTAATGTCAAGAAATAAAAGTCATCTTTCATGGTCGAGTCAGCCTTCAGATCTAGAAATTCTTCTTCAACTTCTTCGGGTAATTGTAAGACATCGACAACAAATTGGTTTCTGGTCATGTGCCATATCGTTGACTCGGAATTAACGTCTCGATAGCATCGGTGAAATTCGTTTTCCAACGATTGTAAATGCGTTTCTACTTCAGATTTCAAATCTTTATCCCTTTTTTGATTATTAATTGCTTCGGATTCCTGTGGAAAAATAAATGCATTTTCAGCAGAAAAGATTACACCCCCTGTGACGTTTCTCTACGCCCCCCAAGCGGAGCGTGTCCCCCTGGTTTGGATGTCTTGGTATAGATAATGGAAAACGCAGGTGGATTACTACTACTAACAGACCATTTTATGTTGCCCTCTACCGAAACGTATTGAAGAAAATGCACATCGCTACCAAAGCGTTGCATAAAAAAATCAATAATAATAATTATCAAAAAAGTAGAAATACGACATAAATTTTAATAAAAATAAAACTGAAAATATAATATAGATATAATCCTAATTGAAAAAGAATTTGTACCTGTATTATGTAAGTGTTTAAATATTGTGTCCAAGTAATGGCTACCATCAGTGAGAAGTACTGTAAGATCGGTGGGTATGTGTAAATGTTCTCGTCCTCTGCAGTCTGTGAGTAAATGTCTTATGGTCACTAGTTCGTTGCACTGTCTACATATCGGTCCGTCTCTTTTGGTCATTAGGTGTCCGTGAGTAAGGAGAGAATGGCCAATTCGGAGTCGGGTTAGAACTACTTTTTCTCTCTGGTCACTTCTTTTACTGGATGGGCTGTAAAAGGATACTACTACTGTTTGTTTAATTTGTCGAAGTTTATTTTCTTTTTTAACGACGGCGCATCAACTATTTGGCTATAAGCGCCGGGCTATCTACAGGTTGCCACCCTTTTATAATGCCCACAGCAAGCGGTCGGTCACCCATTCAGGTACTGAACACGCCCGACGTTGCTTAACTTCGGTGATCAACGGGAACCGGTGCATTCAACGTGGCTATGGCCGTTGGATCGATGTTCCGTTCTGTCTGCCTTTGACTTTAGGCCTTTGTAAGTTGTCCCGTGTATATCTATACTTAGTAATGTCGGTGCTATTTTGGCTTGTCTGTCAACGTCTGTACTTTCAGTAATGTCCACATGTCCTGGCAGCCATACCAGATTTAGTTATTGTATTGGACAAGAAAAATTAGTTGATTAAATAAAACATGTTATTATCAATAATGTGATTTCTCAATTACGTTCGCCTGGATCTTAAACCGAAATATACATTAAAAGTATGGCCCACGATTTTCAAATTTCAACGAACAGGATCAAAATGTTAGTGGTGTTTTTTAATACATTAATTATAGGAATTTCTTCTTTGTAAAACTTCTAAACATTTCACCGACTATACAAAGTACAGACACGTGTAAATGACTTGACTTGACGCGTATATTACTAATTTCCCTTGGAGAATTTTCAAGCAGGGCGAAGTTGCTTGGGACTTAGCGTTAACTTCAACCAACTTCAACTTATCTAAGTCCACATACTCCGAAGGCTTAAGCACACAACTTGCTTCTTTCGCAGAATCTCATTACAATACTTCCTCGATTAGGTACCTCTTATACTAAATTCTAGGGCTGGAAACTTCATTAATCAAGTAGTTTTTCAATAACGGTTTTTTTTTTTTGTTTTTTTTTTTGTAGCTGCCTCAAACACATTCCGCTTTGGATGAAACTTAATACAAAAATAAAATATCTAATTTTTAATTTCGAGGTTGTAACTACGAGAAATCGTCCACCTCCGCGGGGGGGGGGGGGGGGGGGTTACTGCGGAGCCAAAGTAGTTATTTGTCAATAACAGTCTTATTTCTTAAGTTCTTACGTTAGAAAGCAACACTAGAAAACAAAGCAACCAAGTCCCAAGAAAGAAGAGAAAAGAAAACAGAAAGGAGAAAAAGAAGAAAAGACTGTTTTTAAAATAAGGTAAAAGAATAATATCATTAAACCAAAACCAACTCCAAAATCGAGAATTTTTTTTTTTTTTTTATTGTCTTTATTGAAATTTATAACCTGTACAGAGAACAACATGTAAATAGTATTACGAGGTAAGGTCCATAAGTTTCCGGCCTGTCCTGCTTCCCCTCCTTCAAACGTGCCGGGACCTGCACGCCTATGCAGGTCCATGCCTGCTCACTCCATACCCATCACCCGCACTTCCTCAGTCTTGTCAGTCAGTCTCCAGCCTTGAAGGAAACTCGCCATTTTTACAATGTTCAAACTCGAGTACCGTGCGGTAATTAAATTATTTTGTAAAGAGGGTCTTACTCCTGCGCAAATTAAAGAGCTCTTGGATTGTGTATACGGGCAGTCCTCCCCCTCGTATTCCACAGTGAAAGAATGGGCAAAATGGAGAAGACCAGGAGAAGCGCCTCCTTTAAAGGCAAAAGTCACCCAGTCAACAAAAAAGGTAATGGCCACAATTTTTTGGGCCTGTAAAGGAATACTACTGATAGATTTTAAAGAAAGGAATACCACAATGAATTGTGAGTATTATGCAGCCCTACTTCACGGGTTACGAGACGCCATTAAAGAGAAGAGGCGAGGGAAGTTAAGCAGAGGTGTCCGCCTCCTTCCCGACAATGCCTCTGTCCACACAGCATTGATTTCCAAGGCCGCTGTGAAGGACTGTGGATTCCAAGAAATCTCTCATCCACCCTACAGCCTTCGTGGAAGGCGATTTAACACCGACGAAGAGCTCCAAGCAGCAGTGGAAGAACATTTTTTTAACAAAGAAGAAAATTATTTTTTTCATGGTATAGAAATGTTGCCAAAGCGTTGTATTAAGTGTGTTGAACTTAGAGGAGAATATATTAAAAAACAGTAAAGCCAGTTTTTTTCTTTCACCTTTCCTTCGATCCCAGGCCGGAAACTTATGGACCTAACTACTTACATTGATCTATAACTCATGGATACATAGGAGGGGGAAGACAACCATTGAGGAAATATAAATCTGTTTTTCTAAATTAAACATAATTACTACCTAATTTGTTATATTTCACCACCCACTTATTCAAAATAATTTTTGTTTATTTACTTTTTTTTAATATGTATATTTCTTTTTTTTTTAATCCTTGGGTTTGAATGTTTCACCTAGGGAATATATAAGCATGCTTCATATTATTTTCTTCTTAAGGCTAGTATACTTTTTTGTTTATTTATTTTTTTTTCTTTAAGTAAACATGTTTTCTCTTCCCATAGTTACATTTCTACACTTCATTCTCTTACATCTGCTTCTCTTGCTTAAATTAAGTGCATTATTTTTCAAGTAGTTTCTTTTTAATAAAATGTTTTATATTTGACATTCTTGGAAAAGTTTTTCGTTTAACAACCGTTATTTTCTACGTTTTGTTTTTTGTGGTTGTGATTTTTACATGTTTGATTAGTATTAGCAATGTATTGCTTGTATACATGTATTAAGCGAATTGCCTTTGTTACGAGTCCTTATAAATCTCTCTCTCTCTATATATATATATATATAATAAACCACACCGTTTGATCAAACTGGGCTCACATGTTGGTCTTGATGCAGGGAGATGCTAGGTCAATAACGTCTACCAGCTGTCTGTCTGTATGTTTGTACTTTATAAGAAACAACACCGTTTGATCAAACTGGGCTCACAGGTTGGTCTTGATGCAGGGAGATGCTAGGTCAATAACGTCTACCAGCTGTCTGTCTGTATGTTTGTACTTTATAAGAAACCACACCGTTTGATCAAACTGGGCTCACAGGTTGGTCTTGATGCAGGGAGATGCTAGGTCAATAACGTCTACCAGCTGTCTGTCTGTATGTTTGTACTTTATAAGGAACAACACCGTTTGATCAAACTGGGCTCACCGGTTGGTCTTGATGCAGGGAGATGCTAGGTCAATAACGTCTACCAGCTGTCTGTCTGTATGTTTGTACTTTATAAGAAACAACACCGTTTGATCAAACTGGGCTCACAGGTTGGTCTTGATGCAGGGAGATGCTAGGTCAATAACGTCTACCAGCTGTCTGTCTGTATGTTTGTACTTTATAAGGAACAACACCGTTTGATCAAACTGGGCTCACAGGTTGGTCTTGATGCAGGGAGATGCTAGGTCAATAACGTCTACCAGCTGTCTGTCTGTATGTTTGTACTTTATAAGAAACAACACCGTTTGATCAAACTGGGCTCACAGGTTGGTCTTGATGCAGGGAGATGCTAGGTCAATAACGTCTACCAGCTCTCGGTCTGTATGTTTGTACTTTATAAGGAACAACACCGTTTGATCAAACTGGGCTCACAGGTTGGTCTTGATGCAGGGAGATGCTAGGTCAATAACGTCTACCAGCTGTCTGTCTGTATGTTTGTACTTTATAAGAAACCACACCGTTTGATCAAACTGGGCTCACAGGTTGGTCTTGATGCAGGGAGATGCTAGGTCAATAACGTCTACCAGCTGTCTGTCTGTATGTTTGTACTTTATAAGAAACCACACCGTTTGATCAAACTGGGCTCACAGGTTGGTCTTGATGCAGGGAGATGCTAGGTCAATAACGTCTACCAGCTGTCTGTCTGTATGTTTGTACTTTATAAGAAACAACACCGTTTGATCAAACTGGGCTCACCGGTTGGTCTTGATGCAGGGAGATGCTAGGTCAATAACGTCTACCAGCTGTCTGTCTGTATGTTTGTACTTTATAAGGAACAACACCGTTTGATCAAACTGGGCTCACAGGTTGGTCTTGATGCAGGGAGATGCTAGGTCAATAACGTCTACCAGCTGTCTGTCTGTATGTTTGTACTTTATAAGAAACAACACCGTTTGATCAAACTGGGCTCACAGGTTGGTCTTGATGCAGGGAGATGCTAGGTCAATAACGTCTACCAGCTCTCGGTCTGTATGTTTGTACTTTATAAGGAACAACACCGTTTGATCAAACTGGGCTCACAGGTTGGTCTTGATGCAGGGAGATGCTAGGTCAATAACGTCTACCAGCTGTCTGTCTGTATGTTTGTACTTTATAAGAAACCACACCGTTTGATCAAACTGGGCTCACAGGTTGGTCTTGATGCAGGGAGATGCTAGGTCAATAACGTCTACCAGCTGTCTGTCTGTATGTTTGTACTTTATAAGAAACAACACCGTTTGATCAAACTGGGCTCACCGGTTGGTCTTGATGCAGGGAGATGCTAGGTCAATAACGTCTACCAGCTGTCTGTCTGTATGTTTGTACTTTATAAGAAACAACACCGTTTGATCAAACTGGGCTCACAGGTTGGTCTTGATGCAGGGAGATGCTAGGTCAATAACGTCTACCAGCTGTCTGTCTGTATGTTTGTACTTTATAAGGAACAACACCGTTTGATCAAACTGGGCTCACAGGTTGGTCTTGATGCAGGGAGATGCTAGGTCAATAACGTCTACCAGCTGTCTGTCTGTATGTTTGTACTTTATAAGAAACAACACCGTTTGATCAAACTGGGCTCACAGGTTGGTCTTGATGCAGGGAGATGCTAGGTCAATAACGTCTACCAGCTCTCGGTCTGTATGTTTGTACTTTATAAGGAACAACACCGTTTGATCAAACTGGGCTCACAGGTTGGTCTTGATGCAGGGAGATGCTAGGTCAATAACGTCTACCAGCTGTCTGCCTGTATGTTTGTACTTTATAAGAAACCACACCGTTTGATCAAACTGGGCTCACAGGTTGGTCTTGATGCAGGGAGATGCTAGGTCAATAACGTCTACCAGCTGTCTGTCTGTATGTTTGTACTTTATAAGAAACAACACCGTTTGATCAAACTGGGCTCACAGGTTGGTCTTGATGCAGGGAGATGCTAGGTCAATAACGTCTACCAGCTGTCTGTCTGTATGTTTGTACTTTATAAGAAACCACACCGTTTGATCAAACTGGGCTCACAGGTTGGTCTTGATGCAGGGAGATGCTAGGTCAATAACGTCTACCAGCTGTCTGTCTGTATGTTTGTACTTTATAAGAAACCACACCGTTTGATCAAACTGGGCTCACAGGTTGGTCTTGATGCAGGGAGATGCTAGGTCAATAACGTCTACCAGCTGTCTGTCTGTATGTTTGTACTTTATAAGAAACCACACCGTTTGATCAAACTGGGCTCACAGGTTGGTCTTGATGCAGGGAGATGCTAGGACAATAACGTCTACCAGCTGTCTGTCTGTATGTTTGTACTTTATAAGAAACAACACCGTTTGATCAAACTGGGCTCACAGGTTGGTCTTGTTACGGGAAGTGTCGTAGGCTAAGTCAAAAATGTCTACCAGCTGTCTCTTTATGTTTGTTCCTTATACGATACCAAACCGTTTGACTGATTTTGACCAAACTTGGCGTACAGGTTGGCCTCGGTACGGGTAGTGTCATAAGCTAGGTCAAAAACACCTAGGACTTATACTTCAGAAGTCAGGGGTTCGAAACTGTGAATCCGAAAAGTTACAGATTTGTGTTATTATATTTTAAAATTAGTTATTTGGTTTCTAATTTTTTTTATTTTTCGTTTTCTAGATACAGAAAGTAGGTCTAGCATGGCACGCCGGGTAACAGCTCATATATATATATATATATATATACAAAGAGTCGTTTTGAAAGTCCTGAGTGTATAATGTGTTGCCTGAGTGTGGGTTGTGCTTAGATATACCCCAGATCCTACAGAAAGCACCCCCTCCCCCCGAGATGTAATAAACAGCCCTTTCACTATCCAGGAGTAATGTTCCAAGTTCGTGAGGGCCTTTATGAAGTCATGAGAGAAGGGAGCGGAGGATGCTGTGCTGTACGGAGGAGGTCATAACTACCAACACCCAGGGTTTACATCACGCTGGCTGTCACGTAGCATCCTCTTCAGGAAGGTGATCGTCACGTAGGTGTAGACAGAGCGTTGTGACCCTGGCCTTCACGTGATCTGGGATAAGCTTTTCTTCTTATCCGCATTCTTTAGAAGGCCGTGGAAAATTGTAACGCGTTAGATATGAACCTTAACATTTTTTATGTTTCCATTTGCGCACATAAATGAACTTTTGAAACATTTCTTTATGTTTAAGATCCAACCTTTTTGCTAGATGCTAAAATAGACCTGGCACTCAGGTAGGTCTTGATCCTGGGGGTGTCACTCAAAATCGTCTATGACTAACAACTAGGCGGCCACGGGTTAGAAACTGTGAACCCGAACAGTTACAAAATCGTCTATGACTAACAACTAGGCGGCCACGGGTTAGAAACTGTGAACCCGAACAGTTACAAAATCGTCTATGACTAACAACTAGGCGGCCACGGGTTAGAAACTGTGAACCCGAACAGTTACAAAATCGTCTATGACTAACAACTAGGCGGCCACGGGTTAGAAACTGTGAACCCGAACAGTTACAAAATCGTCTATGACTAACAACTAGGCGGCCACGGGTTAGAAACTGTGAACCCGAACAGTTACAAAATCGTCTATGACTAACAACTAGGCGGCCACGGGTTAGAAACTGTGAACCCGAACAGTTACAAAATCGTCTATGACTAACAACTAGGCGGCCACGGGTTAGAAACTGTGAACCCGAACAGTTACAAAATCGTCTATGACTAACAACTAGGCGGCCACGGGTTAGAAACTGTGAACCCGAACAGTTACAAAATCGTCTATGACTAACAACTAGGCGGCCACGGGTTAGAAACTGTGAACCCGAACAGTTACAAAATCGTCTATGACTAACAACTGGGCGGCCACGGGTTAGAAACTGTGAACCCGAACAGTTACAAAATCGTCTATGACTAACAACTAGGCGGCCACGGGTTAGAAACTGTGAACCCGAACAGTTACAAAATTTTTGAAAATGAGATATTCACAAAGACAAATTGGAACGGAACTTCGTTCTATAAGCTCTGGGATATTGTCATTTTTGGTGACCGTGAGTGTTAAGGCGTAAGCACTTAACACTCCTTTCAAGGTCGTGGGTTCGATTCCCACTATGGGGTGGTAGCTTTTTTTTGTGAAAAAAGAAAATGCTTTAGCCCTATCCTGGCTAGAAAAGGTTTTTAATCTATAAATAACCCGTCCTACAATTTTCAGTTAATAATAATGGAATGGGGTCTCCCGTGGTCTAGTGGCTAGCGCGCTAGATTCATAAGCGGGAGATGGTGGGTTCGATCCCCGCCGGCGCCAGAAATTTTCTCATCTCGGGGCTCGCTGAGAAAATTCCTGGTTGCACCCTGGACCTCGGCGCTAATGGCCAAGAATTATGTCGATGCGCCGTAAAAAAAATAAAAATAAAAAAAAAATAAAAAAAAAAAAAAATAAAATAATGGAACTTAAAATTAAAATAAATATTGTCAGTTGTCCAAAGCTAAATTTGTTCTCCCCTCCACTGCTGCTTTCTCATGTCTGTTTGCCGACAACTGTAAGGTTCCAAGTTCGAGTGGCATTTTTAACTTTATTTATAACTTTGTGTTATTAGATTTAAACATTACTCATTTGTTTCTTATTTTGCTTTTTTGGACTATAAGCACTGCTTATTCGACGAAATTCCTGTGAAAATGGCCGCGTAGATAACGGCTTTGCGTTTATAGGCCTCTTGATACACTTCTTGCATATTTTTGATCTCGTATACCCATCTTGCATATTTTTGATCTCCTATACCCATCTCGTATACCCATCTTGAAAGCCATGTCCATTATCGCCTTTAAAGTAAATTGGAAAACAATTAAACTTTTTTGAAGATACTCCTTTGTCTTATTTCGGATGGCTGATAGGGTTTAAAAGTTTTCAAGATTTATCATCAATATGTTTATTTGCTTACGTTCGACGTTCCTCAACATACCACAACGATAGGGAAATGGGCGTATATAATGGGGGGGAGCTGAGGGGGCTGCACCCCCCCCCCCAAACTGGTAAAGCCCCCCCCCCTAATGGTAAAAATGTGTCATAAAACGTTTCAAAATAAATTAAATAAAATCACTTAGTTCATAAAAAATATTTTTTTTAATAGCTTTTTAACTGCCTAAAACTATTCCAAGTTCTAAATTATTATTATTCCCTACCCCGAGAATGATCAAAGCCCCCCTCCGAAATTATTTCTTATATACGCTCATGGTTAGCGACTGGGACCTATTCTTTCTCTAAAGCCCTACAAGCATCCAGTTTTTGAGCGGCACAAAAGCCCAGAACACTGCTCAGTAATATTCCACTGAACATATGGCTGCATTGTTTAGGATTATGCTATGTCTACACACCTCCTGCGTGAAGAACACCTTTCCCTGCATATCTCCATTATATGAAAGTACGACGGAAAATCAGCTGTTTTCGCTCTGAGTAGCAGCTCCGTGACAGTATTAAACCTACCCAATAGAGTCAATACCTTACAAACAGCCCGATGCTGAGTCGCAACAGATTAACAGATCAAAGGGTAGCAGCCTGTTTATTTAACCACGCCTCAGCCCAGGTGTTTGGACTTGGTCTCTAATTTGACTCGAGCACTTGGTGCTTTGTGGCCTTAAGTCCTGGTTGGAAGTGAGAAAAGCCATCTCCAGGTTTGTCTAGTACAGCACTAAGTTATTTAACTACACACTAGAATCAAATGAGACAAAACATTACAAAAAAAATCTACGTATATATCTATTGTAAAGTCTGAAAATAAACCATTTGAAATAATAAAAAAGATTTATTGATCCTAGCTGAAAACATCTTGAGTGCCTCATCAGGAGCCTAAACATAAAAGCCTTTACAGCCGTATACCTGGGCCAAGTCTTGACTGAAGCTAGGAACAATGGCACCAACCAGTCAGCTGATTCTACAGTCAAATGAACAAAATAACCCCCTTTGATATTCTCATTATCAATTATTGTCATTTGAATTTAAAAATGTTATTTTTGATGATTTTTATTATTTACTACTTTTGTCTGGTTTTTATTATTTTCACATTTTCTACCATTTTGCGTTTATCCATTTTATTATTTATAACTACAATCCTAACCTTCTCAAAATCAAATTTGACCATATTGCATAATATGGGGCGAGGTTAGCTCAGTGGTAGAGCACTGGACTAATAAGTTGGAGGACCTGAGTTCAAATCCCGAGCAAGCACTAAAGATTTTTTCTTCTAGTCTCTTCGTTCATGGGTTGAATTCGGCCTCCCTGACCGTCCCTAGGCCAACCCAGCCTTTAATAAATTATCAATGGGTACCTTGGGTGCTAATGATTCTAGCAGTCGGAGCAGCCAAGGGGAAAATCAGGCGGCCGGAACATAGTACTGACCACACTATCTCCCTAGTGTGCTGTACGGTCATGAATCAGATACCTCTATAGTATCTGCCCCGCAGGGTCCTCGTGACCTGTTACGGAACTGATTTTTGATTGCATAATATGCATTAGCTTATTAACCGGTGCCTTCGTCCACATTTCTGCTCCCTTCAAAAATCAATTTTTCACAGGTGAATCAAGTGGGTTTTCCATTGGTGCTCCTTTGGTTAACATTTCTGTGACGAACGGCACGGGACTAGAAGAGGCTAAAAATAAATAATATATATTTTTTTTTATTTTTTAAGAAATAGCGATTCATTATTTTATTACCATATTGATGGTTTACAGAATTTCTCAGGGTTTGGGATTTATGGCACTATACATTATGTAAATAAATAAATAACGTAAAATACTTAATTAATACATTTTTTTTTTCTTTTACAGGTAACGAAAAGATAAATAAATCTAACGCGCATCAAGTTAAGGGGAAAATTCTTTATTCAGGAACAGGCAAGGTAATGAAATCAAAACAATCATTCTTTCAAAACAGGTACTCAAACATTAATGTAAAATTTTTGTTGAAAAACTAGTTTTTCCAACTAATTGCTCAGTTTTGGTGTTCAGACTAGAGTTATTGAATTGACAGTTGGGCATTAATCAAAACTAAAATATTCCAATATTGGTTGCGTTTGGAGTTACGGAAGTGTATATATATATATATATATATATATATATATATATATATATATATATATATATATATATATATATATATATATACAGGGTGATTCAAGTCAAAGTAGCCAAACTCTAGGAGGTGATTGTAGACATTATTTCAAAAAAGAAAAATCCATTCGAAGTATGGTCCGATTACAATTGAAAAAGAGTTATGTCCAATTTCCTGTTGTTTTTTTTAAGTTAGACATATTTTTTACTGAATAAGAAAAGATTGCTCAAAAACAGTGCGAAATACATACAGTACGGCAACAGCTGTTCTGATATCGTCCCAGCAATATATGCTGCCTACGCGAGCATGCTCTCTTTAAAACTAAAAATTTAAACCCCTCTAAAAATACTTAGGAAATTGAAAATAAAAGGAAGTGTCCATGCAAAATTCCAAATTTTACTGTCGAGTGGTTTGGGCTGGGCGATGATAGTCAGTGAGTGAATGAGTGGTATTCTACAAATATATAGTAGTTATGTGTCTGTGTGTGTGTATATATATATATATATATATATATATATATATATAATTATAATTTTTAAAGTAAGTCATTTTTGGTATATAGTAGGTATCGTTGATGAAGATTTAAAGAAACTTTTAAAAACTTGTTTCACGAGTACAACGTCAATAATTGGTGCTAATGACCACCCACAGTAGTAGATGCACCAAAATAAAAAAAAAAAAAAAAAAAAAAAAAAAAAAAAAAAAAAAAAAAAAAAAAAACGTCAATAGGTACATTTCTTCGGAACGAGTTGAAACAAAAAAGGAAAACAGTTTTTTCCATAATTTCCATTTCTTTAACATCAACTGTAATTACTTTAGGGCCCCGATGTCAAGGGGTCTAAGTAATATTTTTTGAAAATAATGAGTTAAAGAAAGGAATAGGTTGTGAACACCGTAATCTTGTGGGTGGTAAAGAGATCCAAGTGATTTTCTTGACAGTTGCTGCCACCTAGCTTGTGTTCTCTTGACTACTCTCACTTTTGTAATATTAAGTCCAGAAGGAAATTAAGGGGTCTATGTGCGGATTCTACAATTCTTTTGCATATTAATCATAAACCGGATGATGTACCTATTATGTATCATCGATAATGAACAATTAAGGACCTGAGGATTCGTCTAGTATGATAGGAACTGTAAAAATCTAGTTTTTCCTATTACCAAATATGCTCAACTTTGAATCCATTTTCCTCAAAACATTGAGTTTGTTACTTAGACCCCTAGACCTCTGTGGTCCTCAATTTCAAGTGATGAAAAGACTTCCATATTTATGTAGGGATGGAGATTGTATGGCCTGTTGGATTTCCCACAAGGCCTATTTGTCTTGTACTCCCGGGGGGAGGGGGCGATCCCTTGAAATGGGCTAAAAATTGAATACTTTGTCATCTTTTTTTATGGTTTTTTTTTTTTTTTTTTTTAATTTATGTCCTTAGTTTGGCTACCTGTTACAGTAGCTAACAATCACTTGTTGGAATTCAAGCTTTGTATATATGTATCTTAATTGTCAAAAGAGTCAAAGGCAAATGAATCTATGAATCTGTACTCGCAAATATTCTTGTCTTTTTCTTTCTCGAAGTTTCGAGGTTCACTTTTAAAAGCCTTTTTTTTCGCGGGAAACATGTTGTACATTCATCCAGACGGTGAAGTATTGATTTAGTAATATTAAATTTTTATGTTCTTGACAGCGATCAATCAACCTTAGAACGCTTCAATCTTGTTTCACTTCCTGTTTACATTATTTTGAAAATGTATTTATATATTCATTTATGGGCATCCCCAGGAAAGGCGTTCGCTCAATACAATTTTTACATGTATTTATACAATAGATACAATGTTGCATATACTTATATATTATAACAATTAAAAATACATCCAATTATACAATTATTAAAAAAATAGAATTTACAAATAATAAAATAAATAAGAAATATATATACGTTTGAAATTATTAAGATTGTTACGGTTTAATGAAAAAAGTTATACTAAATGAAATTTAAAGAATATTATAGTTATTTTCTCAAAAACGATATATACATATGAATTCAAGGGATTGTTGGGATTCGGCTAGGATAAAAAACGTCAGATCTTCAAAATTTGTATAGGACGCTTCGGAACCTTTAGCTCAATTACATGAAGTAATTTGTCGTCCTATGGTATGAACCCCGTTGGCAGCATAATAAATGTCAACCTGTAAATTTGATTTTTCTAAAAAATAAAAGCAAGAAATATTTCAAAGTCAATGTTTGAAATAAATTAATGAAGCTTGTTCTAGGAGAAAGGCTCTAATTATAAATTAATTGCTCCCCTCCCAAGAAGTATGCGAAAACCGCAGCAAATGATTGTACCAGCATCCTGCTTGACAAGTAACCACACAGAGTAAACAGTCTGACGATGTTGAATAGAAAGGGGAATCAGGCGTCACCTTGCGGGACACCGCAAACTCTCGCTTCTTCATATCTACTCCGGGTCAAAACAAGATACGTTTATTATTATATTTCTTAATTAACACTCATGTCGCGTCAATGGTGGCTATGTTTATATATATATATATATATATATATATATATATATATATATATATATATATATAGGGGAAGGAGTTGTACCTCTGACCGTCTTGTACCTTTGACCACCGAGGCTGTCGCGGCACGTAGCAACATTTTATAAATTTTGGTGTAATTAGTGTTTAGCTCTTTCACTAGAGGGCTTGTGTAACCTACTTTGGATTATTCAAGTCAAAGAGGAATCTTGCTAAAAATACTTATTTATTTCTATCATAAAAATGTAAGTTATTTATTGATGACGTTTTACTTCATAATATTTTTTGTATTAGGTCTTTTTAGAAGGAAATCATTTGACAAACTAGCTATTACAAAAAGAAACATGGTGTAGCTTCTGAAATTGATTTATCTTAACCCTAAAATTTTTAGCATGCTTTTTAATTTGCACTACCAGGGTGTTGTACCTCTGACCACGACTAGTTGTAAAAACTAAAATCATGGCAAGCCTTCGAATCCACAATTAAAATTAGTACTCCCTCGTCCCAAGTATGGGAAACGATTAGGAAGATTGAAGGACGCAGTTTCCCAAAATCAATAAATAAAATAAATCATAATAATGACCAATTTACTGAACCATACTCCATAGCAAATATTTTGGGAAGTTACTTTCAAAATAATTCATCCTCCATTCACTATTCTGAAGAATTTTTACGTATTAAAAATGTTGAAAAAGCCAATCCATTAATAATTAATTACGAACCAAATAATCCGCTCAATTTATCTTTTACAATCAATGAATTCAACTTAGCTCTAAATTCCCGCAATGAAACTACGCCCGGCATAGATCAAATTTATCCATGCAAAGTAAAATGATTATGTTAAGTGTTTTCAACCGTATCTATTCCCAATGTGAATTTCCGAACGAATGGAGGCTTGCCATTATTGTTCCAATTTTGAAAAATAATAAACCGGCAGACAAAGTTACTAGTTACCGTCCTATATCTCTCACATCTTCGCTCTGCAAGCGTTTGGAGAAACTGGCGGTTAAAAGACTTCAATGGTACTTGGAAACACATAGTTTACTCCATCCTTGGCAGAGTGGATTTAGAGCAAACAGGAGTACTACAGATAACTTAGTGGGCCTGGAAAATGCCGTTCATAACGCTTTCAAGGCTAAGATGAAACTACTAGCTGTTTTTGTTGACGTGGAAAGCGCATTTGATTGCGCGTGGAGACGGCATATTTTAAATTCTCTTGCAAGGTACGGTGTAAATGGGAGTATGTTGATGTTTATAAAGAATTTTTTAGAAGATCGATCTTTCTATGTTAGATGCGGGTCTGTTTTCTCTGATATGTTTGCTCAGGAGAATGGTGTTCCTCAGGGAAGTGTGTTGAGTGCAACACTGTTCTGCGTCGCCATTAATGAGGTACTTAACAGTGCGCAGGCTCCGGTTTTGGGAATGTTGTATGCCAACGACTTAACAATATACTGTGCCCATAAAAGTGTTGCTTACTGTTTTCGAGAAATTCAACGAGCCCTTTTGAATGTTTCTACCTGGCTCAATCAGAGTGGTTTCAAAATTTCAACATTAAAATCAGTGGGTCTACTTTTTAGTAGACGTAGAATAATGCAGTTGCCTCCTCTTGATATAGATGGGGTGGAAATCCATATTCAACCTGAAGTCCGATTCTTAGGACTAACCTTTAACTACACACTTTCATGGGCACCGTACTTAAGAGAATTGAAGAAAAAATGCTTGAACTTGTTGAATTTCTTGAAAGTACCTAGCAATACGAAATGGGGAGCTGATCGGAAGAGTATGATAATGCTTTATAGAAGTTTGATTAGATCGAAATTGGACTATGGATGTGTGGCTTATGGATCTGCCAGTCCCAGAACCTTAGAAATAGTAGATAGTATCCATAATTCTGGTTTGAGAATAGCAACGGGTGCTTTCCGGACGAGTCCCATATACAGTATTATGGTAGATGCTGGTGAGCCCCCTCTGCAGTATCGAAGAGATTATCTGTCCTTATCTTACTTTGTAAAAGTTATCACATCTCCTTATCATCCTTTAAGTCAGAACTTCAGGTACATGTACTCTAATCAAAACAACAATTTCATTAACAGCAACCAATTTATCCACAGATCCATAAGATTACTATCAGATCTGGATTTCGATCTAAACAAACTTCATCAGCTGGCATTTCCAAATCTCGAGCCTTGGACTCTTCACGCTCCTAAAATTGACCTTTCACTGACCAGATATATCAAGAGAGACACCGTTCCTACGATATTCAAGCTGAATTCAATAGAATCAGGTTGAAGTATGCAGGAGCTACAGAGGTATTCACAGATGGCTCTAAAACTACTGACGGCGTAGGATGTGCGATAGTTTATAATACCAGAACACAAATGTTGTCTCTCCAGAATTTAAGATCAATATACACAGCGGAATTACTTGCAATAAGCAAAGCGGTTAATATTTCATCTGAAAATAATAGTAACTTGGTGATATACACTGATTCTCTATCTTCTCTCCTTTCATTACAATACTTCTATTCCCGAAATACGATCATTTCAGACATCATTAAGGGAATATATTTGCATTACCAAAGAAACCATCATGTTACTCTCTGCTGGATCCCTAGCCACAATGGTATAAGTGGTATTGATAAAGCGGATGTAGCAGCCAAGCAAGCTGTTAAAGAAGGCATTCCTTACTCGTACATCCTGCCGTCAGATGCTGTGGCACATCTAAAATACCATAAATACCATATGGTATTTAATAAAAAAATGAATTTAGCCTTAATATTCAAGCTAAAAAAAGTTCGATTGTGCAAAGTGGTCAAAGGTACAACACCTTCCCCTATATATATATATATATATATATATATCAGTTGCTGGTAGGTTGTGACATTGAGTGAAAAATATAACATCAATCCGGTTTGATTTTATATTTTTCACGAGAGATCAAAACGTAGCAACAACTGCTTCTATTTCTTAAATAATGGGGCTATGAACAAAACGCGCTAAGGTGAAGCAGTTCCTGGTGTCGGACGTTTAATGCGGCTCCTCCCTCCCTCCTTAGGGAGAAACCCCGCTTTTTTTTAAAGATGTTGATAAGGCATATCAATAATATTGTTGATATTTATCAACTGGTCGAGTGACTTTGAAAGGCTTAAAAGCTCTAAATTTCGTTCCTGCTCGTGAAATGTACATTACAAAAGGAAGATTTTCTGATAAGGATTGTTTGTCTAAAAATTATTTTAATTGGATTTCAATGGAATCGTTGCAGACTATTCAACACCACTCCACAAAGATGCGCAGTGCAATACCGAACCTCTCAGGAATCTGCAGGGGTTACAATAGGGGTAGAACTTTGTTTAATATCTTGATAAGCGTCTACGTCAGTGCTTGGTTCAATATCCGCTAGTTACGTACTAGTTCCACCAATATCGAGTAGTGGCTCCCGTTATGGCTCCCAGTCAGTGATCCGGATCAGGCAATATGGCCACCATTTATGGCACCAAGACCATTTATTAATATTATCAACGAGTTGGATTGACTAGAGTTTCGATGTAATGATTATGCCATTAACAGAAGTGCTACAGGTGTCCTAGGTTATATAACATTAGCAATTATGTTAATTACATAATAGCTACGCGTTTCCGATCGCTACGCTCGCTCAAGGTTATATGGAAACTCTAGTTAGTCCAACACGTTGGTAATATAGATCACTGGTTTTTCGGTGGAAAATGGGCAGATATTCAATTTAACATTGCTTCAAAGAACTACTTTTTCAGTCGTCCGTAAATCCCAAATACTCATTTCCCTAGCCGTAAGAACAGCACAAAGATCACTACAACACTAAGAAGTGGGGTCTCCCGTAGTCTAGTGGCTAGCGCGCTGGATTCATAAGCGGGAGATGGTGGGTTCGATTCCCACCTCCGGCAGGAATTTTCTAATCTCAATGCTCGCTGGGAAAATTCCTCGCTGCACCCTGGATGTCGGCGCTAATGACCTAGAAGTAGACGCGCCGTAAAAAAAACAAAAAAAAACTAAGAAGTGAAACAATAAATATTATAGCTTGTTAAGACACAAACTTAACAGTAAGTGAATACAAAACGATGCCTAGAACGGAGGAAAGAACAGCCAATGAAATTGCTCATAGGAATGAACCAATAGAAACGCTACATTTGAGTTCTCATTTCATGATCCGGATCCCTGAACGAGACCCACTTCTCGAGATCGGTGCAACTAGTACGTAAGTACCCAATATCCTTACAAGCTACATTGTAAAATTACTAACAATAGGACTAACTGAATAAATATGTAAGCCAACTTCTTTGCTAAGGAGAAATCCTGTATAGCAAATAGAATAAATAAAAATAAAAACATTGTAAGATGGATGCTAATTATCAACCTAGCCAACTGGGAGTTAACAATATTAACTCGAACTACATTGTTAGGTTAAATTGCAAATGTTGAGAACAATCTGATTGCCCCCTCTAGGTGTGATATAAACAGAAAGGCCGAACGCAAGATAGACTAACAAAGGTAACACACCTGTATAATACTCTTAAAGCAATCTCAGAACACAAACGGAACTTCTCCAAAGAGTTTGTCGAAGTTCCGTACAATATCAACAATTCACAACAACCTCAGCATGTAACTCGCTTCTCTTCTGCTTTTGTTCAGTAAGAAATGTTGTCGAACTCAAAAGATCTTCAGAACTATCGGCAAGAATCTTTTTGGAAAATGTCTTCACTTTAGGAAAAACTCCGAGCGAAAAATTTCCACATTCCCCAGAAAGGAAATTACTAATCTTTTATTTATTTATTTATGGAGCTCCGCAAAAGCAAGGTGATCTGCTCACATATTTCTTGAAAGTAATACAAGTAAACAAATAGAAGTAAATAAAATATTAAAAGATAGAAGGTAAACACAAGGTACAACATAAAGTTAACAAAATAAAACCTAACAAAAACAAATAAAAAGAAAAAAAAAAGAAGAAGAAAGAAGTACAAAACAATAACTGAACTATTATAATAAGAAATAATAAAGTATCTGATAGTTTATTTCAATATAAAAATCATTATTCTATGACGAGAGATTTAATTTAAGGAGATTCTATACTGAAGCCGCTCTTATGCACGTCATCACACACACACAAACACATTCTATACTGAAGCCGCTCTTATGCACGTCATCACACACACACAAACACATTCTATACTGAAGCCGCTCTTATGCACGTCATCACACACACACAAACACATTCTATACTGAAGCCGCTCTTATGCACGTCATCACACACACATTCAATACTGGAGCCGCTCTTATGCACGTCATCACACACACATTCTATACTGAAGCCGCTCTGATGCACGTCATCACATAAACACACACACACATTCTATACTGAAGCCGCTCTTATGCACGTCATCACACACACATTCTATACTGGAGCCGCTCTTATGCACGTCATCACACACACATTCTATACTGAAGCCGCTCTGATGCACGTCATCACATACACACACACACACATTCTATACTGAAGCCGCTCTTATGCACGTCATCACACACACACACACACACACACATTCTATACTGAAGCCGCTCTTATGCACGTCATCACAAACACACACACACATTCTATACTGAAGCCGCTCTTATGCACGTCATCACACACACACACACAAACATTCTATACTGAAGCCGCTCTGATGCACGTCATCACACACACACACACACACACACACATTCTATACTGAAGCCGCTCTTATGCACGTCATCACAAACACACACACACATTCTATACTGAAGCCGCTCTGATGCACGACATCACACACATACACACACATTCTATACTGAAGCCGCTCTGATGCACGACATCACAAACATACACACACATTCTATACTGAAGCCGCTCTGATGCACGTCATCACACACACACACACAATCTGTACTGAAGCCGCTCTTATGCACGTCATCACACACACACACACACACACACACACACATTCTATCCTGAAGCCGCTCTTATGCACGTCATCACACACACACACATTCTATACTGAAGCCGCTCTTATGCACGTCATCACACACACACACAAACATTCTATACTGAAGCCGCTCTGATGCACGTCATCACACACACACACACACACACACATTCTATACTGAAGCCGCTCTTATGCACGTCATCACAAACACACACACACATTCTATACTGAAGCCGCTCTGATGCATGACATCACACACATACACACACATTCTATACTGAAGCCGCTCTGATGCACGACATCACACACATTCTATACTGAAGCCGCTCTGATGCACGACATCACACACATTCTATACTGAAGCCGCTCTGATGCACGTCATCACACACACACACACACACATTCTATACTGAAGCCGCTCTTATGCACGTCATCACACACACACACACACACATTCTATACTGAAGCCGCTCTTATGCACGTCATCACAAACACACACACACATTCTATACTGAAGCCGCTCTTATGCACGTCATCACACACACACACAAACATTCTATACTGAAGCCGCTCTGATGCACGTCATCACACACACACACACACACATTCTATACTGAAGCCGCTCTTATGCACGTCATCACAAACACACACACACACATTCTATACTGAAGCCGCTCTGATGCACGACATCACACACATACACACACATTCTATACTGAAGCCGCTCTGATACACGACATCACACACATACACACACATTCTATACTGAAGCCGCTCTGATGCACGTCATCACACACACACACACAATCTGTGCTGAAGCCGCTCTTATGCACGTCATCACACACACACACACACACACACACACACACACACACACATTCTATCCTGAAGCCGCTCTTATGCACGTCATCACACACAAACACATTCTATACTGAAGCCGCTCTTATGCACGTCATCACACACACACACAAACATTCTATACTGAAGCCGCTCTGATGCACGTCATCACACACACACACACACACACACACATTCTATACTGAAGCCGCTCTTATGCACGTCATCACAAACACACACACACATTCTATACTGAAGCCGCTCTGATGCATGACATCACACACATACACACACATTCTATACTGAAGCCGCTCTGATGCACGACATCACACACATTCTATACTGAAGCCGCTCTGATGCACGTCATCACACACACACACACACACAATCTGTACTGAAGCCGCTCTTATGCACGTCATCACACACACACACACACACACACACACACACACACATTCTATACTGAAGCCGCTCTTATGCACGTCATCACACACACACACACACATTCTATACTGAAGCCGCTCTTATGCACGTCATCACACACACACACACACATTCTATACTGAAGCCGCTCTTATGCACGTCATCACAAACACACACACACATTCTATACTGAAGCCGCTCTTATGCACGTCATCACACACACACACAAACATTCTATACTGAAGCCGCTCTAATGCACGTCATCACACACCCACACACACACACACACACACACACACACACACACACACACACACACACACACACACACACACACACACACACATTCTATACTGAAGCCGCTCTTATGCACGTCATCACAAACACACACACACATTCTATACTGAAGCCGCTCTGATGCACGACATCACACACATACACACACATTCTATACTGAAGCCGCTCTGATGCACGACATCACACACATACACACACATTCTATACTGAAGCCGCTCTGATGCACGTCATCACACACACACACACAATCTGTACTGAAGCCGCTCTTATGCACGTCATCACACACACACACACACACACACACACACACACACACACACACACATTCTATACTGAAGCCGCTCTGATGCACGTCATCACACTCACACACACATTCTATACTGAAGCCGCTCTTATGCGCGTCATCACACACACACACACACACATTCTATACTGAAGCCGCTCTTATGCACGTCATCACACACACACACACACACACACACATTCTATACTGAAGCCGCTCTGATGCACGTCATCACACTCACACACACATTCTATACTGAAGCCGCTCTTATGCACGTCATCACACACACACACACACACATTCTATACTGAAGCCGCTCTGATGCACGACATCACACACATTCTATACTGAAGCCGCTCTGATGCACGTCATCACACACACACACACACACACACAATCTGTACTGAAGCCGCTCTTATGCACGTCATCACACACACACACACACACACACACACACACACATTCTATACTGAAGCCGCTCTTATGCACGTCATCACACACACACACACACATTCTATACTGAAGCCGCTCTTATGCACGTCATCACACACACACACACACACATTCTATACTGAAGCCGCTCTTATGCACGTCATCACAAACACACACACACATTCTATACTGAAGCCGCTCTTATGCACGTCATCACACACACACACAAACATTCTATACTGAAGCCGCTCTAATGCACGTCATCACACACCCACACACACACACACACACACACACACACACACACCCACACCCACACACACACACACACACACACACACACACACACACACACACACACACACACACACACACACACACACACACACACACACACACACACACATTCTATACTGAAGCCGCTCTTATGCACGTCATCACAAACACACACACACATTCTATACTGAAGCCGCTCTGATGCACGACATCACACACATACACACACATTCTATACTGAAGCCGCTCTGATGCACGACATCACACACATACACACACATTCTATACTGAAGCCGCTCTGATGCACGTCATCACACACACACACACAATCTGTACTGAAGCCGCTCTTATGCACGTCATCACACACACACACACACACACACACACACACACACATTCTATACTGAAGCCGCTCTGATGCACGTCATCACACTCACACACACATTCTATACTGAAGCCGCTCTTATGCACGTCATCACACACACACACACACACATTCTATACTGAAGCCGCTCTTATGCACGTCATCACACACACACACACACACACACACATTCTATACTGAAGCCGCTCTTATGCACGTCATCACACATTCTATACTGAAGCCGCTCTTATGCCCGTCATCACACACACCCTCACACATTCTATACTGAAGCCGCTCTTATGCACGTCATCACACACACACACACACACACACACACACATTCTATACTGAAGCCGCTCTTATGCACGTCATCACACACACACACATTCTATACTGAAGCCGCTCTGATGCACGTCTTCACACACACACACACACACACACACACACACACACACATTCTATACTGAAGCCGCTCTGATGCACGTCAACAAACACACACAAACATTTATTCGCAATCGCTTCATTAAACCATACATACGTTCAGTTGAGTCATATTTTGTCGTACAGTTTCATTTTATGTAAGTGTTGTAGAATAGTAACAATGTGTGGGTTTTTTCAGAAAATAGTTCGGACATGTCATGTGGAATGGTTAAATAGTCTCGTGTTCTGCATTCTGTAAGTAAGTGTTTAACTGTTAGTTGTCCGTTGCATGTCTGACATATTGGACTGCCTTGTCTAGTCACACACACACACACACACACACACACACACACACACACACACACACACACACACACACACACACATTCTATACTGAAGCCGCTCTTATGCACGTCATCACAAACACACACACACATTCTATACTGAAGCCGCTCTGATGCACGACATCACACACATACACACACATTCTATACTGAAGCCGCTCTGATGCACGACATCACACACATACACACACATTCTATACTGAAGCCGCTCTGATGCACGTCATCACACACACACACACAATCTGTACTGAAGCCGCTCTTATGCACGTCATCACACACACACACACACACACACACACACACACACACACACACACACACACACACACACATTCTATACTGAAGCCGCTCTGATGCACGTCATCACACTCACACACACATTCTATACTGAAGCCGCTCTTATGCACGTCATCACACACACACACACACACATTCTATACTGAAGCCGCTCTTATGCACGTCATCACACACACACACACACACACACACATTCTATACTGAAGCCGCTCTGATGCACGTCATCACACTCACACACACATTCTATACTGAAGCCGCTCTTATGCACGTCATCACACACACACACACACACATTCTATACTGAAGCCGCTCTGATGCACGACATCACACACATTCTATACTGAAGCCGCTCTGATGCACGTCATCACACACACACACACACACACAATCTGTACTGAAGCCGCTCTTATGCACGTCATCACACACACACACACACACACACATTCTATACTGAAGCCGCTCTTATGCACGTCATCACACACACACACACACATTCTATACTGAAGCCGCTCTTATGCACGTCATCACACACACACACACACAGTCTATACTGAAGCCGCTCTTATGCACGTCATCACAAACACACACACACATTCTATACTGAAGCCGCTCTTATGCACGTCATCACACACACACACAAACATTCTATACTGAAGCCGCTCTAATGCACGTCATCACACACCCACACACACACACACACACACACACACACACCCACACACACACACACACACACACACACACACACACACACACACACACACACACACACACACACACACACACACACACACACACATTCTATACTGAAGCCGCTCTTATGCACGTCATCACAAACACACACACACATTCTATACTGAAGCCGCTCTGATGCACGACATCACACACATACACACACATTCTATACTGAAGCCGCTCTGATGCACGACATCACACACATACACACACATTCTATACTGAAGCCGCTCTGATGCACGTCATCACACACACACACACAATCTGTACTGAAGCCGCTCTTATGCACGTCATCACACACACACACACACACACACACACACACACATTCTATACTGAAGCCGCTCTGATGCACGTCATCACACTCACACACACATTCTATACTGAAGCCGCTCTTATGCACGTCATCACACACACACACACACACATTCTATACTGAAGCCGCTCTTATGCACGTCATCACACACACACACACATTCTATACTGAAGCCGCTCTTATGCACGTCATCACACATTCTATACTGAAGCCGCTCTTATGCCCGTCATCACACACACCCTCACACATTCTATACTGAAGCCGCTCTTATGCACGTCATCACACACACACACACACACACACACACATTCTATACTGAAGCCGCTCTTATGCACGTCATCACACACACACACATTCTATACTGAAGCCGCTCTGATGCACGTCTTCACACACACACACACACACACACACACACACACACACACATTCTATACTGAAGCCGCTCTGATGCACGTCAACAAACACACACAAACATTTATTCGCAATCGCTTCATTAAACCATACATACGTTCAGTTGAGTCATATTTTGTCGTACAGTTTCATTTTATGTAAGTGTTGTAGAATAGTAACAATGTGTGGGTTTTTTCAGAAAATAGTTCGGACATGTCATGTGGAATGGTTAAATAGTCTCGTGTTCTGCATTCTGTAAGTAAGTGTTTAACTGTTAGTTGTCCGTTGCATGTCTGACATATTGGACTGCCTTGTCTAGTCACACACACACACACACACACACACACACACACACACACACACACACACACACACACACACATTCTATACTGAAGCCGCTCTTATGCACGTCATCACAAACACACACACACATTCTATACTGAAGCCGCTCTGATGCACGACATCACACACATACACACACATTCTATACTGAAGCCGCTCTGATGCACGACATCACACACATACACACACATTCTATACTGAAGCCGCTCTGATGCACGTCATCACACACACACACACAATCTGTACTGAAGCCGCTCTTATGCACGTCATCACACACACACACACACACACACACACACACACACACACACACATTCTATACTGAAGCCGCTCTGATGCACGTCATCACACTCACACACACATTCTATACTGAAGCCGCTCTTATGCACGTCATCACACACACACACACACACATTCTATACTGAAGCCGCTCTTATGCACGTCATCACACACACACACACACACACACACATTCTATACTGAAGCCGCTCTGATGCACGTCATCACACTCACACACACATTCTATACTGAAGCCGCTCTTATGCACGTCATCACACACACACACACACACATTCTATACTGAAGCCGCTCTGATGCACGACATCACACACATTCTATACTGAAGCCGCTCTGATGCACGTCATCACACACACACACACACACACAATCTGTACTGAAGCCGCTCTTATGCACGTCATCACACACACACACACACACACACACACACACATTCTATACTGAAGCCGCTCTTATGCACGTCATCACACAGACACACACACATTCTATACTGAAGCCGCTCTGATGCACGACATCACACACATACACACACATTCTATACTGAAGCCGCTCTGATGCACGACATCACACACATACACACACATTCTATACTGAAGCCGCTCTGATGCACGTCATCACACACACACACACAATCTGTACTGAAGCCGCTCTTATGCACGTCATCACACACACACACACACACACACACACATTCTATACTGAAGCCGCTCTGATGCACGTCATCACACTCACACACACATTCTATACTGAAGCCGCTCTTATGCACGTCATCACACACACACACACACACATTCTATACTGAAGCCGCTCTTATGCACGTCATCACACACACACACACACACACACACATTCTATACTGAAGCCGCTCTTATGCACGTCATCACACATTCTATACTGAAGCCGCTCTTATGCCCGTCATCACACACACCCTCACACATTCTATACTGAAGCCGCTCTTATGCACGTCATCACACACACACACACACACACACACACATTCTATACTGAAGCCGCTCTTATGCACGTCATCACACACACACACATTCTATACTGAAGCCGCTCTGATGCACGTCTTCACACACACACACACACACACACACACACACACACACACATTCTATACTGAAGCCGCTCTGATGCACGTCAACAAACACACACAAACATTTATTCGCAATCGCTTCATTAAACCATACATACGTTCAGTTGAGTCATATTTTGTCGTACAGTTTCATTTTATGTAAGTGTTGTAGAATAGTAACAATGTGTGGGTTTTTTCAGAAAATAGTTCGGACATGTCATGTGGAATGGTTAAATAGTCTCGTGTTCTGCATTCTGTAAGTAAGTGTTTAACTGTTAGTTGTCCGTTGCATGTCTGACATATTGGACTGCCTTGTCTAGTCACACACACACACACACACACACACACACACACACACACACACACACACACACACACACACATTCTATACTGAAGCCGCTCTTATGCACGTCATCACAAACACACACACACATTCTATACTGAAGCCGCTCTGATGCACGACATCACACACATTCTATACTGAAGCCGCTCTGATGCACGACATCACACACATACACACACATTCTATACTGAAGCCGCTCTGATGCACGTCATCACACACACACACACAATCTGTACTGAAGCCGCTCTTATGCACGTCATCACACACACACACACACACACACACACATTCTATACTGAAGCCGCTCTGATGCACGTCATCACACTCACACACACATTCTATACTGAAGCCGCTCTTATGCACGTCATCACACACACACACACACACATTCTATACTGAAGCCGCTCTTATGCACGTCATCACACACACACACACACACACACACACATTCTATACTGAAGCCGCTCTTATGCACGTCATCACACATTCTATACTGAAGCCGCTCTTATGCCCGTCATCACACACACCCTCACACATTCTATACTGAAGCCGCTCTTATGCACGTCATCACACACACACACACACACACACACACATTCTATACTGAAGCCGCTCTTATGCACGTCATCACACACACACACATTCTATACTGAAGCCGCTCTGATGCACGTCTTCACACACACACACACACACACACACACACACACACATTCTATACTGAAGCCGCTCTGATGCACGTCAACAAACACACACAAACATTTATTCGCAATCGCTTCATTAAACCATACATACGTTCAGTTGAGTCATATTTTGTCGTACAGTTTCATTTTATGTAAGTGTTGTAGAATAGTAACAATGTGTGGGTTTTTTCAGAAAATAGTTCGGACATGTCATGTGGAATGGTTAAATAGTCTCGTGTTCTGCATTCTGTAAGTAAGTGTTTAACTGTTAGTTGTCCGTTGCATGTCTGACATATTGGACTGCCTTGTCTAGTCACACACACACACACACACACACACACACACACACACACACACACATTCTATACTGAAGCCGCTCTTATGCACGTCATCACAAACACACACACACATTCTATACTGAAGCCGCTCTGATGCACGACATCACACACACACACACACACACACACACACATTCTATACTGAAGCCGCTCTTATGCACGTCATCACACACACACACATTCTATACTGAAGCCGCTCTGATGCACGTCTTCACACACACACACACACACACACACACACACACACACACATTCTATACTGAAGCCGCTCTTATGCACGTCATCACACACACACACACACACACACACACATTCTATACTGAAGCCGCTCTTATGCACGTCATCACACACACACACATTCTATACTGAAGCCGCTCTGATGCACGTCTTCACACACACACACACACACACACACACACACATTCTATACTGAAGCCGCTCTGATGCACGTCAACAAACACACACAAACATTTATTCGCAATCGCTTCATTAAACCATACATACGTTCAGTTGAGTCATATTTTGTCGTACAGTTTCATTTTATGTAAGTGTTGTAGAATAGTAACAATGTGTGGGTTTTTTCAGAAAATAGTTCGGACATGTCATGTGGAATGGTTAAATAGTCTCGTGTTCTGCATTCTGTAAGTAAGTGTTTAACTGTTAGTTGTCTGTTGCATGTCTGACATATTGGACTGCCTTGTCTAGTCACACACACACACACACACACACACACACACACACACACACACACACACACACACACACATTCTATACTGAAGCCGCTCTTATGCACGTCATCACAAACACACACACACATTCTATACTGAAGCCGCTCTGATGCACGACATCACACACACACACACACACACACACACACATTCTATACTGAAGCCGCTCTTATGCACGTCATCACACACACACACATTCTATACTGAAGCCGCTCTGATGCACGTCTTCACACACACACACACACACACACACATTCTATACTGAAGCCGCTCTTATGCACGTCATCACACACACACACACACACACACACACACATTCTATACTGAAGCCGCTCTTATGCACGTCATCACACACACACACATTCTATACTGAAGCCGCTCTGATGCACGTCTTCACACACACACACACACACACACACACACACACACATTCTATACTGAAGCCGCTCTGATGCACGTCAACAAACACACACAAACATTTATTCGCAATCGCTTCATTAAACCATACATACGTTCAGTTGAGTCATATTTTGTCGTACAGTTTCATTTTATGTAAGTGTTGTAGAATAGTAACAATGTGTGGGTTTTTTCAGAAAATAGTTCGGACATGTCATGTGGAATGGTTAAATAGTCTCGTGTTCTGCATTCTGTAAGTAAGTGTTTAACTGTTAGTTGTCTGTTGCATGTCTGACATATTGGACTGCCTTGTCTAGTCATGAGATGGGAATGTGTTAAATGAGTGTGTCCAATTCTCAGTCTTGTAATTACTACTTCATCACGTCTTGATAGCTGTGGACTAGCTTGCCATGACTCTAATAAATATGCAAAAATTGTTTGCATCTTTCAGATTTTAGCGTGGCCCCTCCCTCCTTCCATAGGAAGGAAACTCGCTTATAAGGTTGTGCTCATAAGGCAATCCACAAGTGCCGACTAGAAAATGTCTCGTTTCAGAAACTATAGATCTCGAAAATAGCGGTGGTTCAAATTTGTTTACATATATATATATATATATATATATATATATATATATATATATATATATATATATATATATATATATATGATTATTTAGTTTTTAGTTCATCCTATGCTATATGTTTAACTCGATTTTTGGTTGGTCCACTTCGACCAAAAGATATTAATCTTAGTTGGTCAATCTGTCATTTTGAAACAGGTTCCAAAATTCCAGGTTCTTCGATTTTACCAAAAGCTGTATTATATATCGCCTTTCAAATGGTTCATTCGATCGATATGTGCAAATATATACGAAAAACAGCGCCTGGAAGCCTATTTAAGCAAAACCAGCTTCATATATGTATATATGACTAGCTGTTATTTGGCGTGCCATGCCGCCGACATTATTCAAAATAGCCTTCACAATCTAAATGGTTCAGTGTAGCCAATTTTTCTTGAACAAAACGTTCGACCTTTTGACAAAATTTTTAAATTTGACTATTTTGAGCCTAGGAGATGTCCCGTATCAAGACCTACCTGTGTGCCAAGTTTGGTCAAAATCGGTCAAACGGTGTGGATTTGTATAAGGAACAAACAAAGAAATAAATAAACAGACAGAAACGTGATTTTTACTTATATAGATTATAGCTGCTATCCGGCATGCCATCCTACACCTACTTTCTGCATCTAGAAAATAAAAATAAATTAGAAACCAAATAAGTAATATTAAAATCTAATAACGCAAATCTGTAACTATTTGGGTTCATAGTTTCCGCCCTACCTGTGTACCAGGCCTGGTTATAATCAGGGTTTTTCGATTTTACCAAACGATGTATTACATATCGCCTCTTAAATGGTTCATTCGATCGATATGTGCAAATATATGTGAAAAAGAGCGCTGGGAAGCCTATTTATGCAAAACCAGCGTCACTGTGATGTTTATTTTGGGCACTTGGCTGAAAAACAGTGTACCGAATCCCATCACATCAAACATATTTTGTTGACGGTTGAGTGCGAACACAGGAACACAAGCAGGCTCTGCAAAATTGACATAATCAGACAACAAAGCATTTTCTTGAAATGCCCAAACACAAGCAGTGTCAGTACGACGAAATAATAACAACTCATACACTCCGTTGTAAGTACAACTCTCCTTTGAATGAAATAATAACGACTCATACACTCCGTTGTAAGTACAACTCTCCTTTGAATGAAATAATAACGACTCATACACTCCGTTGTAAGTACAACTCTCCTTTGAATGAAATAATAACGACTCATACACTCCGTTGTAAGTACAACTCTCCTTTGAATGAAATAATAACGACTCATACACTCCGTTGTAAGTACAACTCTCCTTTGAATGAAATAATAACGACTCATACACTCCGTTGTAAGTACAACTCTCCTTTGAATGAAATAATAACGACTCATACCCTCCGTTGTAAGTACAACTCTCCTTTGAATGAAATAATAACGACTCATACACTCCGTTGTAAGCACAACTCTCCTTTGAATGAAATAATAACGACTCATACACTCCGTGGTAAGCACAACTCTCCTTTGAATGAAATAATAACGACTCATACACTCCGTTGTAAGTACAACTCTCCTTTGAATGAAATAATAACGACTCATACACTCCGTTGTAAGTACAACTCTCCTTTGAATGAAATAATAACGACTCATACACTCCGTTGTAAGTACAACTCTCCTTTGAATGAAAATGAATCTACTTGTACCATCCAGCAACCGGAGAATCATCTAATCGACTAATTAACAACAAGATCTGAAAGGCTGAAGCAATCTGCATACAGATAGAGCGAAAGCGGAACGCTCTGGGTTCAGAACCTTGACTTCTATATTTTAGAGTAATTACACGTCAAACCAAGCATCTTCTTATAAGTTCCTTATCAACAAGAAAGGACATTGTTTGTAGTGTATGCCTTCTCACATTTTTCCGTAGTTACTTTGTCGATACTTCAGAGTTCAGCAGGTTTTTGCTTATTTCATTAGAACTGATTTGATAGGTTAATTATAAATAGATTTTGGTTTACGAGTAGTTGCACATTACGAGTAGGTGCTATTTACAAGTAACTATTCTTTATGAGTAGGTGCTCTTCACGAGTAGGTGCTTTATAAGAGTAGGTGCTCTTTACAAGTATGTGCTCATTACGAATAACTGCTCGTTAGTAGTAGGTGCTCCTTACAATTAAGTAATCTTCACACTCGTGAAGAGCTCTTTACGAGTAGTCTCTCATTACGAGTAGGTAGGTTCTTTTTACAAGTAAGTACTCTTTACAAGTAGGTGCTCTTTTTAAGAAGGTGCTCTTACCAGTAAGTACTCTTTATGAGTTGGTGCTCTTTACAAGTAGGCGCTCCTTACGACTAGGCTCTCTATAAAAGTAGGTGCCCTTTACGAGCAGGTGCTATTTACATGTAAGTCCGCTGTACGAGTATGTGCTCTTTATGAGTAGGTGCTCTTTACGAGTAGTTGCTATTTACAAGTACTCTTCTCAAGTAGGTGCTCTTTAGGAGTAAGCTGTTATTACGAGTAGGTGCTCTTTACAAGGTAGTACCCTTTTCGAGTAGGTGCTCCTTTCAAGCAGGTGCTCTTTACAAGTAAGTACTCTTAAGAGTAGGTGCTCTTTACAATTAGGTGCTCTTTATGACTAGTCTCTCTATAAGAGTAGAGGCTGGGTCTCCCGTGGTCTAGGGTTCGCTGGGAAAATTCCTCGCTGCACCCTGGATGTCGGCGCTAATGTCGGCGCTAATGTGGATGTCGGACCTAGGTGTAGATGCGCCGTAAAAAAAAAAAAAAAAAAAAAAAAAAAAAAAAAAAAAAAAAGTAGTAGGGGCTATTTTAAAGTGCTCTTTACGAGTAGGTGCTCTTTTCAAACAGATCCTCTTTACGAGTAGGTGTACTTTACAGCTACGAGGTTCTTTAAAAATATAAGATATAAAATATGTAAAGACGTTTTAAATTTATGTCGTAAAACAATGTCCCAACCATACTACAAAATGAACCCCAAAATCATCGTTTACATATTGTTGTTTAGCCGAATGCGAACAAGTTGAAGTAGAAAGAGTTAGTTTTTCCTAGTGACTAATGCTACTAGTGACTGTGAATCACTGCTACTCTACAATGTGATATATAGCTAGTGATTTAGATGCTGCCTGTGAATAGCAATGTCCTCCGGGAAATAGCGGTCGGTTACAAATGACTCGAAGATAGATCTAGACATTTTTCACAATTTGTTTACAACAGGCTTGCTTTTGACAAGAAGAGGAAATTGAATTCAAACTTCTGTGGCATTTAGATAATTTATTATCCAAATAAATCTAAAATAAAATTAAGGAATTAATTATTTATTTATTAAAAAAAAAAAAAAAAAAAAAAAAAAAAAAAAAAAAAAAAAAAATTAATGAACCATTTTAAGGTTACAGTAAGACCTCCATTATCCGGGGTAATGACGGGGAGGGTGGTCCACGGATAATCCAAAACCCCGGATAATCGATATACAATATTTTATTGACTAAATGTGCAGGATTGTAAGGTTATAAAGAAAAACTGTGTACAAGATGTCATGTAAACCTTCTTATTTGCATTGAGAAATGTGCATATAAACGTTTTATTAATTAATAATTTGTATAATTACAAAAATAAACTCAAGATCAAATTAATTTTTTTTTGTCGAGAAAGTCAGTAATTTTTCGTCGTTTTTTGATACATAATTATTTTCTTATATCTATTCTGATCGCTCGTAAGAAGATAATTCTGCTGAAATCGGGATTCCTATGTACTCGAGTGAAGAGTTAAAGCCAATCAGAGGAAATATTTCCTTGGTAGGCTAACAGCCCAGTAGGGGATTCATAGAAAGACATTAAAACATTGCAATTCCAAGATGGAATCGTCACATTCTTCCGAAAACAGCGATGCTTTGCAATTTTTTAGTTTATAATGTATGTAATTAATTTAATTTCATATTTATGTACATAATCGTCATTACATACATACAAATATTTAACACATAATTATAAAATTTTTTTTTTTTTTTTTTTTATTTATTTATTTCGAATTTACAACAATGTATAAGGTACATTTCTAGTAAATTATTGCAAGATTATATGACATGGATGTACATGAGGTGGGAAGCTGCACAGTTGTAGTACCCACAAGACAGAATTTATTTTTTTCACAGATCTACACTTTCTAGAGTTGATCTCTTGGCCACTTGCGTTTCAGTCGACGAATGGGGTTGTAAGGAATGTGCTGGGAGGATAAAGAGTTTATTAAGGAGTTAGGATGGCCGTGTAGGTTCGAATGGAATTTGCGATAGAGGGATTTGGCTAGAGGATGGATAAAAGGGATATTAAGGTCATTATGGAGGGTCAAATTGGAGACATAAAACGGAGCATCCGTTATTTTCCGGAGAATTTTAGACTGCATGGATTGGATTTTGTAGGAGTTGGAAGGCTTTGTGGAACCCCATAGTTGAATTCCGTAAGTAAATATTGGTCTGAGAATGGTCATGTAAATGAGACGTTTGTTTGTTAGTGTGAGATTAGATCGTTTGTCAAGTAAGTGTAGTAATAGTCTGTACCGTCGGCTGAGTTCTTGTCGCTTCTGGGTAATATGTGGCTTCCATGTTAGTCGTTTGTCAAGTATTAGTCCTAGATAGCGAATTTGGGATTTTTGCGGAATTAGAGAACTATGGAGGAACACTGGAGGGCAGGATGATCGCCTGAGGGTAAAGGTTGAGTGGCAGGATTTCTGAGGGTTAACTTTGATTCTCCATTTACTGAGCCAGGGTTCGATCAGTCCAAGGTGTTCCTGGAGAGACTTGGATGTCAGAATTGGGTCAGGACTGCAGGAGAACAGAGCTGTATCATCGGCGAACATATGGAGGGATGTACCGGGGTGAGTTGGGATATCAGCCGTATATGTGAGGTATAGGACAGGACTCAGGATTCCGCCTTGAGGTACACCTGCAAGTTGGGGGAAAATGGGTGAGGATGAAGTACCATAGGAAACTTGGAAGAATCTGTCGGAGAGATAGGATTTTATTACGAGGTAGTAGGTTGATGGGAGAATTTGTTTGAGTTTGAACAGCAAGCCCGGGTGCCACACCCGATCAAAAGCCTGGGCTACGTCGAGAAAGACACCAGAGCAATACTGTCCATTCTCAAAGGCTGTGGAGATCAGATCCACAATTCTGTGGCATTGATGAATGGTGGAATGGAGTTGACGAAAACCAAATTGGGAAGACGGGATTTTGGGAATAAGAATGGGGTAGAGGCGTTTGAGTAAGAGTTTTTCAAGAATTTTCCCCAATACGGGTATTAGGGCAATAGGGCGATAGGATGTGAGGTGGTGGATAGGTTTTTTTGGTTTAGGTATCATACGGATTACAGAGAATTTCCAGAGGAGGGGAAAGTGGGTAGTTCTGAGGACAGCATTATAAATGTAGGTTAAGAAAAGGACTGCTTTTTTCGGGAGATGCTTGATTATTTGGGGAGTAATTAGGTCATATCCTGGAGCTTTTTTGTGGGGAAGGTGTTGGATAGCGTGAAGTACTTCTTTAGGATTGAAGGCCTTGGGAGGAAGTGACATTGGGAGGGGAGTATCCAGTTGACTCGAGACATGGTGGGAGTGGGTTGGATTGTTAACATCAGGGTGCGGGGTAAAGACATTGGAGAGGTAATGCCCGAAGGCGGTGGAAATTTCTATATCAGTTTTGGCCCAAGAGCCATCTTCTTGTTGGATGGGATGATGGGAGGTTTTGTATGAGAGTATTTTTCTAGTCGCCTGCCAGAGTGATTTGTCAGATGAAGTAAGTTCCTTAGTGTATGTTTTGAATTGATCGTTTTTATGTTTCCACAGTTCATTTCTTAGTTGGTTTGTCAGTTGGTTTAACAGTTTTTTGTCAGATGGGTATCTAGAATTTTGCCATCGTTTGCGTGCTTTTCTCTTTTCAGTGAGCAGTAGTTGTATGTGTGTTGGTATGCCAGCCGGTCGTGTTTGTGTATTATGTAGAGGTTTTAGTCGGGTGGAGATGAATAAGGATTCCTGAATGGCTACTGAAAAGTAATGAACAGCATCGTCGATATCAGTGTTCGTTTTTAGAGATGTGTTTAGGTCAAGTTTAAGTTCTAAGGATGATTGAAAGGATTGCCAGTCAACTGGACCAGGAGTGAGTGTGGGTTTTGGAGGTATAGAGTGGGAATCAGCATCGGAGTTGAAGAGAAGGAGTACTGGACTGTGATCGGAAGATAGGTCATCGAGAGTGGAAATAGAGGTAGGAATTTGGGAAATACCATGGGTAATGAAAAAGTCGAGGATATCAGGACGTTTTGAGCGGGAAGTAGGCCAGTATGTAGGGGAAGAAGGGGTGATTATTTTGGCAGGGAAGGTGGAGAGGGTTTGCAGTAAGGTTCGTCCTCGAGGATTAGCCACACGGCAACCCCACTGGGGGTGTTTAGAATTAAAATCCCCACCAATTAGGAAGCGAGGACCTAGATGCTGGAAGAAGGAATGAAAGGCATTGGTGGAAACAGATTTATTAGGAGGACAATATACGGCTGCAATGGTAATAGGAAATTGAAATGTTGATTGGAGGGAAATTGATGTACTCTGGAGGATGTTTGGTGGGAATTGGTTAGGAATGAGGAAGTGAGAAAGTGATGAGCGAACAAGGATTGCTGTTCCGCCATGTGCAGTTCCGTCCGGATGGTCAGTTCTGTACGTTTTGTATCCCTGGATGTAGAATGTAGTCCGTCGAGTCAGGTGTGTTTCAGTTAGAAGCGCGATGTCAATGCTTTTGTCCTTTAGAAGTAAGTATAGTTCGTCCTTGTGATTTAGTAGTCCATTGGAGTTCCACAGGAGGATTGTGAGAGGTTTGCAGGAAGGATGAGTCATGATTGGGAGGGGGGAAGTTGGCAGAGTTTTTGAAAAATGGCTATGAGGGGTGAAATGAGGGTTTTTAATTCCGCTAGGAAAGCCTTTAATGATTCGGTAATGGAGTTTAATTCAGAAAGGAATGAGGGTAAAGGAGGCGATGGAATGGTAGAGGATTCAGGGGAGGGAATGGTGGCACCTTTGACTGCTGATGAGTAGATGGCTGTAGAGAGACCTGACGTGGAGGCATGGACTACAGGAGGTTGAGGCTGCACATGGGATGATGGTTCTTGGCGTGGTAGAGCAGGCTGCTTTGATTGGAGACTGTCCTGGCGAGGAGCAGTTGCTGAGGAGATCTTGGTCTGCTCAGTTTTGAAGTTAGCTTGGCGATGTTGCACTTCTGGAGTAGGGTTTTCCCTTGAGAGTTGCCGACGTTTCTTCAATAGTTCTTGATAAACTGAGCAACCTTTATAGTTGGCTGGGTGTTCGCCCTGGCAGTGAACACATTTAGCCTTTTCTTCTCTCGTCTTCTTTTGGCATTGAGATGTTAAATGCTGTCCAGCACATTTTACACATGCTGGATTTAGTGTGCAAAAATTTTTGGTGTGGTTGAAGCCCTGGCATCGTTGACACTGGATTAGGTCTTCTTTTCTATGCGGTTCTTCAACTGCAACGCTTGTGTAAAGAAGGCGCTTTAGGCTAAATATTTCAGAATTATTGTCTGCTGGTTCCAGATCAATGAAAAATAACGGTAGCGGGAGTTTGGTGACTGGATGACGGACATTGTTGGCGTTTCTAACCTTGAAACCGATTTCGTTCAGGGCGTTTTTTATTTCGTGTTCTGGAGTGCTGGGGTGGAGGTGTCGAATTACAACTCTGTATGATTTGTCTTCTTTCAATTGGTAGGTAAAATATTGTAAATTTGATGCTTTTAGATATCTGATGATTTTTCTGTATGAATCTGGTGTACTTGGCTTGACAGTGATTGTTTCTGAACGGGATCGGCAAGAGAATTCTGTTGGATCGACTTCTTTTTCAAGGTCTGTGCAAAACTTGATGAAATCGTTGATCCCCTTGACGTGGATTGGCGGAGTACTCTTTCCTGGCTCTTCGATTTGTTCCTCCATTCGAGAAGTGTCTTCGTCGTTGGGAGATATGGCTGCGTATTTGTTGGGTGAGATGAATTGGTTGGTAGGGTTGCGTTCTTTTGAATGGCTTGGGGCATTTTTAAAAGTAGCCCGAGATGAAGAAGATGACGCGAGAGACGTCTGAGATACGGCTCTTTTAATTGTTATTTTTTTCTTCTGGGGTGAATTCATGGGCGAGTTCTCCTGGGAATGGAGCTGTCTTTTATAGCTTGATTTCCTTTTCCCTCCCATGATGGTTGGATTTTATCAGGAGCCAAGTAAAAGAAGAAAGAGAGAGAAAAAAAAACCAAATAATTAACACGAAAAAAAAAATAAAATAAAAAAAAAAAATATTGTCTCAGGCTCGAGGTTCGAACCGCAGTCCTCTGTATCGTGAGTCCTTCACTCATCCACTGGGCCAGAGAGAGAGCTGGCAGTAGGTGCTGAGAACTTGTTGATGGCCTGAGTATTTGGCCAGCTGAAGGGGCAGCAAGGAGGGGACGACTGGTCAATTCACGCAGCCCCCTACCACTAGCCTAGCTAGGGCAAGGGACTAATTGAGTGAAAAGTAAGTTTTCTTTACTTACTATTTTCGAGCCTTCTGCTGGATATTTTGTACTGAGACTTCATACACTTCTACTCGAGGGTTAAGTCTCAAACATCGCCACTTTTCACAAAGAAAATCGACGTATAATCACTCGAAATAACAACTTGAATTGGAGAGATATAAGATGCTGCGTGTCAGGCAATGGCTGCAACGCGACTCAATTATAAAATCAAATGCTTTAGTCGATAAAAATAATGCAATAAATACGTTCGTATGTACATAATATTTAAAGAAGGAATAAAAATAAAAATTCCCCCATCGAGACCCCGGTTAATTGGAATCCCGGATAATAGAGTCACGGATAATAGAGTCACGGATAATAGAGTCCCGGGTAATAGAGTCCCGGATAATGGAGTCACGGATAATGGAGATCCTACTGTATTTGCATTTTACTTATATTACCCTAGAACTTTAGGCTACCAAACCGTTGTTTTTGAAAAAGTCCGTCACGCAGGAGCTGCATAACTAAGCACTTTCCTCAGAATTTGGGTAGTGTAGACTGCTTTCCAGAACAATTTGCTTAAAATATCCTACATAAATAAAATAAAAACATGAATAGTTCTCTTTTAATTTTGTAATGAGTAACTGATCAATTATTAATTTGCTTCCAGAGTTATGTTTAAACATGGTACCTACTGCACTAAGTAATAAATACAAAAAACCTCATATTATCGTATTTTGATCTAACGCAGGAACAGGATACAGTCACTCTAGTGGTAGAAAGCGCTCCTTGCGGCGGCTTTGTGAACCTGCGTCTGGCGGGCTTTTCTATTGAAATATATTAAAAATTAAACCCCCACTTTCCGATTGACCGATTCAGCTCATTTTTACAACACTTCTTTCTCATGAGTTACCCACGACGTATACCGCGTTTCGTTACAATACAGCAGAAATTACGACGGGTATGAGTATATTAGGAATTTGGGTCCGGAGTAAACCCCCCCCCCTTCTAATGAACCGATTTAGTTTATTTTTACAACACATATTTACCTGTAGATTACCACTACGAATACCGAGTTTCGTCGAAATGTACCAAAAATCACGGCTGGTAGTGGCGAATTGGTATTGTGGGTCCGGAGTAAACCCCCCCCTTCTAATGAACCGATTTAGTTCATTTTTGTATTTCACTTTTCTCTCTATATTACCACTACGAATACCAAGTTTCGTTGAAATATAACAAATATTACGGCTGGCATAGTCAAATTAGTGTTTTGGGGTCGGGGTAAACCCCCCCTTCCGGTGAACCGACGTTGATGGTTAACAAACTCGTTCAATCGTTTGCTAATTGAATGCTATATACCAAGTTTCGTGACGAAAAAACAAAAACTGTGGCCGCTATCGTGTTAACAGACACACACATATATATATATATATATATATATATATATATATATATATGCATATATCTATATATATATATATATATATAGATATATATAAATTTTAACGAGGGTCATTTTCGGTGTCTACTAGGTAGGATCGATAAAGATTTGAAGAAATTTTTCAAAAATTCCGTCATGAGTGCAACCTCAATAGCTACTTTCCTTCGGAGGAAAGTGCTAAAACGAGTAGTTTCAATTTATTACTTGTCTCCTATACATTAATGATTTTTATTTATTTTTTTAATTGCTACAAGTGTCGCAAAGCATGATGTTGATGATGATTTAAGACTTTTTAGGAATAATTGTACAAAAAAAAATAATTTTACAAATATTACAGTTCTAAAATATATATACAATGGAAATAAAAACAAATATATTATATATCACTATGTACATAGATAAAAATGTGGGTAGAGTACACTGAATAATTTGCTTAAATATAACCCTATATAAATAAAATAAAAACATTAATAGTTCTGTTATTTCACATTTGTAAAGAGCAACTGTTTCAATTATTAATTTTGTAAATTATTTGCTTCCAGAGTTTTGTTTAGAAATGGTACTACACTACTTAATAACTACACAAAAACTTCACATTTCTGTCTTTTGATACGACGTAGGGTATACAGTCCCCCTAGTGGTAAAAATAAGAAGGCATATCAAAACAGAGGCGTTCCTAGCGGCAGCTTTGATAACCTACGTTTTGGCGGGCAACTACTATTCAAAAATAGTATACGTAAACCTCTCCTCCTTCCGATGGACCGATTTAGTTCATTTTTACAACACATTATTCTCTGGAGATTTTCACTCCGAATTCCGAGTTTCGTTGAAATATAACAAAATTACGGCTGGTTTACTATATACAGTAGAACTTGGATAATTCGAACCTCTAGGGACCGACAAAAAAGTTCGAATTATCCAAAATTCGAATTATAAACGTTTTTGAAAATAAAGGGCTAAAAAGTCGAACTTCATATATTCACGTTTTTTAATTTAAAGAATACACACATTTTATGTAAACAATAACAAACATTTCATAATTGATAATTACGTACATAAGTAATAAATAATTTAACAAAACAGTAAAAATAAAAGTCTATTGTTTTGAAAAAAAGTCATTTTCATGAGCAAGAATTTTTTCTTTATTTTTCAGGTAAGTTGATAAATTTTTAGGTGGAATTCCAAAGTCCTTGGCAATTTCAGATTTTTCGATTTTTTCAACTTCATTATTTGCAGCTGTTTTCTCTGATAAAGTTTTATAACTTCAAGAAATTCAAGGCACAAAATTTCATAAAACCCTTAAAAATAAATTAAATATGATCATTTAGTTCATTAAACATATTCTATTTTGGGTGTAATAGCATTTAAGATGGCTAAAACTCTTCCAAGATCTAAATTGTTAGTATTTCATAAACCGGAAATTGTCTTAGCCCCCCCCCCAAAATTTTCCAGCCCCCTCCGAAATTATTTTCTATATACGCCCATGAGGCACAAACAATAAATAAGATCAAGGCACTGACTGACTTATCACTGAATAAGAAATGAAGATGGGAAGGATGGTAGAAGGGAATTCTAGGATAAAACGGAAGGATGGAACTATAACAACCCCTGGAAGGGAGGAAGCGCGACCGACCACTATGCAGAACTCCTAGGTTCAAGAACTAGACTATGAGACATCCGCGCTTCTTGCCCCGGAACTCCTACATCCGTATCTTACTATCCTTCTTACCCAAGGGGAGAATATTTTCACAAGATTTAAGATCGACCGCCTCTCTGTACACTTCCCATTGGAGGTACAGGCTCGTAAAAAATTCGAATTATCCAAAATTTTATTCGAATTAACCACGATTTTTTTACATTGTTTATGCCATAAATTCTAGGGACCGAGAGAAATATTCGAATTAAAGACGATTTCGAATTATCCATGTTCCACTGTACCAAGTTTCGTAGCGCAAAAGAAAAACCCTGGTGTGTACCGTGTTGACTGTAACACACACACATATGTGTATATATATATAAATACTTTGAGGGTTCGATCCGCCAGTAAATATAATTCCCAAATTTTGTTGTTGTTTGTAATATTTCTTCGGTAGTCGAAAAGCCCATGGTTTCTTAAGAACAATGGCTACAAAAATCTCACTTTTCTTCAAGGTATAATTGGAGTAGGCATTTACATTTTTTTAAAAATATTAACTGTACCTAGCTTTCCAATAGACACCAGTGATTAAAACAGAAACCCGCTATGATGCCGCGGTTCCTGCGAATCCGAATACTTGCTATGGATGTGTATTATGACTGACAGTAAGAACTGTAACATAATGCGAATAGTCCTTACTGTTCAGTGCATAGCTACTTGTCATGGTTTATACAGAGACAAACTAAACACACCAAGGTACTTCATAACTACACTACACACACAACACTTACTCACAGTAAACACTTAGAACTACCAAATTTGCTCCTGTTGCCTTCTAATATATCGAGTCAGCTTATATAATTGCCAACATATCAGCAGGTGACTAACTTTTATAACCATCCACAAATATTTTTCGGTAGCTCGGCAAGATTTATGTCGAGTCTCGTTGCAAGGAACCAAAAATTACGGCTAGTGCGGGAAAATAGCTTCTTTTTTTTTTTTTTTTTCTTTTTTTTTTTTTTGCTGAATAAACCTACAAGTATAATGGAGCTATTTTGATTATAACACAGGCACACACAAAAAAATGTGGTATTTTCCAAAGACACCATACATATATTCCGTTGTATTTTGACACGCAGAATCCGAATCCGGAGTCCGTTTCGTCCCATCAAGTCAGGTATAAGAGCATTTGAAGTTCAAAATTTGTATGAAGTCATAAAAAAAAAAATGGCTATATCTTCCATAGTTTTGAGGGTCGCTGAATTCGAATCCGAGGTCTTTTTCAGCCCATCGGCGCAAAACCAAGGTCATTTCAAAGACAAATATGTCTATTTTGCAAAAACTTAATCTGCAATCAAAATTCTTTTTTTGCAAAATAAAAATATCTGTACTTGTACGTAGAAGCCTACAGCAGATTTAATTTACTTATGGCCATATTGTGTGTCATAGACAGTTATTCATCAGCACTAACCCTGTCAAAGTTACACAACACCTCAGCCTAGAAGGTGTACAGCTCGTAGCGGGGATGGTGATATGCTTCAGGTAGGGTTGGGTTGGGTTGGGTTGGTAGTTTAAGGGCAGAAAACTGCTTGGTCATCTCCGCCCTTGTTGTGTTTAATTGTGCAAGATTAATGTTAAGATGGAGAGTGTTTTCAGTATTATGTGTTTGAGATAGAGTTGTGTTACTAAAGTTGTATTTGGGAGAATCTAAGTTTGGAAAAAAAGAGAAATTATTGTTGTTATAAAATTGCATGGATATAAGAACCAGATTCACACACACATAAATATATTTGCACTTATATAAATATAGTATACATATGTATGTATAGTGCACAGTACATATATAAATACAGTACAAATAATAAAAAATATATATAATGTAAACATATATTTTGTTTTATTTTATTATTTTTTTATTCATTTTATTTTTTTTTTATTTTTTTTTTTTTATTTTTTTTTTATTTTTTTTTTTTTTTTATTATTTTTTTTTTTATTTTGATATTTTTTAAAAATATTTTCTTCTTCTTTTTCCCTTTTTTTTCCTTCTTTTGTTTTAACTTTTTTTTTGTATATATATTTTTATTTTCCTCATTTATTTATTTTGATATATACTAGTGATTACACTGTACAACTAACAACTTTCTTATATTATACTAATGCTTACTATTACTATTATACTAATACTTACTATTACTATTATTTATTATTATTGTTCATAAAAAAAAGAAAAAAAAAAAAGAAAAAAAAAAAAGAAATTTAAAAACATACACATACTTTTACACACATACCTACAAATATTTATCAATTAATTAATATTATATATTTTATAGTAAAAGATATAGCTGCGCCCTTTTTAAAAATTCTACAACAACATCAACTGCTTTACAATCATCCCGCAGAGCTTCCGCCAAGTTTCTTGGTATTCCCAGCTGTTGAAGCAGCATCAGGTAGGAATCGAACCCCCACATGAGAATCCAAGATTTTAGGCAGTGGGCCACGTAGAAGCCTCCAGCAGATTAAGTTTACTTATGACAATATTGTTTATCTAAAACAGTCCTTTGACAGCACAGATTCCAACAAACCTACATAACACCTCAGCCTAGAAGGTGTACAACAGGGAGCACAGCTGGTGACCTCCAAACCCCGCGAGATGCTGTGGTATATGCCAGTCCGTTATAGAAAGGATTCGCTCTTGTAACGGTATATACCAGCTCCGACTACTTTCCTTTTCTTGTCTCCTTCTATTTCCATCTTACAACATTTATACCTCAGCCGAAGATCCTTACCGGCTAATCTCAACTTCTCCAGTCTTGCAATTATTTGGACTTATTAGGACAGCACAATACTCAGTTAAATTTATATATATATATATATATATATATATATATATATATATATATATATCATGATGATTAGATAGTTAGCCGTCGAGGTGAAAAGTAAAGATGGAATGGTTGGGATTCGGCTAAATAAACCTCAATATGATTTTATTTTAAAAAATCTATATTTCGGATGTTTCGGCTACTCATTGGTAGCCTTCGTCAGCTAAAATGACAAAAAAAAAGAAATTAATACAAAAACAAAAAAAAAATTATGATTGTGATAGGTAACAGACCTATAGATACAATTAACTTATAAAAGAACATATCGTCTTAAATTCTTAGAATGAAAAAGTAAATAGGTACAATGATTGATTTTAATAGTAATTAGTAACGTTAATTGATTTTACAAAGAAATAAGAAGCTACATACCAATGACAAATATAGTAGCTAATAGTAACATTAATTAATTTTACAAAGAAATAAGATACTACATACCAATAGAAATGCCGAGCGGCAGAGGAAGACCAAGGTTGCCAATTAAGTAACCATTGTAGAGTGTCTAAGGAGAAAAAGAAATCTACTGGGGTATAAGTAAGTGGAAACAGCAGGTGGTGGGGGAAATGTCGGTAAGGATCAAAAAGCAAGTTTATGACATGTCGGTAAGGATCAAAAGGCATGTTTATGACATATTTATGACAGGAAAGGAGAAAAAGGAGTTAATGGAGGGATACCCAAGGGGCATGGTAAAAATCTAGGTGGGAGGTCGGGAGAGTATGGTGGCTATATATATATATATATATAGCCACAGGGTGTAACATGGTGACGAATACATGAGGAGGTGATAGTAGACACCAAATGTAACACAAAAGTTCCTTTTAGATGAGGGTCTATTCCCAACAGGGAAAGAGGAAATTTAAATTTTGTTGTGATTTCTAGGTTTACCAGGTTTCTCGTTGAATAGAAAGCAATAACTACATAACTGTTTATGTAGTATATATAAGTAATTCCCAATTACAGCTTTGTAAGCAAGACAAAATTTACTTGAAGAACAAGTAGATTTTGCCAATTCTAAAACCTTTGAAAAGGGGCTAAAACGCAGTTTCAATTTAGAACCTTCTTATTTTTCAGGCAAGACATTCTCTCACCCGTACAAGCACAGAATCGGCTGCTCCAAGCAACTCATTATTGTTAAACTGCGTTTTAGCCCCCTTTCATTAGTTTTATGATTTACAAAGTCTACTTGTTCTTCAAGTAAATTTTGTCTAGTGCAGGATGCTGCAATTGAGAATTACGTATCTTAAACAATTGTGTAGTTATCTATTCAACGAAAAACCTGGTTAACCTAAAAAAACACAACATTTAAATTCCCCCCCTTCCTGTTGGGTATTGACCATCAGCTCAAAGGACTATTTCTGTTACCTAGGTGTCTACTATCACCTCCTAAGTATTCGTCACAACTTACGTTACACCCTATATATATATATATATATATATATATATATATATACATATATAAAATTTCCGCTCTTCTTTGGCGCTTTCTGGTGCGCTGCTCAGAAATAACTTTTCCAGCGGATGAAAATATACGTTCTGAGGCTACAGAGGAGCCTGGAACACAACGGTTCCTGGCTACATTATGTAGTTGGTTATAGTAACACGACAGTTATTTTTTTCCAGAATTGCAGCGGACATGCTTTCGACAGTGGATGGTGCTGCAAGTAATTCTGAATAGTTGGAATCGCATGTCCTCAGCTTTGTATCCTCATTTTTTTTCGTTGAACATCTATGAGAACGTTGCTTCTCTTTTCATTCGTAGGTAGTTTTGGAATTTCGGGTGTAGATGTAGAAGCAGCCAATAAAGTGGAATCAGAAGTGTCTGTACTGATACTTTGTCTCTGCAAACTACTAGCAGCGTTTTTAAAGGAAACTAAAGCCTTTTGTAACCTCATGTGAGCATTGAAATTGTTTAAAAACGCTTTCTTCTTCCACCTAAGGTCCATCAGAGTCGCCAAAGTAGGAATGGTTCTAGTTTCATAAGGAAAAAACCTGCAGGATACATTGGCTACCAACGAATCAAGGAATTATCGGTACGAGCCACCGCTCGTGTCAGTATTTAATACCACAGCCCTCCAGATGCTGACCACTTCAAATCTAGAAAAAATGTAAAAAATCTATCAATAGCTACAATTGATAGTCATATATCGATGGTAACTATCGACTATCGCCCATCCGTACCTCACACCTACCAATTTACTAACACTATTCAATGACTGCTTTAGAACTATTTCTAGTGCTACAGGCGATAAAAGAGACTTGAGATTAGAGTATATTTCTAGCAAGTTGAAGCCTGATGCACTTCTGCATGCAATCAATGCTCGTTGCATAATGCAAAAGGATTCATTAATTTCTCTATTTATTATTCAAATACAGATCAATAATCCATTCTAGTTTTACGTCTAATTTCTTCATTATTCAGTCAATAATTCGCTATTCAGATTTCTAGGAGACTGTTTCTTATCTGGAACATGATTTCTTATCTGGAGGTCTGCTGGTCTGGGGAAGAAGGGTCCTCAGGAAGATTTTTGGAGCCATAAGAGAGCAGCACTGGTAGAGGATCAGAAGCAATGACGAACTTACAGAAATGTATGGCGAGCCTGACATCCTCTATGTCATCAAGAAAGGTAGACTACGGTGGTTAGGGCACCCGGGGGCAAAAGAAAGAGAGGCCGACCAAGACGGAGGTGGCTTGATGACCAGGAGGAGGACTTGCGGACGCTAGGGATCTGAAATGGGAGGAACCTAGCAGCAAACCGCCTGGAATGGAGCAGGATGGTGGCAGAGGCCCTGGTCCTACAAGGACTGTAGCGGTCAACAGTTAGTTAGTTAGTTTCTTATCTACCAGGAAATGATAACCAATGTAAATAATATCAAAAGCAGAAGCGGTCCGTTCATATTCCTAGCACCATTAGTAAAGGAATAGTAGCAGATTTTGGTAGGGTTTGACATTCCTAGCTCCACTAGTAAAGGAATAGTAGCAGATTTTGGTAGGGTTCGACATTCCTAGCACCATTAGTAAAGGAATAGTAGCAGATTTTGGTAGGGTTTGATATTCCTAGCACCATTAGTAAAGGAATAGTAGCAGAATTTGGTAGGGTTTCATATTCCTAGCACCATTAGTAAAGGAATAGTAGCAGATTTTGGTAGGGTTTGATATTCCTAGCACCATTAGTAAAGGAATAGTAGCAGATTTTGGTAGGGTCTGACATTCCTAGCACCATTAGTAAAGGAATAGTAGCAGATTTTGGTAGGGTTTGATATTCCTAGCACCATTAGTAAAGGAATAGTAGCAGATTTTGGTAGGGTTTGATATTCCTAGCACCATTAGTAAAGGAATAGTAGCAGATTTTGGTAGGGTTTGATATTCCTAGCACCATTAGTAAAGGAATAGTAGCAGATTTTGGTAGGGTCTGACATTCCTAGCACCATTAGTAAAGGAATAGTAGCAGAGTTTGGTAAGGTCTGACATTCCTAGCACCATTAGTAAAGGAATAGTAGCAGATTTTGGTAGGGTTTGATATTCCTAGCACCATTAGTAAAGGAATAGTAGCAGATTTTGGTAGGGTTTGACATTCCTAGCACCATTAGTAAAGGAATAGTAGCAGATTTTGGTAGGGTTTGATATTCCTAGCACCATTAGTAAAGGAATAGTAGCAGATTTTGGTAGGGTTTGACATCCCTAGCACCATTAGTAAAGGAATAGTAGCAGATTTTGGTAGGGTTTGATATTCCTAGACCCATTAGTAAAGGAATAGTAGCAGATTTTGGTAGGGTTTCATATTCCTAGCACCATTAGTAAAGGAATAGTAGCAGATTTTGGTAGGGTTTGATATTCCTAGCACCATTAGTAAAGGAATAGTAGCAGATTTTGGTAGGGTTTGATATTCCTAGCACCATTAGTAAAGGAATAGTAGCAGATTTTGGTAGGGTTTGACATTCCTAGCACCATTAGTAAAGGAATAGTAGCAGATTTTGGTAGGTTTTGACATTCCTAGCACCATTAGTAAAGGAATAGTAGCAGATTTTGGTAGGGTTTGACATTCCTAGCACCATTAGTAAAGGAATAGTAGCAGATTTTGGTAGGGTTTGACATTCCTAGCACCATTAGTAAAGGAATAGTAGCAGATTTTGGTAGGGTTTGATATTCCTAGCACCATTAGTAAAGGAATAGTAGCAGATTTTGGTAGGGTTTGATATTCCTAGCACCATTAGTAAAGGAATAGTAGCAGATTTTGGTAGGGTTTGACATCCCTAGCACCATTAGTAAAGGAATAGTAGCAGATTTTGGTAGGGTTTGACATCCCTAGCACCATTAGTAAAGGAATAGTAGCAGATTTTGGTAGTGTTTGACATCCCTAGCACCATTAGTAAAGGAATAGTAGCAGATTTTGGTAGGGTTTGATATTCCTAGCACCATTAGTAAAGGAATAGTAGCAGATTTTGGTAGGGTTTGATATTCCTAGCACCATTAGTAAAGGAATAGTAGCAGATTTTGGTAGGGTTTGACATTCCTAGCACCATTAGTAATGGAATAGTAGCAGATTTTGGTAGGGTTTGACATTCCTAGCACCATTAGAAAAGGAATAGTAGCAGATTTTGGTAGGGTTTGACATCCCTAGCACCATTAGTAAAGGAATAGTAGCAGATTTTGGTAGGGTTTGACATCCCTAGCACCATTAGTAAAGGAATAGTAGCAGATTTTGGTAGGGTTCGACATTCCTAGCACCATTAGTAAAGGAATAGTAGCAGATTTTGGTAGGGTTTGATATTCCTAGCACCATTAGTAAAGGAATAGTAGCAGATTTTGGTAGGTTTTGACATTCCTAGCACCATTAGTAAAGGAATAGTAGCAGATTTTGGTAGGGTTTGACATTCCTAGCACCATTAGTAAAGGAATAGTAGCAGATTTTGGTAGGGTTTGACATCCCTAGCACCATTAGTAAAGGAATAGTAGTAGATTTTGGTAGGGTTTGACATCCCTAGCACCATTAGTAAAGGAATAGTAGCAGATTTTGGTAGGGTTTGATATTCCTAGCACCATTAGTAAAGGAATAGTAGCAGATTTTGGTAGGGTTTGATATTCCTAGCACCATTAGTAAAGGAATAGTAGCAGATTTTGGTAGGGTTTGACATTCCTAGCACCATTAGTAATGGAATAGTAGCAGATTTTGGTAGGGTTTGACATTCCTAGCACCATTAGAAAAGGAATAGTAGCAGATTTTGGTAGGGTTTGACATCCCTAGCACCATTAGTAAAGGAATAGTAGTAGATTTTGGTAGGGTTTGACATCCCTAGCACCATTAGTAAAGGAATAGTAGCAGATTTTGGTAGGGTTCGACATTCCTAGCACCATTAGTAAAGGAATAGTAGCAGATTTTGGTAGGGTTTGATATTCCTAGCACCATTAGTAAAGGAATAGTAGCAGATTTTGGTAAGGTTTGACATTCCTAGCACCATTAGTAAAGGAATAGTAGCAGATTTTGGTAGGGTTTGACATTCCTAGCACCATTAGTAAAGGAATAGTAGCAGATTTTGGTAGGGTTTGACATTTCTAGCACCATTAGTAAAGGAATAGTAGCAGATTTTGGTAGGGTTTGATATTCCTAGCACCATTAGTAAAGGAATAGTAGCAGATTTTGGTAGGGTTTGACATTCCTAGCACCATTAGTAAAGGAATAGTAGCAGATTTTGGTAGGGTTTGACATTTCTAGCACCATTAGTAAAGGAATAGTAGCAGATTTTGGTAGGGTTTGATATTCCTAGCACCATTAGTAAAGGAATAGTAGCAGATTTTGGTAGGGTTTGACATTCCTAGCACCATTAGTAAAGGAATAGTAGCAGATTTTGGTAGGGTTTGACATCCCTAGCACCATTAGTAAAGGAATAGTAGCAGATTTTGGTAGGGTTTGATATTTCGTGAAAAATATAAGAGAAGGAAGATTTAAGACAGGAAACTGGTAGTATTTCAAGTTCCTAAATACTGATATGATTCTCATTTCCTTTATTTTGTTCTACTAAAATATTCATTTTACCTTTAAATGAAATTTAAAACACAAAACAACCATTTGATAAGTGAGTTAATCGGAGGCATAACCCTTTCTTCACACAAAACTAACATTCTTGATATTTTAAACACAATCTTCTTCGATTGACATCGCCCAATCGAATATTACATCAGAACTATTTTTGTAGACAATTTAGTAAGGTTTTGAATGGTCACTTTACATAAACCACATTTTTCCAGCCGTTTTCGAGATATTTTTGAAAATACATCAAGATCCTATGTCTTTGGTTTTATGTCTATTAACATTTTTTTTCAAATACATTCTAACCTCTAAACGCCAACCAAATTTTAGATATCTTAGAATAGTTGAATGTCAAACGTCTGGAACAGGTTTTAACTAAATGAATCTTTTCTGAATAACCAAACTGAAAAGCAGTTCTATCAATTCTTGTTAAAAACGGTTAAAACTAATTATTATAAAATTTTAACGTCCATTTATTATTAACTACGAATTTGAGGACGGGTTGTCTACAGGTTACCACCCTTTTGTAGCCAGTAGGGCTGATGCCTAATCTTTTTTCCAAAGAAAAGCCACCACCCCTAGTGGGAATCGAACCCACGACCTTTAGCACGGAGTGTTAAGTGCTCACGCCTTAACGCTCACGGCCACCGGGCCTCCGTGGTTAAACCTAATATATTGCAAATGGTTATATTCGTTTTCCTACGTCAGAGAATCTATATAAAAATACCTGCAAGCATACTAACTCCAAAATGTAAGCGATATAATTTTTGTCCGCGAATTTTGCCCCAAAAAAATGTTCGGCACAGATTCTGCAGGTCCCCAAAACTCATTCAGCGACAGGAACATGAATTCATTCAATCGAATAAAAAACGAGGCGTAAGTTTTCTTTAATTCAGAAATCAAATGATTTTTTTAGAAAATCATTCAAAATTTGTTTTCAGGATTGTTAACTGATAAATAACAAGATGATAAATACTAAATTTGAACGTGTTTCATTGATTTTATTCGATACATTATATTACGCCATTAAAACCCGACTGACATTACTTATAGGATAACCTTATATATATATATATATATATATATATATATATATATATATATATATATACATACATATATATATATGTATATATATCACGATGCCAAAGTACCATCACCGGTGCTAAGTAACACTTCTCCGTCGGAAATTTAAGAAAATTGTGAATATAATGACAAAGATAGTACAATGATTTCTTTATTGACTGCATGTTCTATCAGAGAGTTGACAACTCAACCTGAGTAATAGCCTAGATCCATTCTTCCTGATAACAGAAGCACACTGATAATAGCACTTAAGATAAGGCCTGGTCACGTGAAGTATATGGGAGAGTCACGCGAGCTATTCTATGCCTTCATTGGAACTATCACGGTAATCCGTCGTACGTCTCGTGACACTGTACGGCTGACATACTAAAATAGGCTCGTGCCAAATAGGTATAAAGTTATCCAGAATTGGAAAGTCAATCAATTCACATTGCCTGATTTTAGCACGAAACCTGCTTTAGCCTTGAAATAACAGCCTGAAAACTTAACGCAAGAGTGGAATGGATATGAGAGTCGAAAATAGGGCCAAAACAATAATTGTCAAGAAATTATAGCAGGAATTTCAGCCGATAGAGAGTTGTTCAGCAAACGAAGGTATTTCCGCTGATCGAAGGTTGTTCAGCAGACGGAAGATATTTAAGCTGACAGGAGGTTGTTCAGCACACGGAAGGTATTTCAGTTGATCGATGGTTGTTCAGCAGACGAAGGTATTTCGTCTGAAAGTAGGTTGCTCAGCATACGGAAAGTATTTCAGCTGATCAAAGGTTGTTCAGCAGAAGAAGGTATTTCAGCTGTTCGAAGGTTGTTCAGCATACGGAAGGTATTTCAGCATACGGAATGTATTTCAGCTGATCATAGGTTGTTAAACAAACGGCAGGTATTTTAGCTGATAGTAGGTTGTTCAGCATACGGAATGTATTTCAGCTGATCGAAGGTTGTTAAACAAACGGCAGGTATTTTAGCTGATAGTAGGTTGTTCAGCATACGGAATGTATTTCAGCTGATCGAAGGTTGTTAAACAAACGGCAGGTATTTTAGCTGATAGTAGGTTGACCAGCATACGGAAGGTATTTCAGCTGATCGAAGGTTGTTCGGCAGACGAAGGTATTTCAGCTGATTAGAGATATTTCAGATGATCGAAGGTTGTTACACAGACGGAAGGTATTTCAGCTGATAGTAGGTTGTTCAGCATACGGAAGGAATTTCAGCCGATAGTAGGTTGTTCAGCAAACGAAGGTATTTCAGCTGATCGAATGTTATTCAGCAGACGGAAGATATTTAAGCTGACAGGAGGTTGTTCAGCATACGGAAGGTATTTGAGCTGATCGAAGGTTGTTCGGCATACGGAAGATATTTAAGCTGATAGTAGGTTGTCCAGCCGACGAAGGTATTTCAGTTGATCGATGGTTGTTCGGCAGACGAAGGTATTTCGTTTGATAGTAGGTTGTTCAGCATACGGAAGGTATTTCAGCTGATCGAAGGTTGTTCAGCAGACAAAGGTATTTCAGCTGATTAAATATATATTTCAGATTATTGAAAGTTGTTAAACCGAAGGAAGGTATTTTTTTTTTTTTTTTAAACCTGTACAGATACATCTGTACAATGATCAAGTATGACGATGCAGATATTTGTTATGTACAAGTTGGCAAAACTGGCAAAAGTAAAATAAAATAAAAAAAAGATGCAAAATATGGAAGAAGCCAACCATTATTAGCACTTCCGGAGGTGTCTCAATAATTATTTTAATGATCATGAAGAGATCAGGAAGTAAATTGTCTCGGGGCCACTGTCTCTTTAGCCGCCTGAGTGTATTATCTGGATGGGATTGGGAAGATAAGGATAGACCTTCGGGATTAGGATGGTAAGACAATTTGGAGTGGAACGCTTGGAAAGGGGTTTTAACGAAGTCAAGGACAAATGAGATATTAAGGTTCACCCATGCGTCGGCATAAATGTCTTGTTGTGTTGTCGTGAAGTTGGATCAAGTCATTTATTACTAGAATAATTCCCAGAATTCGTCCTTTGGTTTCAGTTTAATTGGAATTCCAAAGAGTGCTATGTGCGTTTAGATCTCCCAGAAATATAAAAGTTTGTTCAAGTTGTTTAAGCAGCCAAATAAGAGCAAACAGTGACTTGCTGAAAAAATTAGTGGGTAAAGCATGTTCCATTTATATAGAATTTTGGCTGTTGGCTCAAAGCAGAACGAAAGAGGTCTTTAACAGGAGAGTTATATTAAACAGCCGCCTCCTGAGAAGCAATCTTAGGTTGGTCCGAAGATGGACCGATAGAGGGAACAAAAATACAATAATTGAATTTTTGGAAAATATCAATATTAGATAATGCCTAGAGACGTACACAAGTTTCCCAGGAAGCAGCGTTAATGGAAAATGTTTGAAGTCCGGACTTTATTGAAGCCAACAACTTTCATTGGGTGAAGTTTCTTGTTGATTGAATGATTAGAGCCTTTTAAAGCCTGATAGATAACGAAATTATATTGAAAAGCTAACCTTTCCATGAAGGTTCAAGGCGGAAAACCTTCCAATTTACTCTTATCAGTGAAATACATCATCCAGTTTCAGAACTTCTACTGATTGAAATAAATTTTTCATCTTTTTATCTTCTAGTAATAACAATGGGGGCCAGATTGACTCAGTGGTTCATTACTGGACCCATGTTCTGGATAAAATGCTAATGACCTAGGCAATTGAAGAACCTATAATGAAAAAGAAAGTCCGTCACGCAGGAGCTGCTCAACTAAGCACATTCCACACAAGGGGGCAGTGTATGTTGCATTCCTGAATTATCTGCTTTAAATAACCTGCATAAACGTATTTAAAAAAAATTATGCGAGGTAATACAGGTATACTACTTAATAAATACACAAACGCTTCACATTTTTGGTGCTGAGAAGACCGTTGACCGTTCATGTTATGAAGGTAGAATTTGTCAGGGTTCCTTCGGTAATAAAACTAGATTTTTAATAGGAAAATGAGTTTTATTGTTAGCTGACGTTTCGGCTTGAATTTCAAGTCTTCAACAGGGCTGTAAAACAAGTAGGAGAGAGTTTATATCTGTGGTGTTATATCAAGTAGGTGAATTTGTTAATATCTGTTATGTAATTCATAAAGTAGACAGCAGAGGCCAGCACCATAGTAATTCATAAAACAGCAGCCAGAGGCCAGCAGCACAGCTTGCGAGTAGATAGCTCTTATCAAAGAAAGGCCAGCGCTCCTTAGTTAGACAGTGACTGTCGACATAAAATTGAAATAAACTGCATTACATGATTATTTATTAATGTAAAGTCATCAATGAGTTCGAGTTATTCTAATTATCAAGAACATCAACAAATAAATTTTATACATTATTCAAAATGACTGTCGATTCAAAATGGCCGTCAGAATCTGAATGGTTCAGTGTAGCCAATTTTTTTTTCAACAAAACGTTTGACCTTTTGACCAAATTTTGAAATTTGACTATTTTGACTGACCTAGCCTAGGAGATTTCCATAATCAAGACCTACCTGTGTGCCAAGTTTGGTCAAAATGGTCAAACGGTGTAGATTTCTGTAAGGAACAAAGAAACAAACAGATAAACGGACAAACAGACAAACACTTGATTTATATATATATATATATATATATATATATATTTGCTAGTATTAACTCTCTCCTACATGAGTGCAAGCTCAATAGCTACATTACTTCGGCGTTAATAAAGGGTACAAGGGTACGTTTTAAAAAAATAAAAGTGAAAAAACATAATTTGTTAAACGTTAACGAAACAAATAAATTTACTTTTTATATTCCTTGAACGCTCCGCTACATGTGAATTTAGCATCATAAAATTTTCAAAATAGGCTACCTCTGTTGGAGTGATGACCCAAACAAGAGATGCTAATTGGCTTTTGATGAATTCCCGCATTTCCCCTTTAATGAAGGTATTTTCCCGTGATGTGTCACTAGACCTGTGGCTGGTCTAGTGATTCTGTCACTGGAAGTATCTCGCTTCTATCTGTCAGCAGCATGGCTCTCTAAACTCAACTTGTTAGGATCGAAACTCTCAAAGAGAATTCACAAAAACTCGCATGTGAATAAAAAAACATTTTTTTTTTTTGCTCTCTTGAACCATATAATTTTTTTAATTAAAAATCCATTATATGTGTTTTAGGTGATAAAAATGTTTTAACAGGTTCAAAACATAGGTTCAACCTGTTATAAATAATCATTAATAATTATGATTTATTTATCGTTAATAAATTAATATGCATATCTTTATAATAGTGACATAAAACTAAACAAAAAATAACATTATTATATAGAATAGTATATTGATTAGGTAATAAATAAATAAGTATGAGGAAATAAAAATAAAGCGGAAATATGAGTTTTTTTTTTAATAGAATAAGTAGTCCAAATATTTAACAAAAGCCATTGTTCATATTTTTTAGTAATTTTACATAAATCTACCACATTGTTGAGGAAAGAACTTAGTTATGCAGTTCCTGCGTGACGGACCTTTTCCATTTCCGAAGTAATTATTTTTTTTTTTTTAAATGCCTTAGGCTGCACCTACATCGGACCCGTATTTCTCCCGATCCGATCCAATCAGATTTCGTTTGACCGGCAGCGGCCGACGTGAGTGCCTACATTGGTCCCGACCTGATCCGATCCGATCTAGTCACAGCTCGTCAGTAATGACCTCGTAGTGAAGTGAAAATGAGTGATTAATTTAAGAAATACTACCTAATAAGCATAGAAACCGATTAGGTTGAATGTTGGAGGTATGAAGGAGGAGTTGAGAGGCCAATCAATCTTCTGGAAGTATATCAGTCACGAAAAAATAAAACAATCTTAGTGTAACAGTTAATTTTTAACTGGAACACTATGAGAGGAGAAGCATTAGCATTCATTTTTTTTTTTTTAAATTATTTATAAGAACGCTTGCTAGAAGGTTATAAACATCTTTCCGCGTAATTTAATAAACAAGGGAAACAAACAACAATAATGCGACTAGATAAAGTTGTTCTAAATTTTATTAGCATTCTTTAAAAAAAAAAAAAAAAAAAAAAAAAAAAAAAAAAAAAAAAAAAAAAAAAAAAAAAAAAAATCGGTTAAGATGTTGGCTGTAGACATTTTTGAAACACAATATGTAGGTTGACCGACGGTCCGAAATTTTCTAGAAAGAAACAAGTTTGAACGGCCAAGAATCGGTAGCCATTGGATCGGATCGGATCGGGACCAATGTAGGCACTTCCATTGAGATGATTGTTTTTGTTTTTCTTCCGACAGTCGGTGGCTATCGGATCAGATCGGACCGGGACCAATGTACGTGCCCCCTTACACGTCATAAGTGGTTTTCCTCCTTATGGAGATAACACCCAACAATGAAGGGGATAACAAGAACAAAAGACTCCATCAGAGGACATAACTTGATTACAAATATTGATTTGTGCAAACGGGAGATTGTGTAATTGAAAAACGAGGACCGGAGCTGGGAGTCATCGCCGCCGGCTAACTACAATTCTAAAACATTATAGCTCTGTGTCCAACCTCGGTCGGCCATCTCTCCGAAAATATTTCATTGCCAACGGCCATCTCTACGGAGAACACACCGGTTATAGTAGATCAACGAACGGAGCGTGTTTGGCACTGCGGTGGTTGATAGCTAAGGAAAACCACGTGCCTTTGGCATTATTAAAGGGTGGGAACTTGTAGATAGCCCGGCTTAATAGCCCAAAAGATGAGAAAAAAATATTATATAAATATCAATAGGTTATTCTTTTTTTAAAGGCTTTATAAGTAAACAAATTGTTTTAATCTTCTTTTTATATGATTGCTTTATTTGTCGACGCGTGTCTGGCACTTGACCTCTCTTGACAAGAAGATAAATATTTATACGCACACACATAGATAGTTAATAATAAATTCGCAGTTAATAATAATGGACGTTTAAATTTAAATAAATCATTTTTAATTATTCATTAAATGACCCGTAGCTCAAATATATATATATAACTGGCGAATAAGGCGGAAGGTCAATAAAATATCGTCACACACTTATAGAATAGTGGGAAGATAAATAAAAGTGTGTGACGATATTTTATTGACCTTCCGCCTTATACGGGGAAGATGAATAAAAGTGTAAAAGTGTGTGACGATATTTTATTGACCTTCCGCCTTATACGGGGAAGATGAATAAAAGTGTAAAAGTGTGTGACGATATTTTATTGACCTTCCGCCTTATACGGGGAAGATGAATAAAAGTGTAAAAGTGTGTGACGATATTTTATTGACCTTCCGCCTTATACGGGGAAGATGAATAAAAGTGTAAAAGTGTGTGACGATATTTTATTGACCTTCCGCCTTATACGGGGAAGATGAATAAAAGTGTAAAAGTGTGTGACGATATTTTATTGATCTTCCGCCTTATACGGGGAAGATGAATAAAAGTGTAAAAGTGTGTGACGATATTTTATTGACCTTCCGCCTTACACGGGGAAGATGAATAAAAGTGTAAAAGTGTGTGACGATATTTTATTGACCTTCCGCCTTATACGGGGAAGATGAATAAAAGTGTAAAAGTGTGTGACGATATTTTATTGACCTTCCGCCTTATACGGGGAAGATGAATAAAAGTGTAAAAGTGTGTGACGATATTTTATTGACCTTCCGCCTTATACGGGGAAGATGAATAAAAGTGTAAAAGTGTGTGACGATATTTTATTGACCTTCCGCCTTATACGGGGAAGATGAATAAAAGTGTAAAAGTGTGTGACGATATTTTATTGTCCTTCCGCCTTATACGGGGAAGATGAATAAAAGTGTAAAAGTGTGTGACGATATTTTATTGACCTTCCGCCTTATACGGGGAAGATGAATAAAAGTGTAAAAGTGTGTGACGATATTTTATTGACCTTCCGCCTTATACGGGGAAGATGAATAAAAGTGTAAAAGTGTGTGACGATATTTTATTGACGTTCCGCCTTATACGGGGAAGATGAATAAAAGTGTAAAAGTGTGTGACGATATTTTATTGACCTTCCGCCTTATACGGGGAAGATGAATAAAAGTGTAAAAGTGTGTGACGATATTTTATTGACCTTCCGCCTTATACGGGGAAGATGAATAAAAGTGTAAAAGTGTGTGACGATATTTTATTGACCTTCCGCCTTATACGGGGAAGATGAATAAAAGTGTAAAAGTGTGTGACGATATTTTATTGACCTTCCGCCTTATACGGGGAAGATGAATAAAAGTGTAAAAGTGTGTGACGATATTTTATTGACCTTCCGCCTTATACGGGGAAGATGAATAAAAGTGTAAAAGTGTGTGACGATATTTTATTGACCTTCCGCCTTATACGGGGAAGATGAATAAAAGTGTAAAAGTGTGTGACGATATTTTATTGACCTTCCGCCTTATACGGGGAAGATGAATAAAAGTGTAAAAGTGTGTGACGATATTTTATTGACCTTCCGCCTTATACGGGGAAGATGAATAAAAGTGTAAAAGTGTGTGACGATATTTTATTGACCTTCCGCCTTATACGGGGAAGATGAATAAAAGTGTAAAAGTGTGTGACGATATTTTATTGACCTTCCGCCTTATACGCCAGTTATATAATTTTTAATTTGTTTTTAATAAATAAACACAAAGATTAAAAATGATTTATTTAAAGTTAAACGTCCATTATTATTAACTACGAATTTTACGAAGGACGGGTTATCTTTATTCTTTATTCAGAGTCCGAAAAAGTTCATTTCCTCATCATCTGAGGATTGAGAAGTCAAACCTAGGAGCTTCGAGGTTTGGCTATAACATACAGATCATTCCTTGCTGAGCAGAAGAAAGATTTAAAGATATCAGAACAAATAAATAGTTTCATAGAATTTATTTAAATTTTAACGTCCATTATTATTAACTGAGAATTTTGGGACGAGCTCTCTATAGGTCACCACCCTTTTCTAGCCAGGATAGGGCTGATGCCTTTTATTGTTTCTAAAGATAAGCCACCACCCAGGTAGTGGGAATCGAACCCACGACCTTTAGCACGGAGTGTTAAGTGCTCATGGCCACCGGGCCTCCGTTTAAAAATTAAAAAGGATTGCTCAAAAACTGTTTTTTTTTTTAATTTTATTATGGCATAATTAGAATTTTATTATTTTCTTACTCAATAAAAAATATGTCTACGTTAATTACGTTAAAATTGTACATAAGTCCTTGTTTTTGGAATCTCTCTCTCTCTCTCTATATATATATATATATATATATATATATATATATATATATATGACAAGTGGTAACTAGTAAATAACCCTTAATTAAGCTATGTTATGTATGGAGAAATGGATATTATGATTTTAATAAAAAATATTTATTCTCTATATTAATACTTGGCCTGGGAAAAAAACTTCAATCCAGTGAACTAAAACGTACCTACACAAGCACAATGCTCACCAAAATTGGCGCAGGAGTATGTGATTCCTAACATTGACTGTTCATATATATATATATATATATATATATATATATATATATATATATATAATAAAGCTTTATTTACAATATTTACATAGTATCATACATAAGTGTTTATAACATGTACAATAAACATGTTCTTGCTAATTTATAGCAAATTATTTGATTTTTATAGTTTTGTAATTTTTTGGGAAAAATTTCAAAAAAACCCAGAACATTTTAAATACTAAGTTGAATTACATTACATTGTGCCTGTCAAGTAAAATGTGTTTAGTTCGTCTGTGTAGGTATCTAGTTAGTGATTTTTTGTCGTAGTCACCTATGTTTGCTATGTGTGGATTAATGGAATGTGTTACTTGTCCAAAAAACTTGTCAGTAAGTTTGTATATGTAGTCTGTTATTGTAGCTATTTCTAGTTCTTCGTCCATGTGTGTGATCTTTGTGTATCTTGGATAATTGTTGATTATTCGGAGGCAGCAGTTTTGTATAATTTGTAGTTTTTTGTAGTTTGTTGTCGATGCGCAGCCCCATACTGGGCAGGCATAACAAAGGACGGGGCGGATGACACTCTTGTGGATAATCATTTTATTTTGCGGATTTAGTTTTGAATTTCTATTAAAATAAGGATAAATTTTATAAAGTAGATTTTTAGCAGCTTCGGTTTTATTGTTTATGTGTTTTGTGAATGTTAGGCCTCTATCTAAAGTCACTCCTAAATACTTAATGTGCTCTGTCCATGAAATACTGTGGTTTACAAGATAGAGTTTGCTTGGGATATTTGGGCGTCTTTTTGTGAAGATAATGGCGTCTCTTTTAGCGAGATTAATTTTAATTTTCCATTTTTTGCAGAATTTGTTGATTTTCTTGTAGGTATTTTGTAGTCTGTTTGTTATGGTGTCTATCCTGAATGAGCTAGTGTATATGGCTGTGTCGTCGGCAAACAGAGAGAGATTTGTGTCTTTAGATTGAGGTATGTCGTTGATGTATATATTGAAGAGGGTGGGGCTAAGACAGGAACCTACTGTTCATATAGATGTGAAGGTATAGGAAAGGATAGAATACATCCTGCTTGTAATTAGTAGGGACCGGATTCTTAGGTTATCACCTATTTTTCCCCTTTCTCCTAAACATGATAATGATTAGTTATTTATATGATTCGCGTCATGTAGTATTATTCATGAAAATTTGGAAGAACCTTAAAAAACCTATTCAGGATGCTATGTCCTAAAATCACCTAAACAACGATGGGATTACCAAATCTTTAAAAAGCACAACAAAAATACAAAGAAAATTCTGTTTGAGAATTTTTCTATTTGTTTATTCTTTGCGTTCGTATGAATGTGTGTTCTCCCCTGTTTAAACCTCTTTAGGTGTATAGGTAGGTTACAGAGTTAAAGTTAGGTTATTGTCAGTTCTATTCAGGGAGGTTCTGTTCTGTTTAATAGTTTGTTTTTAAGTACCTTTCAATAGGCTGTAAAATTCTTCTTGATGTTCCTTAGAAATTGGAACTCTTCCGCCGAGAAACTTAAAAATCCCCTTGACATATTTATTTTAATTGTTTTGTTGTCTGTTTTTATTTGTTTTGTTTTTTTTATTAATGTATATTTTATTTATAGATTTCATTCACTCTGTTTTTTAAATAAATATTTAGATGAATATTTGGACTGTTTATTTTTTTTAAATAACTGATATTTTCGTTTGTTTTTTATTTCCTCATTTTTGTTTTCCGTCTCAATATACCATTCTATTAGTCTGAGAGCTGGCAACGCACTTTTCATGAAGTGTTTTATGCACCTTGAAATTTTGCTATAATATACCTCTTAGGTAGATAGGAAGGTATATATGTGTTTCCTGGACATACCTTGGAACACCAAGTACTGCGCATAGGGGAAAGGTGCAAAACAATATTTCCAAGAAATAGAGTTTTAATCAGAAGCCAACTATCTTTAATGTGAAATTAAGACAATTTTACAATGATTAATAAATATGGCAGGCACTTTTAAGAAGTATAACACGTAAAAAAAAAAACTTAATTGTTTTCATTCTCATATTAAATGAGAGTTTTATTCGCGCTGCCATTTAAACCGGAACAGCTGTACAAGATCATATGAGCAAAAACCAATGAGAGCGCAGAGAATAACCACAACTGCGCGGTGCTGTCATTCACTCTTACGGTTACGCGCAGTGTATTGCAGTCTATCATATTCAACATTTATTTTTATGTTTCCTGATAATTATACCCCACAATAGTGTCTGCCCTCTTGTAATTATTTTCAAATATGTTTACTGAAGACGCTGTTTAAATCGCAGCGTGAATAAAGCACTTCATTTAATATTAAAAATAAAAACTAGGTACTTAGTTTTTTTTTTTATTATTATTATCATTTTAACTCCCTTAAAAGTGCCTGCCTAATTTATTATTAATTTGAAAATTGCCTAATTTGCCATTTTTTTCATTATTAATAGTTGGCTTCTGAATAAAACTCTATTTTCGGACAATATTGTTTTGCACCTTTCCCCTATGCGCAGTACCTGGTGCACCAAGGTATGTCCAGGAAACACATCCTTACCTTCTTATCTACCTAAGAGGTATATTATAGCAAAATTTCAAGGTGCATAAAACACTTCATGAAATGTGCGTTGCCAACTCTCGGTCTATATAAAATAATGTTATTTGTTGTTTATTATTATGTCACTATCGCAAATATATACATGATGATATTAATGATTAATAATAATTGGTTTAATTTAATTTTGAACCTAGTCAAACATATTTATCACCTAAAAAAACCTATAATGGATTTTTAAATAAAAACCTAAAAATACCTCTAATTGCTTGAAAAATCTAATTTGCTCATTTTATGCTAAAAATCCTGTCCCTAGTAATTGGATATAGCCGTCAAACCTCGGCGGTACAGATCAAAGACTGGCTTTATGAGGTGTGTACTGTTTGATAAATACCACAGCATTCAACCCATACACGGTGTTGTGTGTTCGCAGCTCCAACAAGAATCGATTTTCCGATTTCAGAGTATATTCTAGCAATATATAAGCAATCCATTCTCATATTCTCCATTCTCTATCGTTATTTTTTCATGAAAATGGGCCTTAATGGATTTTTAGTGTTTTTCAGTTTATTTCTATCTCCCGGTAGATCAGTAGATTTTATTATTCGTCACTTCCATCACGACTAAAGAATTTTCAGGACGGTTGTATCACAATATCCACGAGTATATATATATATATATATATATATATATATATATATATATATATATATATATAGGTGATAGTTTTGGTCAAAACAAACAATTTAAAGCCCATATTGCCTTATCAAAATATTACCCGTTTCCAAGGTATTTGATATTTTAGGTTTTTTTTTTTTTATAAAAAGTCACTGTTGCTTAAGTTTTAGGTTTTTTTTTTTTTTTTTTATTTCTAGCATTTGAGCTGGAAGTTTTTATTGTGTTTGTATTTAAGAATTCCTAGAAAAAAACTTATATGGCGCTAATACCCAAATAGTTGATGCGCCGTTAAAAAGGAAAAAAACAAAAAAAAAATCATAAAAACAGAGAAGAGATAGTGAGTCTAAATAAAAATGCATTATAAAAAAAAAATTTAAGAAATTTTTAAAAAAAAAAAAGTCAAAAAGTTATTAAGAATAATTTATTATAAAATTAAAGTGTTTTTTTTTTTTAATGTGACTACTATTATTAAACCATCGCAATCTTCACCTTAATTTGCTTTTAATAATATTGCTCTTCAGCTGTCAGCAAGTTTTATTCTGTTAAGTGGAACTTAAATTACCTCCTGCTTATGTGTTTGTCACACTTTCTTTTTCTAAGAATTATAAACATTTTCCCCGACTATTATACCTTTTTGTGTAGCTTAATAAACAGAGATGTTTTTAGTATAACTTGCTGGAATAGCTACTAATAAATTAATAGTTTATTCTGAATGTCTTAAATACAAAAACAATAAAAACTCCCAGGTAAAATGCTAGAAATTGTGAAAAAACCTAAAACTTAAGCAACAGTGACGTTTTATAAAAAAAAAAAAAAAAAAACCTAAAATCTACTATATATTTGTCAAATACCACTCACTCACTCACTCATCTATTAACGCCCAGCCCAAACCGCTCGACAGAAAATTTTGAAATTTTGCATGGACACTCCCTATATAACGTAGGCGTTCGCTAAGAAAGGATTTTTTGATATTCGTATTTTTAAGCATTTTTAGGGGGGTTTAAAGTTTGAGTTGGTTAGAGCAGGCAAGCCTAGGAAGCCTGCGTTGCTAGGACGATAAAGAACAGCTGTTACCTTACATTATCTATCTCATAGTTTTATTTCTAATTGAGGTTAATTTCAACTATGATGGCAGTCCTTGAATTACTAGATATTAACTGTCCCTCATAGAGTTTTAATTGCGTTTCTTTTCTGCCTGTCCCCGTCAGATAGGCTTGCCATATTTTTGGAGAGTTAAACCGAGACACATTAATATGGGATGGGCATACCAGGGGGGGGGGGTTAAAAAGAGTACAAATTATAAGCAAAATGGTTGGTGAGTTTTAAGCCTAGCAACTAACGGGAAGGGGGAATCCTAAACTGTTAGTCTACCCAAACCTTAAAAATAAGAAGGGAACTTTTTTTGCTACTTGATTTTCTTAAAACAATCTCTCAGCCAAATAGTAGTGTCTGGCAGCTGGCAGCGCTGTGCATGTAGTTCCAGCGTTTTGCAGTTAGATTACTTCTCATTTCTTTGACACTGTGAGCAGTAGTAAAAATGTTAATTGTAGAAAAGTAACCGATTTAAAAAAGATTCTTATAAACATGTATTCATTACTTTTTACATCTTACAGCCATTTCCAGGACATTGATAAAACCGGGCGCTGGACACCGAAACAATTGCAAAATACCGGGACAGTCCCGGTCAAACCGTGATGTATGGCATATCCTTAGGTTTTCCAGGCGAGGTAATAATATCCGGAACCCTTGCACAGCCTCCTCGCCTATAACCTTGGTAATGCTCGTAAATATATTGGGTGTTACCATATGACTTCTTGGAAACATAAACTTTTAAATTTTAACGCCCATTGAATAAAATATAGTATGACGGGAACCGTGCTGTAATAAACTGCACAGAATTGTATAGTAACGTAATTTTAATGAAACATTATTTAACGCAACAAAATAACTACTTATCTGCCGTGACGAAGCACGGGTATTCAGCTAGTAACTACTTATCTGCCGTGACGAAGCACGGGTATTCAGCTAGTAACTACTTATCTGCCGTGACGAAGCACGGGTATTCAGCTAGTATTAAATACATTGAAAGCGGGTTACTTTTGGATAAGGCAATATAGGCTTAATTTTTTTTTTTTTTTTACCAAAACTATGACATCACGAAGGATTTGAGCCGACTTACTACTAACCCTGTATATATAATTACTAAAATAAGGGTTTAAGAGTTAAATAAGTATAAATGAATAAAACTAAAAGCTGCTTGTATATCAGCCTCCTAATTCTAGTGAAGATTAATGTTGAATAGATTAGGTATATATTATCTAGACCGCCTCGGATTTTGTAAGAAATATTCCATGATAAATTGCCCCGCTCAGTTTTACAAATTGTTCCTAGAAAGAGAGTAAGAAAAATGGCGGAGTGTATGTAAGGATGTATATCCATCAAGGAGAGGTAAAGAACTGCCTTTCATATTTATCCAGGTCACCAATCCACATTAGCCATTTCAGCTGGGTTTCGGTGGATCTTAAGTACATAACAGAGTTGGGCATTATTCAATAAATTTTTTATTCAATGATCATTCAAATAAATTTTTATTGAATAATAATTTATTCATTGATTACGTTATTCATACATTGAATAATTTTTTATTCTATGAATAACAGGGTTGGATCATTATTCAATAAATTTTTATTGAATAAGAATTCATTCATTTATTCAGTTATTCATTGACTGATTTTATATATATATATATATATATATATATATATATATATATATATATACAGTATATATATTCAGTAAACAGTATCACTCAAATATATAGTTTCCATTAAAAGAAAGAAAACATTTGATGTATTTAACGAAAAATCTCAATCAAATAAATAATTTGTATTCAATAAAAATTTTCATTCAAATAAATTATTTTTATTCAATAAAAATGTTCATTCAATAAATCATTTTTATTCAATAATGAATAAAAATATAAATTTACGTTATTCATTGATTCACTGAATAATGAATGAAAAATTATTCATTATTCAGAATGAAATATCAAATTTATTCATTATTCATTATTCATTATTCTGAACGACATGGATGGTCTAAGTTTCAAATAGGCTATTCATGAAGTTCGCAATGATTTGAAGCAATACAGTAACGAACTTGTATAATTCGAACTCCTAGGGACCGATAAAAAAGTTCGAATTAACCAAAATTCGAATTACAAAAGTTTTCGAAAATAAAGAGCTACAAAATCGAACTTCATATTTTCACATTTTTTAATTAAAAAAAAATACATTTTAATTAAAGAAAAACAACATTTCATGAATTGATGATTACGTACATAATTAATAAATAATTTATCCAGAATTTAAATATAAAAGTCTATTGTTTTGAATAAAAAGTCATTTTCATGGGCAAGAATTTTTTCTTTATTTTTCAGGTAAGTTAGTAAAGAGTTGGGAGGAATTTAAAAGTTCTTGGCAATTTCAGATTTTTTCCTTATTCCTTGTTTAACTTCACTAATCGCTGCTATTTTCTCTGACAACGTTAAAGTTTTATAACTTCTATGCTACCACATATTAAATCAACAATTCACTGAACTGCACTGTACACCGGAAATTCAAGGCACAAACAACACAACATATCTAGGACTTATAACTGAATAAGAAATGAAGATTAGTGTGAACGAATTCTAAGATAAAACGATAGGATGGAACTATAACAACCCCTGGAAGGGAGGAAGCGCGACCCACCACTTTGCAGAACTCCTAGAGTCTAAGAACTAGACTATGAGACCGCCGCGCTTCTTGTCCCGGAACCCCTACATTCGTATCTTATTATCCTTCTTACCCGAGGGGAGAATATTTTCACAAGATCTAAGACCGACCGTCTCTTTGTCCACTTCCCATTGGAGGCACAGGCTCGTAAAAAATTCGAATTATCCAAAATTTTATTCGAATTAACCACGATTTTTTTACATGGTTTATTCCCTAAATTCTAGGGACCGAGAGAAATATTCGAATTAAAGACGATTTCGAATTATCGAAGTTCGAATTATCCATGTCCCACTGTATTAGAAAACTAGCTGAATCCCCGTGCTTCGTCACGGCAGATAAGTAGTTATTTTATTGTGTTAAATAATATATCATCAAAATTAAGTTTATTATAGCACGGTTCCCGTCGTACTATATGTTATACATGAATTGATAAGTATTCAAAGTATGATATTTCTTGACACTGGGGCGCTCCGGACTGGTGTCAACAAACAAATAACCTAGATATAACCCGTTATCCCATGTTTCTTAGATGTCATTTGGAAACACCCATTATTTTTGCGAGCATTATCAGGAAGTTCTGTGACTGGGGATGCTGATGGGTGAGGAGGATGTGCAAGGGTTCGGGATATTATTACCTCGGATTGGCCATCACCAGGAAAACTCTATGGGGGACAATTTGAAATGGACCTGAATTAAAATGGTGATTTTGTTCCTCATAGCGTAAACTCTATGAGGGACAGTTTATTTCTAGTAATTCAAGGACAGCCATCATATTTGAGATTAACCGCAATTAAAAATAATACTATGAAATACATACAGTACGGTAACAGCAGTTCTGTTATCGTCTTAGTAACGCATACAGTACGTTACCAGCAGTTCTGTTATCGTCTTAGTAACGCATACAGTACGGTACCAGCAGTTCTGTTATCGTCTTAGTAACGCATACAGTACGGTGACAGCAGTTCTGTTATCGTCTTAGTAACGCATACTGCCTAAGCGCATTTGTTGTGTGTTTTATTGAGTTGGCTTCTCAATAAAACACTATTTTTAGGCAATATTTGTTTGCACTATTCCTTCTTATGTACCTTCTTATCTACCCAAGCAAAATTTGACCATTATAGCAAATTTTTAAGGCTCATGAAACACTTCATGAAACGTGCGTTACCAGCTCTCCGACTAATATAGCCAGGAATTGGCTGGAAAAAAAACTTTTCTTTGTAAACCACAATTTTGATTATTCTGGAAGATTTTTCTCTGGAGGTGTCATTTTTATCACGAAAATGTAATTTAAACGATATGAATGCACAATCTGAACTGCTACTGACTATTTACTTTTGATTGAACCCAAACATTACCAATGATATTGAGTAAATAAAGATCTATAAAAATTATTTTATTTATTTCTAATAATTATTCCGATAGGACTGACATCAGGTACTTGTTTCAGGCTGAGGGGCTTCAAGCCTTTTAAACGGCGCTACTGGTATGCTAACCTGCAATACTGCCAGGCATATCCAATAGTATACACAGAAGTGAAGACCATTTTGGCGCAAACGTGTATTGCGGCAACATTCTAAAAGATTGCTTATCTGTCCTCCGAAAAATTACGCACGTGCACATACACACACACACACATATATATATATATATATATATATATATATATATATATATATATGTTGCACGAAAATACGTATAATATATATATATATATATATATATATATATATATATATATATACGTTTTTTCGTGCTAGGCGGAAGGTCAAATAATAAAAACTTGACATAATGATTATCGATCAGCTGATTATATTTCGCCATATTGGATTCTTTCAGACCATGATCAGTCTAGACGTGGCCATACTGGTGGAAGGTTACCCTCCTCAGGTTGAGGCTGTAAGTTTTATAGTCACACCAAAAAGGTGTGAAACATGTAGGGACGTAATAAAGTTGGTGAAACTGTGTGGTGAAGTTTTTGACTTTCCACCTAGCACGAAAATACGAAGATTAAGAAAAGGGTCAGTTGAATAATAATTTTATATATATATATATATATAGATAGATAGATATAATCATGAGAGATGTATTAAGAATAAAAACTAAATATATCCATTAGGAGACTTTACCAGGCCCCCAAAAAAGCTACGTGCACCAGCAGCAATTTTATTATCGTCCTCGGAAAAAGGAATAATATGGCCACCCTATGGTCATGAATCAGAGGTATCTGATTCATGACTAGGGAGATCGTGTGGTCAGTACTATGCTCCGGCCGCCTGATATTCCCCCTTGCACGTACCCATAAATCAGAGATTTTTTATAGGAAGCAAGTGACGGAATGCTTGCCCTGGACTGCAAATGTTCATTCATGAGCTGAAATGAAGATTCTTCAAAACATATTCTTCTGAATTTCGGTGCATCCGTGCACCAGCAAGCTGTTCAAACGGTTTACAGTCCGTGAAAGGGTAGAACACCAATCGCCACAGTAGGCCTGGTAGGGTTTTCCTTGGAATGCCTGAGGTCTGTGGGCTGTAGGGTTTCCCGGTAATAACTTACAAGACGAAATGCTGGCTATCTCGAATAGCTGGCGCACTCTGTACGCCAGCTCGATTACAAGGCTGCGTACTGGACACACACATATAACACATGGCCGTCATCTTGTCGGTAGGCATCGTCCAACGTGTAATCATTGTGGTGGTGTACATACCGTGGATCATATTTTAGCGGAATGTAACCAGCTGCAAAGAGCCAAGGTTAGGTTTGATATTAACAGAAATAAATACTACGATTACTAACAAAAAAAATATATAAAAGAACCTATTTAATAATTGCTAATTTATTTTTGATAATTTTTGATTCTGTATGATTGCTTGAAGTTATTGATTGACAGTAGCTTTGTAGTAGTCATCTGGTGTAGTATTGAATTCCTGTACAGCTAAAGGCTTCGTGTCGTTGTAGTAGTCTTCAAGCTTGGCCGTGAAGTCTGGGAGTGGCATAGGTGCTGATCTGCGAGCTGGGTCTCTTTGGTCCATGTAGTTAGACACAGCTCTCACGACGGCTAGGCCGATCACTCCAGAAGCTGTACCGCCGAGTAGGGCTACCGTGAAGTAAGGAACCCATTGCCGAGGCATCTACAAGCAGAGAACGGGTACTTTAGGATATACTAGCTGTTACCCGGCGTGTCATGCCACAACTACTTTCTGCATCTTGAAAAGCCAAAATAATTTAGAAACTAAATAAGTTTTATTGTAATCTAATGACGCAAATCTGTAACTGTTCGGGTTCTTAGTTTCGAACTATCGAGACTCCTAAGATCCTAAGATATACCTGTGTGCAAAGTTTGATCAAAATCCGTCAAACTGTGTGGATTTATATAAGGAGCAATCATACAGACAGACAGCTGGTAGACGTTTTTGGCCTAGCCTATGACACTTCCCGTATCAAGACCTACCTGTGTGCAAAGTTTGGCCAAAGTCGGTCAAACGTTGTGGATTTGTATAAGGAACAATCATACAGGCAGACAGCTGGTAGACGTTTTTGACTTAGCCTACGTCACTCCCCGGATCAAGATCTACCTGTGTGCCAAGTTTGGTCAAAACCGGTCAAACGGTGTGAATTTGTATAAAGAACAGACAGCCACGTGATTTATTTATATATATATATATATATATATATATATATATATATATATATATATATATATATATATATATAGATGAGGGCCCCAGAAGTCAAGGGTTCTAAGTGACATTTTTGAAAAAAAAAAAAACATTAGTTCGATACAGGAATATTGTGGGTGGTAAAGAGAGCCAAGTGATTTTCTTGATAGTTGCTGCCACCTAGCTTGTGTTCTCTTGAGTATTGGCACTTTTGTGATATTAAGTCCAGAAGGAAATTAAGGGATCTATGTGCGGATTCTCCAATTATTTTGCACAATAATCATTAACCGGATGATGTACCTATTATGTATCATCGATAATAAAGAGCTAAAGATTCGTCTAGTATGATCGGAACGGTAAAAATCTAGTTTTTCCTATTGCCACATATTGCAATAGTATTTCTAAAGTGTCACAACTCAAAAAACGGTGTTTTTTTTGTTTTTTTTACTTTGAAAAACATGGTAAATATCTCTTTATCAACCATCAAACAGAGCTTGTACACCAGAGGGAACTTTGGTGCCTCTTCCTGCCTTAATGCTATTCCCCCTTCATAGGCAAGAATGATACATTTTCAGTTCAATGTTTTTTTGAGTTGTGTCACTTTAGAAATAGTAGTGCGATATGTTCAGCATTGACTACAATTCCCTCAAAACATTGAACGGACGACTAATCTAGGTTTGACCAAAGCCTTTCGGCGGACCCCGATATAAATTCCAATTTCGGCCTTTGACTAAAGTATATTTAGTCAAACCTTTATGTTTCTAATTTACCAGTCAAAACGTCGAAAGTAAAATACTCAGTATCGGGCTTTGCCTAGTCGACTGGCAGACGCGGTCAGATTTCGACTGTAATTTTAAACATCCTTCCTAAACAAACAAGGCATTCTGCTGACAACTGGGGACAACTGAGACGTGGGCAAGCTACTTGTAACAGAATGCAAAATGAAATTTATTGTAGACTCTAAAAAATCAGTCCCGTTACAGGCCACAAGGGCCCAGAGGGGCAGATACTGTAGAGGTATCTGATTCTTGACCATACGGCACACTAGGGAGACAGTTTGGTCAATACTATGCTCCGGCCGCCTGATTTTCCCCTTGGCTGCTTCGACTGCTAGAGTCATTAGCACCCAAGGTACCCATTATTAATTAAATTAATTAAAGGCTGGGTGAGCCTAGGGACGATCTGGGACCCCAAATCCAACCCTCGAACGGCAGCACTAGAAGAAAAAATCTTTAGTGCGCCCTTGGGTTTTGAACCTGTAGACTCTAATATTCTTTAAATAAAATATAAACACAAATAAAATATTTCGAGGTCCCGTGGCCGGGAGAGTTAGGGCGTTAGCACTCCGTGCCAAAGGTCGTGGGTTCGATTCCCACTAGGGGCTGGTGGCTTTTCTTTAGAAAAAAAAGAAAAGGCAACAGCCCTATCCTGGCTAGAAAAGGGTGGTAACCTATAGATAACCAGTCATTTATGCCTTAAAGTCATGTATGCCTTAAAGTCGTCACAAATTTAGTTGTTTACATTAGCTCTCATAACCTGCTAACAGTGAACTTAAGTGCTTAATAACTTCTTTCCTAGTTAAATCCGAAGGTTTTTTTTTTTACGTATTCGTGTTTAGTGCATCAAAATACGTTATTGTACAAAATTTGAAAGAAATCAGTTTTGAGGGCGTGAAACTTCACTTTTACATTAAATTTTAACGTCCATTATAATTAACTCAGAATTTTAGGACGGGTTATCTATAGGTTGCCACCCTTTTCTAGCTAGGATAGAGATGATGATTTTTCTTTTTTCTAAAGAAATGTCACCTCCCTATAGTGGGGATCGAACCCACGACCCTTGGCACTGAGTGTTAAGTACTCACACCTTAACACTCACGGCCACCGGGCCTCCCTCATGAAATGTATAATGGATTGATAATAACGTACTTACTTCTAGATGTGACAAGAACGAAACGACTAGGATCTCCTCGGCAGGATGTTATCTTAGACCTACTGTACTAGACATTATGTTTCGTTAGCTATCATATAGGTTAGGCTACAAACATATGATAGAGTTGATATCTGCCGAATTGTCTAAAAAGGACAGTTAAAATTGTCAGTTTTATTTAAATTTTAACGGTATTATTAATTCCTAGTTAACCAGAATGAACGTTAAAATATCAGGTAAAAATTCACCAAATCCAAACCGATTTGGAGGGCGTGAAACTGCATAACCTGCAGAACAGTGCACTTAAGTGCTTAATAACTTCTTTCCTAGTTAAATCCGACGTTTTTTTTTTTGTTTTTTTTTTTATCGTATTCGTGTTTCGTGCATCAAAATACGTTATTGTGCAAAATTTGAAAGAAATCTGTTTGGAGGGCGTGAAACTTCATTTTTACCAAATATAAATAAATGTTAACGTCCATTTATTTTTGACAACGAATTTTAGGACGGATTATCCCCTTGTCTAGCCTGGAAGGGCTGATACCTTCCCTTTTTTCTAAAGAAAAGTCACAAACCTTAATGGGAATCGAACCCGCGACACGGAGGCATTAGCACTCACGCCGGGGGCCTGCTTATCGTTTTTAAGAACCAAGTTCTCTGAATCAGATCTCTCTATCAAAAATCAAGAATCGCTTTTTGTAATAAATTTGATAAGCCTTCGAATGTATGCCTTAATATATAAGAATATATCCAAACATTCTTGGGAAAAACTAGTTTTAGCGCGGTTCCTTCCTCCCTTCATAGGGAGTAACCCCGCTTATAAGGTTGTTTGTGCAGCTCCTCCATCCCTCCATAGGGAGGTCAGGGAGTTATTTTTCTATGTCAGGTAGAGGTACGTACCCTTACAACCTTAATCTATTTGTGCTCATAAATTATTTCATAAAAGGTCTGACCAAAATTATACCTGTTTCTATTTAAATCTCTCCAAACATTAGGGATAAGAACGGAACCGCGCTAAGATGACGCAGTTCCTGCGAGTAGGACTTTTTACTATATTACCTTCTTCCCCCAAGCTGGAGATAGGGAAGGTATTGGGTCGTTGTATAATGTATTGTTGCAATAAAAGTGTTATTGGATATAGGACACTGTTCTGTAAATTTCTTCTTCAGTTAAATAATAGAAATGAGACTGAGTAAGGGTGAAAACATAGTAAATTTCTTCTTCAGTTAAATAATAGAAATGAGACTGAGTAAGGGTGAAAACATAGTGGAGCGGCGAGAGTAGAAGGAAAAGGGGGTTACGAGCGCACTTCCAAAATACCCCATTTCCCCGAAAAAACCTGATCGCTGGGTTTATGATGATTTTAATACAAAATTCCAAATCCCACTACACATAGTATCTAAAATACCCCCAAAATTACCTCAAAATGCGGAGGTTTCTAAAAAATACCATCATCCATCTGATTGTAGATTTTTTCAGGATCCTAAAAAACTTCTCAATTTCTGAGCGCATTTCCAAATACCCCATTTTCCTGAAAAAACCTGATCGCTGGGTTTTTAACGATTTTTCCCTAAACATCCAAAATTAAAAAAATATATATATAAAAAATGGGTTATCCTCAAAAAGTAAAAATATTATACAATTAATTTAATCACTTTCATTTTTCTCGGATTGAACGGTTTTAGACATCTTTGTTTTCTCGAAAGTTAATAATATGCATTGACTTACCACCACTTATATCTTTTAAACCATCGTAAACAAAAAATAGTTTTTGTGAATTTAATTGTTGAATATCTTTTTTATTTAATTTATCATTAAATCTATCTGGTAGAAAAACTTGAAATTTATCTTCTTTTTGTTTTAAAGTAACAACTATTCGTTTTCCATATTTTGTTGAAATTTCTTTAAATTCTTTAATTGGATAAGATTGACCACATTTCAATTCTGATAGTTTCTTTATTGGAATATTTTGACATTGACGAACTAGCTGAATCTTTTTCAATGCTTCCATTTATTACAAATAAAATTTATCAAATAAAATTAATCAATTTTATAAAAACCTTTATTACAATCAATTTAAACATTTTTATAATGTCCTAATGCTCTAGTATTGATTCCATCTTCTAAAATATATCGTTTATCATCATCTGCTGATAAAGCTTTCTTATTAACTTCAACTGAATATATTTCATGTTTGAAACTTCTGAATAGATTCACACTTCTAAAATGATCTTTTTTATTGAATAAACAATCTTTATAATCTTCAAATGTTATTTTATTTTTTACAACACATGTCTTAATACCTTTCGATTTCTTACATATTACTCTTTCATTTTTGTGAGACATTTTAGATCTTAACCCTATGAATTCTTCCATAATTAATCCATTATTTTCATCCTTCATTTTTCCTAATACTTTCTTATTAATTCTAGGCATATTATATCTATTATCAACAGGGTAATCTGAAGTATCGAATAACTCAATCATATCTTTCATGTCTTCATAAAAATCTTCTGTTTTAATCATATATATAAGACTGTCTGTATCCATATACATTAATTTAATATTATTTTCATATTTAGGTTTCATAGTGTTATAATGGAAATCATACATTAAATACTTCGATAAATCCAATATACTCATACCAACATATATAGGTTTATTAAAATAAACTTTTGTTTTATTCATATGAATAGCAGTTAAATTTTCATCAAAAATAGTTCTTCCTTTAAAAATTGGTTTTGCTATTAATTTTTCAACTTTCTCATAATCATTACATAATTTTACATTAATTCTTTTCCTTATATTTTCCATTGTCTTACCAAACACTGAATTATTCATCAACTTGTAAAAGTCTTTCTCAAAATCATTCACAGCTTGAGTTCTCTTTTTAGTGTTGAGATCTACATATTTTTTCAACCACGCTGATTGTTTGAATTCCAATACTCTATGAATCTTTTTTAATTTCAATCCCATATTCAAGCATTGCTTTAAATTTCTATAATGAATAACATACCTTTCTTTATCATATAATGTTGTTAATAGCTTTGCATATTTTGAATTACCTGGGATTCCATTCTCAGGAGCTAATGGTAAATCAGAATGAATATCATTTTTGGATGGAACGGCATTTTTCTCCAGTGGTGGTACTCCTCCTCACTTCTTCATGGAATATTTCGATGGATTCATCTCCATCTTCTTCAGCCAGGTACTTGTTTCTTCCTCAGTGGTAGCCAAGGGAAGAAGTTAAGGGATCTTCCCTTGGCTACCACCGAGGAAGAAACAAGTACCTGGCTGAAGAAGATGGAGATGAATCCATCAAAATATTCCAGGAAGAAGTGAGGAGGAGTACCACCGCTGGAGAAAAATGCCGTTCCATCCAAAAATACTATCCCAGCGACGAAAAATAACATCAAACAATGAATATCATGTAATTCTTTCGGATATTCAAGATCAACCTCTAGAATACATCCTTTCTCTGAATCATCTGGTATATTCATTACATCTATCTCTGTATCTGACCATTCGAATCCTTCATAAGGTAAATATTGACTCATAGCCCAACCATATAAATTATTAGCATCCAAGTACATTAAGTAACTCGATGGTTGATTCTTGTCATAATTCTTCATATATTTATTATTTGCTTTTCCATATCTATTATAACATTGTGAAACTCCTCCTCTGATTCCTTTTTCCAACATTAAAATCTTATCATAATCATTTAATAACTCCAACTCAATTTTAGTTGTTTTTAACATCGCATCCCAAGATAATTCAGGAGCTGTGAAATACCATGCTGGATCAAGATTATAGTTTTTTAAACAAACATCTCTAAAGTTTTCAAATATATCAGCTAATATTAATACATCCGATTTAACATATAAATCTGAATACTGTCCTAAGTTTTTAATTTCAAAATTTTTCCATACTTTTTGTGCATGTCTATAATCGTTTTCGGATATATTATAATCATTCAACTTATTATAAAAGTCTTTAATCGGAGGTAATTCAGTTTCTTCAAATCTTTCTTCTGAATCAACATAATCATAAGGATACACACCTTTTCTTGTAATCAAATCTAATTTTTCTTCATTGTAATATTTAGATGTTTCCCTAAACATAGATTTCAAGAATTTGTATTCTTCTAGCTTTCGAATTTTAGTAGGATGATTTTTAATTTTTTCTCTCAATTCTTCAGGCAGTTTTCTTAAATTTGATGATAATGCATCTATGCTTGTTGCCATAAATCTGAATGAATCAAAAAATTGTATATTCAAATCACCAACTTTTTGTTTGAATGATATATATTTCTGTTCTGTATTTGGAATTACATCAATATCTACCTCAAATTTTCCCATTGCTTTAACAAATAGATGAGCATCATAACCAGACAAATTACGGATAAATACTGGAACAAATGAAGGATTTTTATAATTCAAATTACAAGTTTCATGAGCTGGACCTCTATATTTACCACTTAAATGATCATGATCTCTTACTTTCTTTCCTTCTATATCTTTATCACATATATGACAAATATCAGATTTTTGAAAATGCTTTTCTTCTTCAAAAGCCATTTTTAATGGTTTAACATCCTTATAAATCTTCTGAATATCTTTAACTTCCTCTCGAATCATTTCTAAAAATTTATCAACACAATCGGCTCCTCTATATACTACAGGTTCTTTATAATCATCATTTTCATATTTAACATAATAACAAAAACTATTTGGCTCATGCTTTTGGTATTTCATAGTATATGATTGAGATGGATCAGGTTGACAAGTATCAATTTTCTTAGTTAAACATTCGAAATCTGCATAAATGACGAAAGGGACTTTTAAAGATCTGTTATAGTTTTTGAAATGTAAAGTTTCACCTTTCCTAGGCATTTCAATTTTAACAGCTGTTTTATTTTTACAATCAAGCTCATGTTCCTCTAATTTTTCAGATGAATAATAATATGTTAAACATCTTTCACATGTATAAATTTTAACTTTCTTATTTATTACTTGTTCTTTGATTAACCTAGAGAGATCCTTAATCCAACAATAATGATCATTTTGTTCATTCTTAATATAAAACAAATTTACATGTTTATCTAATTTGTTTTTAGTAATTCTTAGAGGATGAACAGATTCTTCATATCCATAAACATTTATAGATATATTGTTTAGTTTTTCAAATTTATTTATATCTGCAAAAGAAACAGGAAAGTTTATTCCCTTAAAATCTAATTTATCTTTAACCGATTCATATTTTGTAACTCTTTGAGGATCTTTATCTACTGGATAAATTGCTGAAAGAACAGACCACATAAAACACTTATTATCGTTATTTTTCACATTAATAATTGCTTGTTTTGCTTTTATTTTTTCTGGTAAATCAATATATGAAGAACCTCTTAATGGGCTATATTTTTTAATTCTTAGTTCTAAATTATCAATACCTGCAAGTACCCATCCTGATCCTTTATCCATAAACTCATCCATTTCTTTAATAAATTTCCGAATAGCATTATCATAAAATGTATTTAGATCTGAAGATTGTAATATGATTTTATTTTGTGTTTTGAATGCAAAATCTTGAAATTCTTTTTCTCTTCGAAAGGTAAGGAAGAATTTAAGATTAACTTTCAAGTCCATTTTTCTTGAAACTTCTGATATTTTATTGATTACTATATTTCTTTTATCTTCTAAAAACACTCGTGGAAGTACATAATCTTTTGTATTCTTAATCAGATATGTTTTTAATCTTGAATCGTAAGCTGTTTCAATTTCCTGAATTTCTTGTTCATCATTAATTAATAATTTCTTGTGTGCTAAAGATTCAATATGCTTCTCTTTATATGATTTTTTTATAAAATTTATTGCAATCTTCACATTTTATTTGTTTCTCTCTAGGTGATTTAGATTTTGAAAATAAACTTGGATGGAAATTGAATTCATTTATTGATGTTTTTTTGGATTGATTTAGAGCTCTTTTTTTAGTTCGATTTATTAATTTTTTTCTCATATTTTTTCTTTCTTCACCATCAGTAATGAGATTTATTAAATCAGCTTTTTTATTAAATTGCCAATGTTTTTTAATATTTTTCAATATACAATATTCACATAATTGTTTCATCGTCCATAAATTTAAGTTTTTATCAGGTTTTGGTTTAGAAAACAAACTAGAATCAAAGTTGAATTCATTTATAAATTTCCTTTTTTCCAACTCTTCAAGAATATGATTTATAAGATCATCTTTCTTATTACATTTATAATATCCTACAATATTATGAGATTTGCAATAATCTCGAAGTTGTTTAAGAGTTTGGTTTCTCAGTTGAGTTTCCATTTATTACAAATGAAGTCTTTAAAATCCTGAAAATCCTGCAAATGTTTCCATCATAAAAAATATATTAAAATTGACTTAAAATATATTTTTTAAATTGTTTTTTCTTTTCAATTATCTCAAATGGTTACATCTCTAAAAATTCATTCCACAACATCTTATTTCTTTCTGAGTTAAGTATACGAATATTATGTTTAATTTCTAATAAATCTGCTATCTTTGCAATAAAAAATGTATATGGTAAAGCTTTTCCTTTATAATTTTCATTAAAAACATCAAATAAATCTTCAATTTTAATTAAATCTTCATATTTAACTATTAACTGTAATATATACTTATGAAAATATCTCTCTCTATATTTATAATTATTATGAGGATTTCTTTTTGGTGGATAACAATTATAACAGCAGTTATTTAAAACACTTTCCATACAACAGATTTGACAAAATTTAAAAGGGTTTAATTCCTCCATTTATTAGGAATGAAGTTTTTAAAATCTTACAAAATCTTGCAAAATTTTACACGATCATCTGTTTTAAAATATTCCCTCGAAATCGTTTTTCCATTTCAATTTTATCAATAAACTCACTCCATATTTTTACATCTCTCTTAGTTTCCTTAATTTCGATATTATTCATTATTTTTAAATAATCTGCAATCTTTTTGATCAAATATTTATATTTATTATAAATATTATATATATTATATATATTTATTTGTTCAATTTTACCTCTATCATTACCATCTTCTATTAAATTCAATAATTTTTTACGAAATCTATTAAGTCTGTATGATCTTTTATTATGTTTGCTTTTGATTTCTGGCTCACAGAAATAACATCTATCATTTAATACACTTTTATTTCCACATTTGTAACATGAAAATATATTTCTTCAAAATTCATATCTTCTTGAATTAAATTTTCTTCTTTTTTTATTTTTCTGAGATTCTTTCATTTTTTCTCTTATTAAGTTAATTAGAACAGATTTCTTCATGTTGTAATAATTTTTATACTTTATACTTACTTCCTAAACGTCTTAATTCATTAATATTTTTATTACTTAATTCATCATGAAAATCCATATCTTCTTCAAAATTCATATCTTCTTGAATTAAATTTTCTTCTTTTTTATTTTTCTTGAGATTCTTTCATTTTTTCTTCTATTAAGTTAATTAAAACAGATTTCTTCATATTGTAATAATTTTTTACTTTATACTTACTTCCTAAACGTCTTAATTCACCAATATTTTTATTACTTAATTTTTCTTCATTATAATTATCATTAATGTTTTGTAATATTAAATCGATTAATGCCTGCTTTCTCAGTTTAGAATAACCTTGATAGTTTTTTTCTTTACAGATTTTTCGCAAATCGGAAATGTTCTTACTTTTCAGTTCTTCCATCATTTATTAGAATTATTTTTATTAACATATTTTTTAAATATCTTTTCAAACTCAATTATTCTCATTTTAAACCTCTGATTATCAATTAAATTAAAATTAATTCTACATTCATAAGGTATTTCATAAATAGTTACAAGATCATTAAATCTTAACTTCTTCATTTATAATTTAAAAAATCTTTATTCATATCCAATTCTTCAAAATATATCAGAAATTAAGTTTAAAAAGTTCGGGATACCGATTCGGTATGGGGGAAACATTTGCAGGATTTTAAAGATTTCAGTACTAATAAATGGAGAGCATGCTAAATATTCTCAACAACAAACTTAACTATGATAATAAAGAAATATTTATAATTCTAGATGAAAATAACGATCCATGGTTTAAGGCTAAAGATATCGCTGAATTATTAAAATATAAAAATACAAAAGAAACAATCAAGAAGTTTATAAACGGAAAATATAAAAAAATCCTTTGAAGAATTGAAAGGTAGCGAATCGCTACCTTTGAAAGGTAACGAGAAATCAACTATTTTTATTAATGGATTAGGTTTATATTCTTTAATTATGAAATCAAAAATGCCTTTAGCTGAAACATTTCAAGATTGGGTTTATAATGTTATTAAAACAATAAGAAAAACAGGAGAATATAAATTGAAAGAAGAATTATGCAGTAAAGATAAAATTATAAATGAGAAAGATAAAGAAATTTTAATTTATAAAAATTCACGAGAACAAATAAAGCCCTATATTGTATATGAAACTGAAAATAAAGATTATCAAAATTGTTTTATATTATTCAAGTTACATGATGACGAATGTGAATATACTTATTATGTTTCTAGATGTCAAGTACGAAATATAGATAAAGTTCGAAATAAAATAAAATTAAAACATCCAAATTTTTATGAACTGAGAATATTTATCGATCCTAACAGTATTAACTTTTATAATAGAATGAAAGAAAGATTTAACACACAATTTACAGAATTATTAAAATTTCATGGAAATTATTTTAGAATAACAAATAAAGAATGTACAGAAGATGATTTACTTGAACATGTTTCAGATTCAAGAAGTTAAATTAGATTATTAGATTTTCCATTTATTAGTTAAAATCTTTTTTAAATATCTTTTCAAATTTAATTATTTTTATTTTAAATCTCTGTTTATCAATTTGATCAAAATTCTTTCTTAATAAATGCAATCAATTTTTGATAAGCATTACAAACATTTTAACAAAAATTTTGAAAAAAGTTTAAAAGGAAATTATTTTGGATACATTAATATAATAGGATTGACATTTATTATTGTATCAGGATTTCCATTTATTTTAAGAAAGCAAAGTTTAGAATGTATTTCAAATCAGTTAAGTCCATTTTCAAATAGTTTATGTGAATCTGGGGAAATTTTTATAGTATTAAATAATTTTACTGCTAAATCAAACAAAGATATTTTACGAGTACCTGATAAAGGTATTATGAATGAAAATAAAAATGATTTGAAATATATAAGATATTATCCATGGATGCATGTAATATATTTTTTTATAGGATTATTTTTATTATTACCAGATTTTTTTTGGAAAAGATTTAATAATATAAGTTTATCTCATATCGATTTAAAAAATGACTTACCAATAATAAATCATAAAAAATATTATATTAGTTATATGATTTTGACAGTATTTTCTTATTAATTTTTATAGGAGTTTTTTATTTTTTAAATATATTATTTAAAGTTAATTGAATAACTCATCATAAATTATTGACAATAAAATTTATGATGAGTTATTCAATTCAGAAAAAATTATGTTTAATCACAAACCATTAATATTTCCACAAGTTGTAAAATGTAAATATTATATATTCGGTTCGTCTGGTTCTTTTGAAACAAAAGATACATTGTGTTCGGTAACATTATCCAATTATTATAGATATACATTAATGTTGTTATATTTTCTAAATTTATTGGGAATCGTTATTCAAATTTTTATATTAATAAGAGAAATGTTTTTTATATGTTTTAATAAATGCAATTTACTTTCTAGAAGTGAAAAATTTTATAATAATATTATACAAATTTAATCTTTTGAAATGTTTGTAGGATTTAAAAAAGTTCATCTGGTTTATATTCTTAATTTCCAACATTTTTTTTATTTATCCAACTATTATGTGAACTATCAAATCCTATCCATTTAACATATACCTTATCTCCTTTTTTCTTTAAAACTTTTTCAACTAAATAATCACGTGGATATTTTGTTTTCATTAATTCTTCTTTATAAAATCTGCCTTCAATTTCTTCTTCATTTAAATCTTTTATTTTATAATTAATAGGAATGGAATTTATTATTTTATTTATTTTGATAACTTCAGTAGAGCAGTTAGGTGTATATCCTTTTTCAAATATTCCTTTATATTTACTTATCCTTACATAATCATTTAATTTAAATTTCGGTTTTTCATTTTTCACATTCTTATCATTGTCACAGACTAAGTCTGCTCTGCTGACGCTATAAATATTCATTAATATTTTTTCTTTGTTCTTCTTATTAACTTCTATTGGTTTCATCTTTATAGTTCAACTGTTTGTAAGTCAAAGTGATACTTACATTCTTTCCATCTTTTGAGTTTTTCTCAATATTACTAATTTGTCTTTGAGTTAGTAAAATTTTATATGTACCTTTTGTTGTTTGAATTGTTGCATCCGTTTTCTTTTTTAAAGAATTAGCGATTTTAGATTTTTGATTATCTGTAAGAGAAATTTTATATGGCTTATAAGAAGTCATGATTATTTCTGTATTTATTAACTGAGATTACTCTTTCCCATGCTTTGTTTTCTAAAATTTTATCTGTGATATGTCTGTCTGAAACTCCTTCATGATCTCTATAATGTATATCGTGATCTTGACAAGATGCATCTAATTTATTAATCGGTTGATCACCTCTGGCCAATCTTTCATCTAATTTTGTAAAAGGTCCACAATAATTATAGCCACCTGGAAGATGCATTTCAGGCATTGGTATATTATTTAAAATTTTGTTAAATAATCCAGATCCGATAGTTTCATCTTTAATTATCTTATGTGGAAGAGCATTAACGATTCTTATGAGATATTCAGTTCCTTTTTTATCATCGACATTTTTTTCTAAAAGATTTGTCAAAAATCTAATTATTCCAACCTTTTCATTATGGAAATTATTATCTCCTGCTAATTCAGATGATAATATTAAATTCAATCTTGAAATTAATTCATTTAAATTATTTATATATGTAACAGAATGTTGATTATAATTAACAATCCCTTTTCCTGAAACAGAAGATTTCATTTCTTCATATACCGGTTTTAATAAATATTTATATTTTTTTGATTGTGGAACTTTTGGTCTCTTTGTTGATGAGTTTGTTTTTTTTTCATATAAAGCCCTACTATTAATTAGAATTTCTTTATACGTATTAAATTCTTCTGGCGAATATAATTCTTTACCTTCTTTATTGAATAAGTGTTCATAATTTTGTGTTAATAAAACCCACAATCCTTTTGTTCCAATATATTTTTTCCCAGCAATAATTAAATCATTTCAATCTATGTCAACTTTATTCCTTCCGATTTTAAAAAATGATTGCTTTTCATCGTAAGTAATTCCATAATGTCTATCAGTTAGTTTTGGTAAATATGTTGCTCCAATAGGACCTATAATTGGACTAATATTAGATGGATGGATGGATGGATTGGGTGTTTAAGGGCAGAAAACATCTAGGTCCTCACTGCCCTGAAGTGTAATGTTAGAGAGTCGTGTATATGTCGTGAAAGGGTTAGTAATTTGTGTTTAGGACAGTGCATGACAATGAACTGTTTTTTTTTTTTTTTATAACTTGTATTCAATTTTCTTTTTCAACTAATATCATTGCTTACTACTAACTTACTAGGTAATGGAACTATTTGTACTAAAAGTAATACTAATATACACTATAGCACTATCAATACAAATAATATACTACATAACAAATAATAGTCTACATAACCATATTAATATTTACATATTTATTTTTCCCCCTCTTGTATAGTTTTTTATTTATTTATTTTTCATATTTTTTATTTATTTATTTATTTTTATTTTTTATTTATTATTTTTTTTGTTTGTTTTTTCCTTTATGTATAATTTTATTTGTTATATTTTTTAATACATATATATTTTTTTATGTATATATATTTTTTTTCCTCTTTTGTAATTTTTTTATATATCATTTTTTTTTTTTTTTTTTTTAGTAAAACACTAACTAACTAATACAAACTAAGTAACTAATAAAAACTAAACATAACTAATACAACTATTTGTACTAAAAATAATGCTAATGTAAGCAATATTAATACTAAAACTATACTACATAACAAAATTTATAATAATGCCAATTCTAAATTAAACTAGCACACGTATATACACATACGCCCACGTTCATACAATCATACAACCACATATGTACATACATACGCACCCGCACATGTGTATATACCCGTGCACGTATACATACATAAACTATAATATTACTAGATGATGAAGAATCTGATTTTCTAGAACTTTTTGATTCATTTAAACTATCTTCACTTAATTCTGTCTCTGATGAATCTTCTATAACTTTTTCCATTGGAACAAATTTTACTTTCTTTGGAAATGGTGTGCTTTTCCCCGCTGGAGTATACATATCCTCATCAAACGATGACTCAGAAGACGGTGGGATTTCCATTTCTGCGATACTTTTAGTAAATGGAATAACATCTGTAATTAAAGTTTTATTTTGTTCTAATAAATGTTGTATTCCCTGATCTACATGAGTCATGGTTTCATTAAGCTTTTCGATAGCTCCAGTTATTGGAGCATATTCTTTAGTTTTAGAATTTTCTTCGATTATTCTTTGCTGTCGTGCATTTTTAAATTTTTTAATTAAATCATTTTCTATTTTTTTAATTTCTTTCGCTTTTTCAAATGATGTATTACTCTCCATTTATAAAGCTCAAAAAAGTTAAAGTGAGTTAAAGTGGTCTAAATGATTAATGTTCTAAAGTCTTCTCAAATTTAAACATATACTTACCATTACTCTTCTTTTTATTTAAGTTTATAGATATAAATCCGAAATCATGATTCCAACAATCATTACAAAATTCTTTAAATTTTTGTTTTGTCTCAAAATCAGTTCCAGTAAAATCTTTAAATAATAAATCCATGTAATGATCTGATTGTTTAAAAACACATAAAAAATTTACATTATTCCTTATAAATTGCCTATCTAATCTAGAATAACATTGATTTAGATAGAAACATGAAATGTTTTTATGTCGACCTCTCACAAAATATTCCTTAATTTTATCTTGATTTTCTAAAACACAATCATCGAAAATAATTAAACTATTTTCTTTACATTCATCAACATTAGGTATTTCTTCGATTTCGCTATAAAAGAATGCAATTTCTTCATCGAGTTCATCTGAAACGTTAGAGAATAATTCTTGCATTGTTTGATACACTTCTTGTTCTAAAGATTTACTACATACATACAAATAATCATATTTTATCCAGTTTTTATTATAAATGAAATTTTCTAGTAATGTTGTCTTCCCAGAACCACTAGAACCGACGATAATACATCTCAAAGGATATGGGAACATATTCTCATTTTTTGATAAATCTTTATGATAAATCTTAATTTTATATTTGTTACTCATTTATACTAAAAGAAAATATATTTTTTTCTTTTTAATAAATAGAAAATGAAACTCTTTAAGATTGTGGGATCATCTTCAAAATTATCGTTAACTTTAGCACATCCTATATTCTTGTAATACACAGGAAACTAGTAATCAATTAGTTATAATTAAATCAGAGTTGAATAACGCTTCTTCTAATGTTGAACAAATTAAAGAGCAAACCACCTTAATGAACAAGGAGTTCTCGAACATTCTTACAAAAATCAATACCTTGGAGGAAAAATACAAAATGTTGGAAAATAACTTAAAAAACTGGGAGCTTAAACTTGAATTATACAAACGGGAGAAAAATCTCATTATTTACAACATCCTGGAGAAAATTTTGACTCTTTAAAGAATTATATTACAAAGGTTTTTGCTGAAAAATTAAAATAAATGATTCTGAAATAGATTTTATAAAGCCAATAGGGAAAAAAGATAGTTTAAAAAATCGACCGATTCTATTAAGATTAACAACTGCTAGTCTAAAAAGGAAAATACTCCAATCGATTAAAATGCTTGCCAAAACAAGAATAATTATATCACCTGATTTTACAAGAGAAACCAGAAATAGTCGGAAAATTCTCGTTCCTTATTTAAAAAAAGCTAGATCCCTAAATATGCCGGCTAAACTTATATACGACAAATTGTTCATAGATAATAAAGTATATACTACTTCAGAAGCTCTATCAGGTGTCTTACAGAATATAGTTACGCCTTGTGTGTCCAATGTACGCAGTAGCAAAGATAATGCTTTATCTAGAAAAGCGAGTGATGGAAGAAAGACGAAAATAAATAAATCAAAAATAAATAAATCACAAACAAAAAACATTATAAAAGTAAAAAAGATAGAAAAGGGAAATATTAAAGAGCGGGAATTTTCAGAGGAAAATACTGGTTCAAATGATTCAGAAACCCCGAACATCACATAGCAATCAAGAAGCTCTGGCGTTATATTCTGGAATTGTCAGGGCTTTGGAAATGTTCTAAATCTAGTCCAAACTTCACTAAATGAAATAAGGCAATCAAACATAATATGCACAATAGAAACGTGGCTCGTGGAGCCTCCAAAAGATGTTTATATTTTGCAAGGGTATAAGATAGTATCTAGGAATGCTGTTGAAGATAAGACTCGAGACAGGGCAAGTGGAGCTCTGCCAATGTTTATAGATTCATCATATAATTATAAACTAATAGATGATTCTAGGTTCTAGCTTATTTCTAAAGTATCAAATAGGTCTCGATCAATTATAGTTGGATGTTACTATCAAAGATCTAATCTACAGTTGGACTATGTTGCTGAATTATTAGAATATCTATCTAAAATAATAGAAAAATACTCAGATTTAGATATTTATCTGGGTGGCGACTTAACTTTATCAACTCATTAAAAATAAGAGATTATGTTATAAATGATTGAGTTATTGGTATAAATAGCTAACTTAGGAATTATGTGAACTTTATGAATGAATAAAACTAAATAAATAAATATATATTACAGAAATTAAGTGCTATACACCAATTAAAAATAATAAAACTAAATAAATAAATTGAGGCGAATGAAAAATTATTTTATAAGCATCCATGTAATGTAATAGTAAATGAAGTAGCAAAGTAATAATTAAAAACATTTAGTTTAAAAATCTTTGTTAGTTTTGGATTAGAGGATTGTTATTTATTAACTGATAATTACTTTTTGATACTTTTATTTATGATAAGGTTATATATATATTTTTTTGTATTTTTACAAAGACATGATAATTTTTTGTATATTTTTGTATTAAGAGATGATAACCTCCACTATGTAATGTGAAAGATTCACAAATGCAATTTTTTTTCTATTTCTAAATTCTATGTTGAGGGAAATTAAAACTAAAAATAGAAAAACGGTATAATCAACATTTTTATGCTTATGTTTATAAAGGGAAAACATTTTTGCGTGCTTTGGAGCTATAATAAACCTCCTGACTATTAAAATTAAACAAGAAAAAACTGCAGAAATTTCCTTAACTGTGTCTACTAATGGTACATTTACCCGATATTTTCTTGTTCATTTTTTGTATAAATTTTTTTTTTTTTGCTTTTTATTTAAAAAATATTAAATTTTAATATTCTGTTCAAGAATGTTTTTGATTTAAACTTATGAGACTTTGCAAATTTTTACGGGGAGTTAAGATTTATAAATTCAAGAAAATGTCTTTGATTTTGATGGGACTATGTTACCCCTTAACCAGCGACCAGCAAACCAACCACAGACATCAGCACCCATCATCAAAAGCTGTAACTTCAGAATTATGGAAACGCGCTCTGATAATGACGATGTTGCAGCTGGTCAGACATTTAATAGAAAGGTCTCTTTTACAGGATGTATGTGTGTTAGGCCGGAATAACATACATAGATTCAGTGAGACATTGCAAAAATGTTTTTCAGGCTTAGAACGCGATTTTTATCGCGGCGGCCAGCGATCCAAGAATCGTCGTGTCGGTCTGTAACAATAACATAGGACGCGTGAGCAATATAGTTCATAATTTATTTATTTAAATTTTAACGTCCATTTATTATTAACTATGAATTTTAGGACGGGTTATCTACAGGTTACGACCCTTTTCTAGCCAGGATAGGGCTGATGCCTTTTCTCTTTTCTAAAGAAAAGCCACCACCTCTAGTGGGAATCGAACCCACGACCCTTTGGCACGGAGTGTTGTTAAGTGCTCACGCCTTAACTCTCACGGCCACCGGGCCTCCAGTTCATAATTTATTTAAAGAATAATACATTCAACAAGCAAGACGGAATTCACGTACTCTTGTTATCAAAACATCATTACGTTTAAAAAGATTTTTTGTGAAAATTCAGATTCTTCACTCAATTTACCGAGCAATAAATCTGAAATTTCATACAACCTGCCTGGCAAAGCGATAAAGCCACATCGACAGACCGTCCTTTGTGTAACGGAGCTAATGAAATATTGTTCAATCTATGTAGATCGAGCCATTAAGAATTTAGAACACCTGGACTGTTCGGACTACTGCGATCAGATCGTAGTAATCAACTTCCGCCCTAGGTGTAGGAAAAAATCACCAACAAACGGAACCAAAAAATGTTAAAGTTTTTACTTAATCTACAAGAATACTAGCGAGAGTTTAATCTTTAGTTTATCAATTTTTATCATAAATCTATCTCAATCGAGTGTGTTTTATACAATTAGTTGGAGCTCATGGATCATTGCATTTTTATTAAAGCTGAATTACCTTCATAGGTCGTTTATTTTAATAGTTTTTTTCCTTTTTTATGTGAAACATAACCTCGTGCATTTACGATAGTTTTCCTCACTACTACCAGATAGCGCTAATAGTCATATGATTAGTTATAAATAAAATACAAAATATTCATTTTTTTGAATTTTAATATTTTATTATAGATAAAAAAAAAAAAAAAAAAAAAAAAAAAAAAAAAAAAAAAAAAAAAAAAAAAAAAAAAACCCTGTTATCTACAGGTTATTACCCTTGTCAAGCCAGGATAGGGCTGATGCCTGTTCTCTCTTATTTTTTTTTAATATAAATATGAATACAATATAATTATTCACTTTAGTTTGTTCATTTTATAGCCAGGATACGGTTGATGCCATTTCTTTTTTTTTTAAGGAAAAGCCACCACCCCTAGTGGGAATCGAACCCACGACCATAGGCACGGATATAATGTAATCATTGAATTAGTTATTCATCCACTGATTTATTTTTTATTATTTAATTAACAGAATTGGCTCATTATTCAACTAATTTTTGTTGAATAAGTATTTATTTATTTATTCAGTTAATTATTATTGAATAGATGAAACGACAAACTAAAATGAATAATTTCCATTAAAAGTAAAAAAAAAAAAAAAAAATTATAATAATCGTACGAACTTTTATTCAAATTTTGCAAAAAAAACTGTAACAGTTGCAATTAAAATACATGATGATTATTCATTAATAAAATAGGAGGCCTGATGGCCGTGAGGGTTAAGTCGTGAGCACTTAACACTCCGTGCCAAAGGTCGTGGGTTCGATTCCCACTATGGGGTGGCGGCTTTTCTTTAAAAAAAAGAGACGGCATCAGCCCTATCCTGGCTAGAAAAGGGTGGTAACCTGTAGATAACCCGTCCTAAAATTCATAGTTAATAATAATGGACGTTAAAATTTAAATAAATTTTATGAAACCATTTATTTGTTCTGATCTCTTTAAATCTTTCTTCTGCTCATCAAGGAATGATCTGTATGTTATAGACAAACCTTGAAACTTGTCAATCCTCAGGTCTGACATGAAATATTAGTCAAAGCCCAAAGAAATTAAGTTTTTCGGCCTCTGACTAAAGAATTTTTGTCAAACGTAAAGGAAACTACTTTTGTCAGTTAAATTCGTTCCCTGTTCCCTGTATAAACCCGACTAGGCCATTACACAATAAATATTTTTTCCAAAACCTAATCATTCAGATAAATTTTTATTGAATAGTTATTTATTTAAATTTCAACGTCCATTTATTATTGACAACGAATTTTAGGACGGGTTATCTACAGGTTACCACCCTTTTATAGCCAGGATACGGTTGATGCAATTTCTTTTTTTTTTAAGGAAAAGCCACCACCCCTAGTGGGAATCGAACCCACGACCATAGGCACGGATATAATGTAATCATTGAATTAGTTATTCATCCACTGATTTATTTTTTATTATTTAATTAACAGAATTGGCTCATTATTCAACTAATTTTTGTTGAATAAGTATTTATTTATTTATTCAGTTGATTATTGAATGTTTTTTTGTTATTTAATGAATAAGTAATTATTTTTCATTCCTCAGATATTATTTTTATACATTAAAAATAATGTGGTACTTGAAACAACAAACTAAAATAAATAATTTCCATTAAAAGTAAAAAAAAAAAAAATAATGAACGTACGAACTTTTATTATAAATTATTGTTAAAACGACAAATTTTGCAAAAAAACTGTTAACAGTTGCAATTAAAATACATAAAAATGCATGGGATGTGCAGAACAAACAATAAACTCCCACATCGTAGGGTTACTTCGATGTGGAAATATATAAGCCTAAAACTGTGCATTACCTACCTACGTTCAGCAATATGTTTATATTGAAATTGCTTGTCCAAACGATACGCTAAACATATTTGAAATAATTTTCCACAAAAGACTGAAAAATTCAAGCTTTCAAAATCATTTTACAGATTGAAAATCAGTCCGTTAGGACGGCTTCAGGATTTTTCCCGAATTTTCACCCAATTTGAAATAATTTATTTTATTTTATTTTAGGAGCCTCGCAAGTGGGCTCTTATAGTATTTGTCTCTTTAGTTATTTCAGTGAATTTTGTGCATCTTTTATGTGCAATTTTTATTCTTCCATCGACGTTAATATGATCAGGTTCACTGATTTCAATATTAACTTTACGTTGAACTGGACACACGGCAGCTAAATGATTGCCTTTGCAAATAAAACAGCTGATGCGTTCTGTAGTCAAATATATTTTCCAAGAAAATTCTTTCACTCTTATAACCAAAGAGGAAGGTAACATGTTGCTATGTTCAGGATTAATGAACAGCTGTCTCCTATGGCTAAGCACATGAGCTAAGCGTGGATCTTGAAGACTAGCTTTCAAACACTGGACAGGCGTTACTATGCCAACACCTAACCTCTTCAAGGCATCTTCGATAGCTTCGTTAGGTATTGCAGGGAAAACATTAGAAACAATAACCCTTTTTGATGGCTCAAGAAGACGTTTTATTGGTATTTCATGATCACCAATAGATACAAAAGGATGTTCGTCAATCAATCTATCAACTTCAATTTTATTGCTTAAGTGAACACAAAATCTACCTCTTGAAATATAGGAGATAAATTTAACAGATTTAGGTTCAACAATATCAAGCAAACTTTGCATATAATCATCCTGTTTTAATCCTTTTACAGTATTTAGAACAATAGCATTCTCGCTAGGGCATAATGATTCCCCAGGGATTGTTACATTATCACTACAATGAGATTGAACAGAGACATTCTTGGTTATTGGGACTTGAACATTGGAGGTTAGCTTCAACTGTGGATTCATTATGTCAAATATTTACCTTTGGTGGGTTACTAAAATATAATTAATTGAGTTCTGGCTTACCACAGGTCACTTATTGCACTCTTGCACAAAAATCTGGGTAAATAAGTCTTCGTTATCCTAATTATATCAAGAAAACCGAAGACAACTTTTTTCCACTAACTTTCAAACAAACGCGCACAGCTGTTCTCAATTTGAAATAAGAAAGCGGCTTTGGAAAGTGTTCAAAAAGACAGTTTGACATTGCGTATCTCATGATCTAATGAACGGAAGTGACTACCTAAAAGTTCACATTAATCGTCATTTTAAGCGTGATCCAATAACGTTCGATTTACTTCAACATTCATGGGGATATTTAATTAACTTATAACCCCCCAAAAAAGTTGATAGATTGAATGTTAAAATTTCCTGAGGCCGTCCATATTTCTTTAAAAATATTTCAAATATTTATTTCTTTTTTTTTGGGGGGGGGGGGGGGGGGGTATGCAACAATTTGAAAATTGTTAATATTTTCGTTAAAACATCAATTACAAATTATTATGCAAACATTGTCACACCGATTAGAACGGAATTTAGTGGTCTGTAATATTATAAAATCAAGATATCCAGATATTTTTCTAAGAGCATGAAGGACCTAAATGCATTTTACGTTAGGAAAAGAATATAATAAGAAATGTGTGTTTTTGGTCTATTTTTTATACGTATTGCTATTTTCCTCAGTAATTAATTTAAAATTTCCAAGAAATTATAGAACATTATATTGAAAATCTCTTGAAGCCTTGGAAAGGTTATGAATTACTTTGGGAGTTATGACCGTATGAGGTACAAAAAACCTAAATAAAAAGGAAATGTCTTTGATATTGACATTTTCTCAAAACATTTGATTTATAATGAATAATTCAGTTTCTTCACTCAATTTACCGAGCGATAAATCTGTAATTTCTTACAACCATATCGCCCGGCAAAACGATAAATACACTTCGACAGATCGTTCTTTGTTTAACAGAGCCAACGATGCACTGTTTAATAATTATTATTATTAACCAGGAATTTTAGGACGGGTTATCTACAGGTTACCACCCTTTTCTAGCCAGGATAGAGCTGATACCTTTTCTTTTCTCGAAAGAAAAGCCACCACCCCCAGTATGAATCGAACCCACGACCTTTGGCACGGAGTGCTAAAGTGCTCACGCCTTAACGCTCACGGCTACCGGGTCTCCCTATACTGGTTTGAAAAAAAAGGAGATCGCCTCCCACTCTCGGGCAGGTATCGTTGCCGAGCCCTTAAGTATTTAGGACACCTGGACTGTTCGGACCACTGCGATTAGATCGTAGTAGTCGACTTCCGCCCTAGGTGTAGGTGAAAATCCTAACATATCGAAGCCCAAAAAATTATAGAGTTGTTACTTAATATACAAGAATACTAGCGAGAGTTTAATCTTTAGTTTATCAATTTTTATCATAAATATATCTCAATCGAGTGAGTTTTATACCATCAGTTGAAGCTCATAGATCATTGAATTTTTATCAAAACTGAATTACCTTCATAGGTCGTTTATTTTAATAGTTTTTTTCCTTTTTTATGTGAAACATAACCTCATGCATTTACGATAGTTTTCCTCACTACTACCAGATAGCGCTAGTAGTCAAATGATTAGTTATAAATAAAATACAAAATATTCATTTATTTGAATTTTAAAATTCTCTATACATAACTAAATTTTGTAACGATTTTTCTACAGGTTACCACCCATTCCAGCCAGGATATCGATGATGATTCCCCTTCTAGTACAAAAAATAAACAAATTATTTTTCTATTTTATATCTATTGTAAACATCTGACTCAACTAGTAGTAAATGAATTTATAAAGGATATTGTAAGATAAAATGTTGAAAAGTGCCCCCAGCGATATGGATTTCGGAGTTTGACCACTTGAGAGGTAACCTAAAAATACTCTATCATGAAAATATTTAGCCTTCTGGAAGTCATATTAGTGGCACAATAGGTTAGGACGTCTTGTATCTGTTTGGAGGCCTGGTGGCCGCGAGTGTTAAGGCCTAAACACTCGCCTGTTGGCTTTTCTTTAAAAAAAAAAAAAAAAAAAAAAAAAAAAAAAAAAAAAAAAAAAAAAAAAAAAAAAAAAAAAAAACCTATCTACAGGTTATTACCCTTGTCAAGCCAGGATAGGGCTGATGCCTGTTCTCTCTTATTTTTTTTATTTTTTTTTTTTAATATAAATATGAATACAATATAATTATTCACTTTAGTTTGTTCATTTTATAGACAGGATACGGTTGATGCCATTTCTTTTTTTTTAAGGAAAAGCCACCACCCCTAGTGGGAATCGAACCCACGACCATAGGCACGGATATAATGTAATCATTGAATTAGTTATTCATCCACTGATTTATTTTTTATTATTTAATTAACAGAATTGGCTCATTATTCAACTAATTTTTGTTGAATAAGTATTTATTTATTTATTCAGTTAATTATTATTGAATAGATGAAACGACAAACTAAAATGAATAATTTCCATTAAAAGTAAAAAAAAAAAATAATGAACGTACGAACTTTTATTATAAATTATTGTTAAAACGACAAATTTTGCAAAAAAAACTGTAACAGTTGCAATTAAAATACATAAAAATGCATGGGATGTGCAGAACAAACAATAAACTCCCACATCGTAGGGTTACTTCGATGTGGAAATATATAAGCCTAAAACTGTGCATTACCTACCTACGTTCAGCAATATGTTTATATTGAAATTGCTTGTCCAAACGATACGCTAAACATATTTGAAATAATTTCCCACAAAATACTGAAAAATTCAAGCTTTCAAAATCATTTTACAGACTGAAAATCAGTCAGTTAGGACGGTTTCAGGATTTTTCCCGAATTTTCACCCAATTTGAAATAAGAAAGCGGCTTTGGAAAGTGTTCAAAAAGACAGTTTGACATTGCGTATCTCATGATCTAATGAACGGAACTGACTACCTAAAAGTTCACATTAATCGTCATTTTAAGCGTGATCCAATAACGTTCGATTTACTTCAACATTCATGGGGATATTTAATTAACTTATAACCCCCCAAAAAAGTTGATAGATTGAATGTTAAAATTTCCTGAGGCCGTCCATATTTCTTTAAAAATATTTCAAATATTTATTTCTTTTTTTTGGGGGGGGGGGGGGGGGGGTATGCAACAATTTGAAAATTGTTAATATTTTCGTTAAAACATCAATTACAAATTATTATGCAAACATTGTCACACCGATTAGAACGGAATTTAGTGGTCTGTAATATTATAAAATCAAGATATCCAGATATTTTTCTAAGAGCATGAAGGACCTAAATGCATTTTACGTTAGGAAAAGAATATAATAAGAAATGTGTGTTTTTGGTCTATTTTTTATACGTATTGCTATTTTCCTCAGTAATTAATTTAAAATTTCCAAGAAATTATAGAACATTATATTGAAAATCTCTTGAAGCCTTGGAAAGGTTATGAATTACTTTGGGAGTTATGACCGTATGAGGTACAAAAAACCTAAATAAAAAGGAAATGTCTTTGATATTGACATTTTCTCAAAACATTTGATTTATAATGAATAATTCAGTTTCTTCACTCAATTTACCGAGCGATAAATCTGTAATTTCTTACAACCATATCGCCCGGCAAAACGATAAATACACTTCGACAGATCGTTCTTTGTTTAACAGAGCCAACGATGCACTGTTTAATAATTATTATTATTAACCAGGAATTTTAGGACGGGTTATCTACAGGTTACCACCCTTTTCTAGCCAGGATAGAGCTGATACCTTTTCTTTTCTCGAAAGAAAAGCCACCACCCCCAGTATGAATCGAACCCACGACCTTTGGCACGGAGTGCTAAAGTGCTCACGCCTTAACGCTCACGGCTACCGGGTCTCCCTATACTGGTTTGAAAAAAAAGGAGATCGCCTCCCACTCTCGGGCAGGTATCGTTGCCGAGCCCTTAAGTATTTAGGACACCTGGACTGTTCGGACCACTGCGATTAGATCGTAGTAGTCGACTTCCGCCCTAGGTGTAGGTGAAAATCCTAACATATCGAAGCCCAAAAAATTATAGAGTTGTTACTTAATATACAAGAATACTAGCGAGAGTTTAATCTTTAGTTTATCAATTTTTATCATAAATATATCTCAATCGAGTGAGTTTTATACCATCAGTTGAAGCTCATAGATCATTGAATTTTTATCAAAACTGAATTACCTTCATAGGTCGTTTATTTTAATAGTTTTTTTCCTTTTTTATGTGAAACATAACCTCATGCATTTACGATAGTTTTCCTCACTACTACCAGATAGCGCTAGTAGTCAAATGATTAGTTATAAATAAAATACAAAATATTCATTTATTTGAATTTTAAAATTCTCTATACATAACTAAATTTTGTAACGATTTTTCTACAGGTTACCACCCATTCCAGCCAGGATATCGATGATGATTCCCCTTCTAGTACAAAAAATAAACAAATTATTTTTCTATTTTATATCTATTGTAAACATCTGACTCAACTAGTAGTAAATGAATTTATAAAGGATATTGTAAGATAAAATGTTGAAAAGTGCCCCCAGCGATATGGATTTCGGAGTTTGACCACTTGAGAGGAGGAACTGACTACCTAAAAGTTCACATTAATCGTCATTTTAAGCGTGATCCAATAACGTTCGATTTACTTCAACATTCATGGGGATATTTAATTAACTTATAACCCCCCAAAAAAGTTGATAGATTGAATGTTAAAATGTCCTGAGGCCATCCATATTTCTCTAAAAATATTTCAAATATTTATTTCTTTTTTTTTTGAGGGCGGGGGGGGGGGGGGTTTCAACAATTTGAAAATTGTTAATATTTTCATTAAAACATCAATTACAAATTATTATGCAAACATTGTCACACCGATTAGAACGTAATTTAGTGGTCTGTAATATTATAAAATCAGGATATTTTTCTAAGAGCATGAAGGACCTAAATGCATTTTAAGTTAGGAAAAGAATATAATAAGAAATGTGTGTTTTTGGTCTATTTTTTATACGTATTGCTATTTTCCTCAGTAATTAATTTAAAATTTCCAAGAAATTATAGAACATTATATTGAAAATCTCTTGAAGCGTTGGAAAGGTCTCTGTTATGAATTACTTTGGGAGTTATGACCGTATGAGGTACAAAAAACCTAAATAAAAAGGAAATGTCTTTGATATTGACATTTTCTCAAAACATTTGATTTATAATGAATAATTCAGTTTCTTCACTCAATTTACCGAGCGATAAATCTGTAATTTCTTACAACCATATTGCCCGGCAAAACGATAAATACACTTCGACAGATCGTTCTTTGTTTAACAGAGCCAATGATACACTGTTTAATAATTATTATTATTAACTACATTGAGTTAGTAGATAGTGGAGGGAGTGTTATCTATCTCCCAATGCTAAAAAAGTGTAGGTCTGAAATCGGCCATGCCAGTGTGACAAAAGTACCAGTAGTGACGCGCGAAAATTTGAATCTGAATATGATCGTAATCAAACAATGAATTTGAACGAATATATATATCATTTTCTTATTGATTTATATTTATACATATATATAAATGTCAATTTATACGAATACGACACATAAATTCGTTTAATGTTATTGTTTGTTTACAATAATATTCAAAAATTCAACTTTTCGCGCGCTTTTTGTCACACTGGCATGGCCGATTTTAGGCTTCAACTTTTATTATATACTGTTTTAAAAAAGTAGATCGCCTCCCACTCTAGGTCAGATATCGATGCCCGAGCCCTTAAGTATTTAGGACACCTGGACTGTTCGGACTACTGCGATCAGATCGTAGTAGTCGACTTCCGCCCTAGGTGTAGGTGAAAATCCTGACATAACGGAACCCAAAAAAATATAAAGTTATTACTTAATATACAAGAATACTAGCGAGAGTTTAATCTTTATTTTACCAATTTTTATCATAAATATATTTCAATCGAGTGTGTTTTATACAATCAGTTGAAGCTCATGGATCATTGCATTTTTATCAAAACTGAATTACCTTCATAGGTCGTTTATTTTAATAGTTTTTTCGTTTTTATGTGAAACATAACCTCGTGCATTTACGATAGTTTTTCTCACTACTACCAGATAGCGCTAGTAGTCATATGATTAGTTATAAATAAAATACAAAATATTCATTTATTTGAATTTTAATATTTTATTATAGATAACACAGCTTTGGTACGATTTATCAACAGGTTACTACCCTTGGGAGTATCCCTATTAGGGATGATATCCCTATTAGGTTACTACCCTTGGGAGTATCCCTATTAGGGATGATATCCCTATTAGGTTACTACCCTTGGGAGTATCCCTATTAGGGATGATATCCCTATTAGGTTACTACCCTTGGGAGTATCCCTATTAGGGATGATATCCCTATTAGGTTACTACCCTTGGGAGTATCCCTATTAGGGATGATATCCCTATTAGGTTACTACCCTTGGGAGTATCCCTATTAGGGATGATATCCCTATTAGGTTACTACCCTTGGGAGTATCCCTATTAGGGATGATATCCCTATTAGGTTACTACCCTTGGGAGTATCCCTATTAGGGATGATATCCCTATTAGGTTACTACCCTTGGGAGTATCCCTATTAGGGATGATATCCCTATTAGGTTACTACCCTTGGGAGTATCCCTATTAGGGATGATATCCCTATTAGGTTACTACCCTTGGGAGTATCCCTATTAGGGATGATATCCCTATTAGGTTACTACCCTTGGGAGTATCCCTATTAGGGATGATATCCCTGTAAAAAATAAACATAAATTATTTTGCTATTTTATATGTATTTTAAACAGCTGACTCAATTAATAGTAAACGAATTTTTGAAGGTTATAGTGAGATATTTAAATTTTAACGTCCATTTATTATTGACAACGAATTTTGGGAGGGGTTAGCTATAGGTTCCCGCTCTTTTCTAGCCAGGAAAGGGCTGATGCCTTTACTTTTTTCTAAAGAAAAGCCACCACCCCTAGTGGGAGTCGAATCCACGACCTTGGGCACGCCTTAGCACTCACGGCCACCTATCCGTAAGATAAAATGTTGAAAAGTGCTCCCAGCGGTATGGATTTCGGAGTTTGACCACTTGAGAGGTAACCTAAAAATACTCTATCATGAAAATATTTAGCCTTCTGGAAGTCATATTAGTGGTGCAATAGGTTAGGACGTCTTGTATCTATTGAATTATTAACAGCCGTAATATCACCAAAAAAATATGTAAAAAAAAACGTCCGACACGTAGGAGCTGCATAACTAAGCACTTTCCTCAGAATGTAGGTAGTGTCGAGTGCATTCCTGAATAATTTGTTTGCTTAAAGTAACCTCTATAAAAAAATCAAAACATAAACAGTTCTGCTCTTTTACGTTTGTAATGAGCAACTGTTTCAATTATTAATTTTGTAATTCAATTCCTTCCAAAGTTCTGTGTATGCCTGGAACTTTACAAAAAACTTCACATTTTCGTCTGTCTATCTTGATGAATAATAAAAGGAACGGGATACAATAATAAAGCTCTCCTAGTGGTAGAAGTCAGAACTCTACAGCCCACATAAAGTCATATTATAACAAAGGCCCTCTTGGTGACTGCTTTGGCAAGCTACTTTTGGCGGGAGAATTCTAGTTAGCATAATACAAATTAACTCCCTCCTTTCCGATAGAGCGATTTAGTTATTTTTTGCAACACTTCTTTCTTATTAGATACCCACGACTTGTACTAAGTTTCTATACAATACAATAGAAATTACGGCCGATATGAGCAAATTAGTAATTTAGGTCCCTACTAATAAACCGAGTTATTTTATTTTATCAAAACATTTTTCTCTTTAGATGACCACAACGAATGCCGAGTTCTGTAGGAATATAACTGCAATTATGGCTGGAATTGGGGAAAAACTACTTGGGCTCTGCAGTACTGGCTTGAGCACTTAACACTCTGTACCAAGGGTCGTGGGTTCGATCCTGGCGTGGTGGATTTTCATTAAAAAAAAGAGAAGGCATCAGCCCTATCCTGGATAGAAAAGGGTGGTAACCTATAGATAACCCGTCCTAAAATTCGTAGTTAATAATAGTGGACGTAAAAATTTAAATAAATAAATAATAGAAATGACATTGAGTAACAAGAGGTGAGATTAAGTATTTGAAATAAAAAAAAAAAAAAACACTTTATTTTTCAGTCTTCTTGATAGACAGATTTTTTAAAAAATCGGCCATTAAAGATCGATTCATGCAAAAATTGGCCCTTAGAGATAGATTCAAAAATCGATGTATCCTGTTAAAAAGGTCGTTTTTTTTTTAAGATCGATTCAGATCGCCCATCTCTACTCTCTATGTATGGAGTACTGAAATTTCAAACTATTTTCTATATTTAAGATCGATTCAGATCGCCCATCTCTACTCTCTATGTATGGAGTACTGAAATTTCAAACTATTTTCTATATTTAAGATCGATTCAGATCGCCCATCTCTACTCTCTATGTATGGAGTACTGAAATTTCAAACTATTTTCTATATTTAAGATCGATTCAGATCGCCCATCTCTACTCTCTATGTATGGAGTACTGAAATTTCAAACTATTTTCTATATTTAAGATCGATTCAGATCGCCCATCTCTACTCTCTATGTATGGAGTACTGAAATTTCAAACTATTTTCTATATTTAAGATCGATTCAGATCGCCCATCTCTACTCTCTATGTATGGAGTACTGAAATTTCAAACTATTTTCTATATTTAAGATCGATTCAGATCGCCCATCTCTACTCTCTATGTATGGAGTACTGAAATTTCAAACTATTTTCTATATTTAAGATCGATTCAGATCGCCCATCTCTACTCTCTATGTATGGAGTACTGAAATTTCAAACTATTTTCTATATTTAAGATCGATTCAGATCGCCCATCTCTACTCTCTATGTATGGAGTACTGAAATTTCAAACTATTTTCTATATTTAAGATCGATTCAGATCGCCCATCTCTACTCTCTATGTATGGAGTACTGAAATTTCAAACTATTTTCTATATTTTCCTCCAATTATTTGTTTATTTAAATTTTAACGTCCAATATAATGAAACCAGAATTTTAGGATGGGTTACCTATAGGCGACTACCCTTTTCTAGCCAGGACAGAGCTGATGCATTTTATTTTTTCTTAAGAAAAGCCATCACCCCTAGTGAGAATCGAACCCACCACCTTATGCACGGAGTGCATACGCCTTAGCACTCACGGCCACCGACCCTCCTTCTATTATTTACATTTTTAGATGGGTAAAGAAAGTGACGAATATTTCACAAACTCGATAAACAGTCTAAATTGTTTGTCAATCTTCCCGTTAATCAAAATTATTGATTATTGATGTTCCAGTAATTTGACAAATGTAAATAAAAAATGTAACAATTGTCCAGCCAGTAAAATGTTGTACATGAAGTGATTCATATAACTTATGTTTATTAAATAAAGAAAGGTTTTGAAGAGATAGCGGTACTTACGTATTAGTTGGACAGATCTCGAGAACCGGCTCCCGTTCAGGCTCACGCCCAGTGATCCGGATCATGAAATGACAGGTTATTATGAGGTTATCTCCAATATAAGAGCGGAAAAGAGAACAACTAGCATTTCTATTGGTTGATCTTTTGAGCAATTTCATTGGTTGTTCTCTTTCCCGCTCTAGTCTTCATTGTTTTGTGTGCCTCGCTCTTAAATTCGTCTCCTTTAAAATTTATTGTTTCAGTGAGTTGTGAGTGTTGTTTGTTTTTAGAGTCAATTCGTGTCCTTTGTGCTATTCTCTCCACGGTCTTTGGAATTTACCAACAACCGAAAAAGATGCAATTGCATTTGTGCAGCAACGCAATATTTGACACCAAGAAAGGTTTAACTACAGTTTCGATATAAACCAGTGATCAATATTACCAACGAGTTGGATTAACTACAGTTTCGATATAACCTTGAGCGAACGTAGTGACCGGAAACGCATAGCAATTATTACAACATAATTGCTAATGTTTTGTAATCTAGGAAATTAAAAGGACTTATGTTAATGGCATAATTGCTATGTGTTTACGCTCGCTCAAGGATATATCGAAACTCTAGTCAATCCAACTTGTTGATAATATTAATACATGGTCTGGGTGCCATAAGTGGTCTGAATAACAGGTCGCCATATTGATACCTTATAGTAAAAGTACCGAGATAGCTTATAGCCATTGCTTTGTGTTTCAGGAAAAGCGAAGAAGAGGACAGCGAAGAAGGAGTGCACAGCTTAGAGGAAGCAAGGCGAGTGATCAGGGATCTTCGAGAACGACACAGGCTCCAGTCTTACCAACTCCTAGCTTGGAGGAGGAGATATAAGCAGCAGGTCGGTTGGCAACAATGAGTTCAATACAAACAGTAGTATTCTAGTATTACATTAGTCAAATTTTTACATTTCCATCTGTTCATTCTTTAGAGAATTGAGTTTCAAGTTTTTTGTGGCATAGGCCTTTATAAAAAATAATTTCGGAGGGGGCTGGAAAAATTTCGGGGGGGCCATTTCCGGTGTACGGAATACTAACAATTTAGATCTTGGAAGAGTTTTAGCCACCTTAAACGCTATTGCACCCAAAACAGTATATGTTTTATGAATTAAATGATCTTATTTAATTTATTTTTAAGGATTTTATGAAATTTTTACCGAACAAATCAAAATTTCGGGGGGGCTGCAACCCCCCCCCCCTTATGTACGCCCATGTTTTGTGGGTCTAAATTTCCTTTATTACCTGAAACGTTTCATTCATTTTCTCTTGTTAAAATAAACATTTGCTATGGTAATGGGGTTTTATATTAATATTTATTGATAAAAATGGTGCCAAATTTCATCATAATCTGAGATGGTGAGGGAAAAATTGTCTTAGAAGTGTGTTGATTTGAGACGGAATGACGCCATACCATCCTGTGTATTTTACAGTGATTTAATAAAAGAAAAATAATAGATTGGTAGATAATCTCATTCATAAGTAGAGGTTATCATTCAGTTTTTATGATATATATTAATATATTAATTATTTTATATGATCGACATTTTTATAATAAAATTAAATTCAATTTATTTATTAAAACGAATCGTGATGAGTTTCATATACAAATTTAGAGTTATTGTTAAAACAATAACTCTAAATATATGGTAAAAGTGACCACGCCCTCAAAACCGATTTCTTTAACACTTTTCACAACAATGTATTTTGATGACTAAACACGAATACGTTGAAAAAAAAAACCTTCGCTTTTAACTAGGAAAGAAGTTATTAAGCACTAAAGTTCACTGTTAGGAAGGTTATAAAACTAGGCGTCAACAGCGTATTTGTAAACACGCGCATGCGCAGATATATAACATTGGGAAACAGAGAACTCTCATTTGAAATGTTCAGAAACCATTTATTCAAAAATATTGTCAATTTTAAGGGCATCCTCACCCGTCGTCACCTGTCGCTTAAGGGCATACGTGCTATGCGTTTCCGCTCGCTACGCTCGCGCAAGAAGATAACAAAACCCCAGTCAATTGTTATCTTCTTGAGCGAGCGGAAACGCATAGCATGTATGCTTTAAAGTCGTCATTTATGCCTTAAAGTCGTCATTTATGCCTTAAAGTCATGTATGCCTTAAACTCGTCTCAAATTTAGTTGTTTACATTAGCTCTCATAACCCACATAACAGTGAACTTTAGTGCTTAATAACTTCTTTCCTAGTTAAATGCGAAGGTTTTTTTAACGTATTCGTGTTTAGTGCATCAAAATACGTTATTGTGCAAAATTTGAAAGAAATCAGTTTTGAGGGCGTGAAACTTCACTTTTACCAAATATATGAATCATGTCAAGCTATAAAAATCTTACTACCACAAAACAATATAAAATGTACACTATGAAACATAAATTACCTTACATCCACAGGCGTTGTTCAAAGGTTATGTCATACATCCAAATTATGTCCTCTTGATCTTCAAAAACTTCCTACTTGCACAAACACTTCAGGCATACACTATAAGCAAAACAGGAACAGGCTTTTATTATCTCACAAAAAACCGACGATCTACTCGGGGGGAGACGCCTTCTTGATTTTAGATTGAAGACATTTTTGTTAAGTTAGCATTTTATATTATTAAGAAGTGGTAAGATATTTCTTGATACATTATTTAAATTGAACCCATTTCTATGGAAAATTTCACTACATATTATTGTATAGAGATTAGAATATTAAACGCTCAAAGAAGTATAAATCAAGGCCCAAGGAATCATATAAAGTAATATTAAAATAAGAATTGAATCACTTACGTCTGGACTAGAAGAAATATGCCAGAGCTAACTTAGATTTTATAGTTTCCATGAGTTTAAATTTTAGACAAAAGTAATAGAAACACTTCTAATTCTTCTTCTTCCTTCTGTTTAGGAAGAGAATATACAACGAGTAAATCATGAGAGGAATGAGCAGCTTCGAAAACTATCAACACAACTGCTGCTGTTCGAAGCGAGATTGTGCCGAAAACAGAGGGACATCGGGCTGATGCTCACACATCGAGAAGTGCTCATTGCAAAGCAGCAGAAGATCATCAAGCAACTTCAGAACAGACTGAGCGATGCCGGACTCGAACTCTCGGACGAAACGAATCTAGACTCCTTGAACGACAGTGACAGCGCAGTGATTCTCGAAGACGAGGACACCATCCCCGGACACAACGGAATCACGGTCATCAGAAGCGTATCCGATGCACTAGAAGCTCCGAACTGCAACAAGTACTCGATGTTGAGGAGAAGCACATGCTTGCTACGACGACCCGAAGTCCTAGAGACAGTCTACAGCGTCGAAGAGGATGGTGACGGGGACGGAGAAGGCGGAGGGAAGAACACAGAAGAGGAGTCTACGCAGAGACACAGGCCCAAGCTGAAGGACCTCAGTGGTAGTTTTGAGAGATTGGACAGCGACAATGGGAAGGAACCGTCTAGTCCTGTAACTACCTACAACAGGGTGATGAGCAATCACAGGTCGGTCACCAAACCAAAGGATGTCAAATATAAGCGGATAAACAAAGCCAAGTCTAAATCACTCGAAGAATTGAGAGGTCGGCTGAAAAACTGGGTCGAAAAAGGAAATAAAATTGCTATGTCGCTTGATCAATCATTTGCTTAATTCCAAGTTATATCTATGTTTGTAAATTTATAATGAATGAAGACTATTTAGAAGCTGACTTAGATCTAAGTAAATATGTATTAGAATAGTGAACAATATTCTACTTCTGCAATCAATGTATGTTCCACGAGATGTCAGTGATTTTATCTTTATATATGAAAGCAACATCAAACATATTTCTTGTCAATTTTATTCCTTCCCTCGCTAGTAAGTCCTGTGAAATCAGAGACAGAAAACTCCTGCGTTCTCCTTGTGAATGATTCTTGTAGGAATTGAGTAGTGCTCCCTAATTTTGCTCTTTATTCATCACGTCCAACAAGTTTTCAAGGTGAGCTCTTCAATGGATCCTTTTAGACTCAGGTTTGGTTTAACCAAAGCGTAGAAAATGTAATTGAATTAAAATAAAATTACATTCAGACGTAATTGTAATTGACATTACTTGACCAATCGAATGTAGTAATGGCAATTATTATTATTTATTTGTAATGCTTCACAGCTTTTGCAAGTATTATAATAATTATATCGTGTTCTGATAAAGGCAGTGCTCGGTGGAGTGATTAAACCATTCACTCCAAAAACATTTTACTGGCAAAACGAATTGAATCAGATTAGTTTTTAAATCTTATATCACATGTAGGCGGAGAAGGGGGAAAAATGAAATAAGTAAATAAAATTAAACTATATTTACAAAGAATTAAATAAAATTGTGATAAAAAATAAAGCTATCGCTGAATAGCATATTATGCTACCATATATTATAAATATAGTAATTTGCTAATGATTTTTAATACATTATTTAGGCCCAGTGCACACTGAAGAAACTGGTTTCGTAAAACTCAAGTTTCATGAAACCGATCGATAGATAATCATAGGTTGGTGCACATACAGTTTCATGAAACTTTAGAATTACAGATCTATTTATTGTAAAGATCTACTCGACTCCTCCTCGCTGCTAATGTATTCGAAGAGTTATCTCAAGATTGAAACTCTCTATTATTTAAAAATGTTCATTATGTTAGGTTTAGTTTATTTTCCCCACAATGACTAAACAAGACGCACCAATTTGCAGAAAATGTATCAAACTGCTTACTATAAGACATATACTTACAGATTGTCGAAGAAGAGAACAATTACATATACCCATGACCTTACAGAACTTTTGACCGACGGTGGCCATTATTTGAATCAGATATTTAAACACTTAAAACTAAACGTATATATTTTACAAAATTTAACTAAATAATAAACATTTTTACTCTTTCATTTTTGTAAAAAAAAATGTATTTCCTTATTTTATATTTATTTATTTTTTCTATTATTGTTATTTAAATTTATTTGCTACTTTTTCCCAAATTATATTTATTTTTTGTATGCAATGATAATTTATTATAATTTATTTATTAATATTATCATTTTGTCCAAAACTGATGTTTCCATATAGACTAAATAGTTTGCTATTCGCCACTTGCGGCCCATCAATAAATAATTTATTTTTATCTATTTTTTTATTAGTTATTTCTAATAAACACTGCCTAACCAACAATCATTATAATTTAATAGACTATTTAACTAATGAATAATTTAGAGAGCTTGACAGGTTTAATTAAAATATATTTCATGTCTAATATATGTTTATTCTGATTTATTTAGGCCAGATGCTTCAATTGTCAATTCTGTACTTACTGACACAAGGTCCAAAGCAAGAGGAAATCTTAAGCCAACAAATAATTACTTTGAAATTAAATTATTTAGATTTAAGATACATAAATTGTATTGAATTAAAACTCAATTAGGAACTCACTGGGATGGGGTTTGTGTGACTTTCTAATTAGATTACTTGGGTTTTTAATCACAGAGCTAATTCCAACGTTAATTTCTCTAAAGAATAGGGAGTTGGAAATAGCCGCTGATGATGTATACCAGCGTGTGTATTATTCATGGATTAATTTAAATCCTATAGCTGTGGTCACATTAGGCTGTTAAGCAGCCGCTGGTAATGCCAGCCGCTGGTGAATGCCAGTGGGCTAGTTTTTACTAGACACAATCAGAAGTTGAACCTGTTTAGTTTTTTAGTGCTGCCTACCCTCAACTGACAGCCACGAAGACTGAAATTGAGTAATGAAGAACTCATAACAGCTAGGCCAAAGACTTGAAACTGTCTCCAGTTGCTAGATACTGTAAAGTAATTTCAAGTTTTATTTTGCTTGGAATCACCTGGCGGCATGTGGTCGTGGTGGTTTTTTCTGAATAAGCGATGTCACAAATTCAAATAACACTTCAAATTCGGGAACTGACGTTCATAAAATGTTTGCATCAGATGATGGATCTTCCAATTTTAGCTCCCTAAAAAGTCTTGCAGATGCTCCCAGATCGTTTCTTCTTAATACTCAGGATATAATCCACCTTGGCCATTTCTTCCATTTCAACATCTGGTCACACAACTCTCTATCTCCAACATTTAATACACGTCTCAGAATGTCATGACTCATATCAATAGATGACATGACAGGAACTCTACCAGTGGATTTTAATTATAATGTAAACCCTAAAGATCCACTGGCTGATGGCAATATTTACCAGTGGCTACTAAGCAGCCTAGTGTGACTGTGGCTTAACAGAGAAATACACTTGAACCTTTCATGACAATAACATTGTCTGACTTTGTATGAATAAAACACAATGGCATCTATCTGAAACTACGGCTCCATTCCACCTTGTCATGCTGTGATTCGAAGCTAGGTAGGTAAGTACTCGAGAATAAAACGGAAGGTCTTAACCTTTCTTTTTCCTTAAACACCCTGGCAACTTCTTTTTCCTACAAAATAACAATTTTATGAAACAAATATTGTGATAAAATTTTATAGATTTGAATTCTGGAAAGATTTTGATAAATTACCTTAAAAACAAACTGAATACTAATTAAATAACAGAACGTTCTTACTGAAGACTGTCTTAAAAACATATCAACTTATTGGAAGAGGATTTTAGGAAAATTAGAAACATATTCCATCTAAGAAGAAGGGTAATGACTGAACTATTACTCAACAATTGAGTTGAGTTAACGGAGCAACCCAATTTAGTTGGGCAACCAAACTTTTTGTACAATAAAGTTGTTCCTCCTCCTACTACCACTTATTAAAGACCTTGGCTAAATTATTTAGATTTCACATAAATGAAGAAAAGGCCAATAAGGTCTCAAGAATCAATAAAGTAACATTCTTTGACACGCCTTAAATTCAACCAAAATAAAAGTAACATTCAAACAGCTGTTAGCGAATTTAATATTTTATATTAATTTTGTCAATTGTAAAATGATTCCTAAGGGACATGAGTCCTAAGATTTAAGATAAAAAATCCTATGGTTACGAAATAAATGATAAAACTATATTGATAATAATCTCCTGAACTGCAAACTTTTGTCTATAAATGTTAATAGATTATCTAGTTGTTCATTTTCTCCAGAAAGTAGAGTTATAAGTTTGTCTTGCTCAGTTCCTCTGCAAATCATTGGGATATATTTTAATCTTAAACACTGGGGGATTGGGCAGTTGAGTAAAATATGTAATACTGTATTGGTGTCAGCTCTACATTGCAGACATGGCTCAGATGCTATGTAAGTATATTTATGGGAGTTATAAAATAATTTTGTGTGGCGACGTCCAGCTAGTCGAATCTGAGTTATCATTCGGAGAGACTGGCAGAGGGTCAGTATCTAGTAACACTCTTCTGTTTGAAATATAATTTTTATTCTCTGCACGTTTCACAGCTACTTGGCGCATATCTAGTGGAATATTTTGATAATTTAACTACGCTAGGGGATTAAACCTCTAAAAATTAGGGCAATGTCAGGCCCGAAGAGTACATGGCAGTAGAAAGTTATACACAACAAAATGTTTTATTATGTACAGAAGAGTATTTTTATTTACTGGCCTTTTGCTGTTTAAATCGGTATTAGTTGATTGAAAAAAGTATCATTTGAAATCATGAATACAAAATTGTCTTTAAAATAAGTGCAAAATGGGATATAAGATCAAAACTTTATGAAAAAAAATGAGAACTTGTATTTTGTTAACCAGCAAAATTGAAACAGAAGAAGCTGGTAAACAGATAAATTGTATAAAGATTTTAAATCAAATTTTTTATGCTACTCATTCAATATCAGGACCTTGGAGGAGAAAGGGCGAACCATGAATTCAGGATAGCAAGGCGAATGTTTACTCTATGGAATGCTGATTCATAAATTTGATTGAAATAGTAGGCATATGAAATTCAATGCTTCAATTATAATTTTTACGATTGATTTATGGGTAACAAAATGCTAAGAGGAGAATTTCTGTCCCGGTATTCGTCCTTGAAATCGGACATTGAATTTTCCATAGATGTTGGTGCTATTCACTTCAACTTGAAACTGTGAAAGAACTAAAGGCGAACCAGAGAAAGAAAGCGACACGTCGTGTTATCTACATCATTCTGGCTCAGAAAATAAAATAAAAAAAAAATTGATTATTTCGATTCGCCCTTTCTCTTCCAAGGCCCTGATATGTTGTTTTACTGATGAATTATCTTGATTACATACCTTATGACTTTTTATTTATTTTTACTTATGATAGTTATAATGTTTTGAATGATGCCATATTTTGATAATTGATGTTCAGACATTTTAAAAAATCTTCCCTTCCAACTAAGAAACTATTATTATTATGCAATAATTGCTTTCATTGTTGCTAATTGTTGAATTAGCTACAATGTAATGCGCTTATTCAACCGAGCTTTTTAAGGCTTATATTATAAATGCTGATGTATAGTCAAATAAAATAATGGATGTTTATGTTGTACAAAGGTTGTATAAAAAGAAGAATCAAATCTATTTACATAAATATATGTCTATGTATATGAATTTATCTAAATTATTGTAAACTACAAATAATTGTATTATAACACTCCAGTATTAAAATACCAGAAATATTTTATAAATGTTTAAGTCCTCATTTATATGTATATTTTTTGATGTATTTATTACATTATTTATGATAAGGTTATAGAAAGAAAATGTTGCACACATTTTTAATTTATACACCCTGTTCATTGAGCTGATGAATAATGTTTTAAACCAACAAGTCAATTATGAATTTCCCTGTTTCCACAAATTTTCTTAGAAAAAAATTTTACTTATTTTTCTCGTTTGTACCACTTTATTCCATAACTGCCCTACATGTTTCGTGGCCTCCATGTCACCTCCTCAGGGGCAATTAAATACCCGCATGTATTGTCTGCTCGCCACCAATATTAGGACTCTCAGACCAGTCTTAATATGCGTGGCAATAGGACCATATATGCTAGATTTATTGGCCCCTGAGGAAGTGGCATGGAGGCCAGGAAACATGTATGGCAGTAATAGAATGAAACAATGCAAAAGAGAAAAATAAGTAGGTACTATTTTTTATGACCTACGCTACATATATCCAAAAAAATTAATATACTTAGCTGATCAAAAATATGTGGAATATAATTCAAATCTATGCCTTTAAACGCATACTGAAGAGGCTTTCGTATTTTATTAAAATTCCAAATAAAAAATATTATAATTTAGTTTTCACTGATTTATGGAATTTTAAAATATAATAGATTTAAGACATTCTATACGAGCACATAGTTTTCTCCTTGTTCACTGTAGCTGTATTGATTCGAGTAGTAGGCATAGCTACTTCCAATAATTTAAGACTTTTCCATCATTGCTAATTTATTTGTGGTTAGCATTATTTTCTCTCCCAAAATAAACAGTTGCAGTTTGAAATTAATTTTATTCTGAAGATTACAATAATACAAGCCATTCCAACACTCATGGAATCAATAATCCTAAACCATTTAGAATCAATATTTCCAACAGAGCAATATTATCAAATTTTGTTTGTCAAGATAATCTAAGGTTTTGTCTACAATGAATTCTGGCAATTCTATTACCATAAAATCTGTATTCACCACACATTTTGATAAAACATTGATAACTATTGAATTACAAAAGAATCTGCTGACGTCGTGAAGAAAAAAACTTTATTATTTATTTAAATTTTGGGTCCTTTATAATTAACTCAGAATTTTAAGATGGGTTATCGATCTACTAACCAAACCAAAAATATCATATTTTATGAGGAACCCAATTTGATTTTTTAATGTTCTTTGAGGCACTGAACACCAAAAAAAAAAAAAAAAATTAAAACGAAATAACAGCAAACCTTACTCTTTTTAATATCTATTTCTAAAATTGTTTGTAATTATATATTGTATATTTGTTGTTGGAAATTATTAATTTTTTTTAATGTGATAAAATTATTTATGACCTTCTTATAGTTAGCTCAGGCCTCCAAAAATCAGTTAGTAATATATAGCTAAAAAATGTACATATCGTCGATACAAAAGCAAACTAACGAATATGAAAATCACCACTTTTCAGAGTGGAAAAGTATTTATTCACAACTTTTTTTTGGACAGTCAAATATTCGGCAGATTTGACCTTTTGATAGTGGAATACTTTCCCTTTAATAGAGTGAAGTCAGATTGAAGAATTTGCCGTAAATAAGTCCAGCAGAAATTATTAAAGATGGACAATAAAAGATGCATTTTTTCATATTCGTTAGTTTGCTTTTGTTTCGACGATATTAAGGTAAATATTGAAGATTTATTGAGATACTTAAGAATGTGAAGGAATGAAAAGGCCTGCATACCACTATACTTTTATTAACTGTGTAAGTAATTTTATGGCTTAGAAACTTCTTCACCATTTACAGCTTCTAATGAAAGGTATGACAAGACTCTTATCACATCGGGCAGTCTTCAGTACATGCAAATAAGGTTTTATTGTTGTTAAGGTTGTAAATAATATAATGAAATGACAAACTCGTGAGTATTTTTGCTGGATAAATACACGGTGACAGCTGAAGTTGTTAATTCATGAGCCATGCTTACTGTATCTCCCAAGCATTCTCCATATTCTAACAAACTCAATTTACTAATTTGTAACAGTGCTATTTGGCTCACTATTATATCAATAACTGCTATTTCCCCCAATAACAGGATTTAAAAGATCTTTTCGATGTTAAAAAAACATGAGATATCCTGAAAAGTAAAGTGATTTTATACTAAACAACTTATTCTCTCTGATCATGTAAATAATATTTAACGTAACTGATTAATTTTTAATTAGAATTTAAGCAAATTGTAATATAGTTCTGTTCCTCTACATATTACCATAATATTGTATTTCTGTGTCCAATACTTAAGTATAAGCATTGAAGTTGAATGCATTACACTATCCTTTATGCATATGTAAATAAAGCACTTAAATAAAATATAATTGTCGATTTGAATAGTGATTATTCCTTTACTGATCAGAACATGACCTTTCTAGGATAGGGAGAGGGAAAGAGATAAAAAGAGAGAATTGTGAGAGGGAGTGAGGGAGGATGGGAAAGAGAGAACTGTGAGAGAGGGGAAGAGGAGGGGGATGGGAAAGAGAGAACTGTGAGAGAGGGGAAGAGGAGGGGGATGGAGAGAAAGAGAGCGAGAGGAGGGGAGGAAGAGATATTTTCTTATTGAATAATTTTATAACCAACTAACTATCACATAGACTGACTGTGATTCTATCGTTCTAATGAGTTCATTGCCTCTGTTGTGGAAATCAGCATATGTAAGTAAATAATAATAACAAAAAAATTGTATTTATTGAAATAAATTAATCTCCAAATAAGAACATAAAGAAACTAATAATTAAGAGAGAGACAAGGGAATTTCCAGAGAGATTTATTACTCACATGTATGTGCATATGTGCAATATTATCAATAAAACAGAGCTCTGTTTGGTCACTTCAACACTAATCAAAACACTGGACAATTTTATTCTTGCTGCACCAGGGGATATGTGTAGAGATTGGCCGCAGGAAGCTGAGGAGCAGGCTCGTGGGCTAACGAATGGCTGGGTATATCTCCCGTACCTGTGCGGATGTATATAAGGGGGGACTGGGGGGGCTGCAGCCCCCCTGAAATTTTGAGTTGATAAGTAAAAATGTGTCATAAACCCTTAAAAATGAATTAAATAAGATCACTTAGTTCATAAAACATATTTTATTTTAGGTATAATAGCGTTTTAGTTGGTTAAAACTATTCCAAGTTCTAAATTGTTAGTATTCCATACCCCGGAAATAGTCTCAGTCCCCCCGAAATTTTCTCAGCCCCCCCCCCAAATTATTTTCTATATACGCCCATGATTCGTAGGCAAACGAAGTATCATTTGTGCTGTCAGGCCTATTAATAATGTTGGCAGGATACTGGGCATGCCTTGGGGGGAGGATATCGGCCTTGGATAGAACAGGTTAGAGTGGTTAGGACATTGATAACAAAGGGATTAACAAGGAGCAGGAAAAAGTAGGTTTGAGTGTTGAGGCCTTTTAAGGGATTAACAGGCAGCCTACCAAAGAATCCTGCGTTTATTCATTCTAGGTTTAGACGAGGAGCAGGATTTATATTCCATTAGAGAAAAACTAAAGCAACAATATCCTAGTAAGCCACAAACCTTACAATGCCAATTGGAATCAGGTAACATGTTTAAGGCGCCTGACAAATTATATATTGTTGGCGTCCCAACAAGTGCGGCGACACCCTCGACCAAGTGCTGAAAGTGCGATGGTAAACACCTTACTTCCTATCTGCAATGCCAATCGAGGATTAAGCATCTCCATCAAGCTCTCACGAGAAAATCCTAAAATCCCTTCATCCCAAAACAGTGTATGGGATAACAGTTTATCGTTCGCAAACGGCCCTGATCATATTCCATTACATGTATCCCGTATCCCGCCAACACCTCCCGGGTACCACTCCTCTTCCCCATACCTACTCTCCTGACTCTGCAACCTCATGGGTGTTTATCACAGCTGTTCCAAGCCTCATAGCTGCCTCCTCCAAAATGTTGTCTCTAAATATAAGCAACATTATCTTCAATTTCAACACAAATAGTTTTATGTCCCGAATAGATGACGTGCGTCTACTATTGTCCACATGGCTCACATCAGACCAATGATTAAACTTGCTTGGTTATGTAAAATTTCGTGACGAAATTGATTTTACTGGATCAGACAGAGGATTATTCAGCCGTATATACTATAAATGCGATATAATACTCCAACACATTACAGGGCCGCCACATGGGGGGGTCAGCCGGGTACAGTTGTCCCGGGCCTCGCTAATTGGGAAAAAATGTATAGGTTATGAGTTTGTAAAAAGAATAGGGTTTAGAAATATATAAGGGTGTAGCCTATATTTATTGGAATGAGACCAATATTTTTTTAAATGTACATAAACGACAAAACAAGTGCAGTACCAGTAATAAAACTGCAAGTACCGAAAGTGGCCTTTACTGCACCGATTCTCGGCTTTTTTTTTTTTTTTTTTTTTTTTTTTTTTTTTTTTTTTTTTTTTTTTTTTTTTTTTTTTTTTACGGCGCATCTACATCAAGGTCATTAGCGCCGACATCCAGGGTGCAGCGAGGAATTTTACCAGCGAGCCGTGGGATGATAAAATTCCTGCCGGAGGTTGGGAATCGAACCCACCATCTCCCGCTTATGAATCCAAGGCGCTAGCCATTAGACCACGGGAGACCCCGATTCTCGGCTTTTATTCTCATTTCGCTCAAATTTCAAGATGAAAATAATTTTAAAATGCCCAAAGTCTTATAGCAATGTACTAGAATTTTCAGTCTAGCTCTGAGTAGTGAGGGCCCAACTATGAGAAGTGGGGGCCCGTCATCTGGTCCTGGGCCCGGCTCTGAGATGTGGCGGCCCTGTCACATTGACGTCATGATAAATATCAAGCTGAGTAAGCACTCATTCCCCAATTCCGGCCAAAATCACCGCCCAAAAAGGAGACTCCAACTTTATTAAGCCTTCTTAGCGGCTGCACAGGTAGCCAAAGGCTCCCCATTTTAGTAGGTGATTGAACGCCAAGCAACCCTCATGAAACGCACCCTTGGGAACCACAATAACAAAACGTCGGTTCAGAGCTATACAAGCGACACTATAAACTATTGGCTAACGCAACAAATTCGCCTCCCCCCGTATATTCTGGACCTCTTGACCTTAGTACCCCACTAAATACTGCGGTAGGACTTTATCGTATCAGAAAATTGGTCAGTTCTTTATGATCTCAACAAGGTATCTCGGCCAAAGAAGTACAATTAATCGCAATCGTTAATTCGTAGGTTAGACTGCCATCAGTGATTCTTTGATCACGGAAGTGTCCACAAGAGCCTTAAACTGGGTAATAATGAAAGCAGAAGAGAATGTCATTGCCAAAAACTGTCGCAGCTCATCTTGATTTCAGAGTCCCAACCGTAAGCATGTTCCTCCAGTCCCCTCAAACACTGGCCCTCAATTGGTAAATCTTCCGGAACGGCCTTGTCAAACCTGTGATCAATTTCATCGCTACCCAAATCCGCTCGTTAATGAGGCAGTGGAAAATGTCTAGCTGAAACTCTGCTGAGCACTCACAGAGACAATCGTAAGTTCTGGCAACTGTTGAAGATCCGTGATTTTAAGAAAGGAAACATGGTTCATCTCCACGCCCAGGGCGCTGTGTTCGATGAAGCTGAGATCATTGTGACTCACCTATGAGCGGACTCTCTAGCTCACACCGAAAACAGCACGGCGGCTCTTCGAAGGGCGCTTGAATATAACTTCATGTTCGCCTCCCTGAGGCAGCTCAAATCCATCCTCAGAGTCACCAAAGGTAATAAGTCACCTGGCCTGGACCAGTCACCGTAGCTACTCTAGCGCCAGTTGCAGTACCTTCTCTAGCGCCAGTTACAGTACCTACTCTAGTGCCAGTTACAGGACCTACTCTAGCGCCAGTTACAGTACCTACTCTAGCGCCAGTTGCAGTGCCTTCTCTAGCGCCAGTTACATTACCTACTCTAGCGCCAGTTACAGTACCTACTCTAGCGCCAGTTACAGTACCTACTCTAGCGCCAGTTACAGTACCTACTCTAGCGCCAGTTACAGTACCTACTCTAGCGCCAGTTACAGTACCTACTCTAGCGCCAGATACAGTACCTACTCTAGCGCCAGTTGCAGTACCTTCTCTAGCGCCAGTTACAGTACCTACTCTAGCGCCAGTTACAGGACCTACTCTAGCGCCAGTTACAGTACCTACTCTAGCGCCAGTTACAGGACCTACTCTAGGGCCAGTTACATTACCTACTCTAGCGCCAGTTACAGTACCTACTCTAGCGCCAGTTACAGTACCTACTCTAGCGCCAGTTACAGTACCTACTCTAGCGCCAGTTACAGTACCTACTCTAGCGCCAGTTACAGTACCTACTCTAGCGCCAGATAGAGTACCTACTCTAGCGCCAGTTGCAGTACCTTCTCTAGCGCCAGTTACAGTACCTACTCTAGCGCCAGTTACAGTACCTACTCTAGCGCCAGATACAGTACCTACTCTAGCGCCAGTTGCAGTACCTTCTCTAGCGCCAGTTACAGTACCTACTCTAGCGGCAGTTACAGTACCTACTCTAGCGCCAGTTACAGTACCTACTCTAGCGCCAGTTGCAGTACCTTCTCTAGCGCCAGTTACATTACCTACTCTAGCGCCAGTTACAGTACCTACTCTAGCGCCAGTTACAGTACCTACTCTAGCGCCAGTTACAGTACCTACTCTAGCGCCAGTTACAGTACCTACTCTAGCGCCAGTTACAGTACCTACTCTAGCGCCAGATACAGTACCTACTCTAGCGCCAGTTATAGTATCTACTCTAGCGCCTTTTAACAGTACCTACTCTAGCGCCAGTTACAGTACCTACTCTAGTGCCAGTTACAGTACCTACTCTAGCGCCAGTTACAGTACCTACTCTAGGGCCAGTTACAGTACCTACTCTAGAGCCAGTTACAGTACCTACTCTAGGGCCAGTTACAGTACCTACTCTAGAGCCAGTTACAGTACCTACTCTAGCGCCAGTTACAGTACCTACTCTAGTGCCAGTTACAGGACCTACTCTAGCGCCAGTTACAGGACCTACTCTAGCGCCAGTTACAGTACCTACTCTAGCGCCAGTTACAGGACCTACTCTAGCGCCAGTTACAGGACCTACTCTAGCGCCAGTTACAGTACCTACTCTAGTGCCAGTTACAGTACCTACTCTAGCGCCAGTTGCAGTACCTACTCTAGCGCCAGTTACAGTACCTACTCTAGGGCCAGTTACAGTACCTACTCTAGCGCCAGTTACAGTACCTACTCTAGGGCCAGTTACAGTACCTACTCTAGTGCCAGTTACAGTACCTACTCTAGAGCCAGTTACAGTACCTACTCTAGCGCCAGTTACAGTACCTACTCTAGTGCCAGTTACAGGACCTACTCTAGCGCCAGTTGCAGTACCTACTCTAGCGCCAGTTGCAGTACCTACTGTAGTGCCAGTTACAGTACCTACTCTAGCGCCAGTTACAGTACCTACTCTAGTGCCAGTTACAGTACCTACTCTAGCGCCAGTTGCAGTACCTACTGTAGTGCCAGTTACAGTACCTACTCTAGTGCCAGTTACAGTACCTACTCTAGCGCCAGTTGCAGTACCTACTGTAGTGCCAGTTACAGTACCTACTCTAGCGCCAGTTATAGTATCTACTCTGGCGCCAATTACCTCGGTGCATTTTTAGCATTTGCTGCTTTGCACAAAAATATTTTGGGGGATTAAAAATATTAAGTTCGTTAAAGCAGCAGAATCAGCGGAACATAAGTAATTAAGTAACAGAATCAGCGTATTTACGTAATTGGTCAATTACATTCTAATAGAATCTTTTCCAAGGATTTTTATTTTCGGGTATATTCTTATGTATCTCGAGAACCGGTTGGGAAATCACAGTAAACGTTTGGCATCTATTCAAAAGCTTATTAAAGTACGGTTCTTATTCGATTGTTGACAGCGATTTTATTTGTAGGAATCGGTGCTTAAATGTAGTAATTTCAGCTTAGGATACTGCTAGTTTCCTGTTGTGGTGCCTAAGATCTTGCATCGCTTAGGATACTGCTAGTTTCCTGTTGTGGTGCCTAAGATCTTGCATCGCTTAGGATACTGCTAGTTTCCTGTTGTGGTGCCTAAGATCTTGCATCGCTTAGGATACTGCTAGTTTCCTGTTGTGGTGCCTAAGATCTTGCATCGCTTAGGATACTGCTAGTTTCCTGTTGTGGTGCCTAAGATCTTGCATCGCTTAGGATACTGCTAGTTTCCTGTTGTGGTGCCTAAGATCTTGCATCGCTTAGGATACTGCTAGTTTCCTGTTGTGGTGCCTAAGATCTTGCATCGCTTAGGATACTGCTAGTTTCCTGTTGTGGTGCCTAAGATCTTGCATCGCTTAGGATACTGCTAGTTTCCTGTTGTGGTGCCTAAGATCTTGCATCGCTTAGGATACTGCTAGTTTCCTGTTGTGGTGCCTAAGATCTTGCATCGCTTAGGATACTGCTAGTTTCCTGTTGTGGTGCCTAAGATCTTGCATCGCTTAGGATACTGCTAGTTTCCTGTTGTGGTGCCTAATATCTTGCATCGCCTAGGATACTGCTAGTTTCCTGTTGTGGTGCCTAAGATCTTGCATCGCTTAGGATACTGCTAGTTTTCCGTTGTGGTGCCTAAGATCTTGCATCGCTTAGGATACTGCTAGTTTCCTGTTGTGGTGCCTAATATCTTGCATCGCTTAGGATACTGCTAGTTTCCTGTTGTGGTGCCTAAGATGTTGCATCGCTTAGGATACTGCTAGTTTCCTGTTGTGGTGCCTAAGATCTTGCATCGCTTAGGATACTGCTAGTTTCCTGTTGTGGTGCCTAATATCTTGCATCGCCTAGGATACTGCTAGTTTCCTGTTGTGGTGCCTAAGATCTTGCATCGCTTAGGATACTGCTAGTTTTCCGTTGTGGTGCCTAAGATCTTGCATCGCTTAGGATACTGCTAGTTTCCTGTTGTGGTGCCTAATATCTTGCATCGCTTAGGATACTGCTAGTTTCCTGTTGTGGTGCCTAAGATGTTGCATCGCTTAGGATACTGCTAGTTTCCTGTTGTGGTGCCTAAGATCTTGCATCGCTTTGCGATTTCATTTTACATTATTCTCGAAAGAGTAAGACAAAATATTTTAGTCTTTTTCAAGGGACACGAGGAATAAGAACGGAAACGCCCTTTTCTCCAGGCCTCCGTTTCGAAGCCAAAAAGAAAACCATATACTCTACCCCATCTGAAATTGATTTATTAAAATATGCCTTTAGCATTTAAAATTTATTTTTATTCGTCTGATACTTAATTGTATCCGCCTGATTTATTTTTAAAAAAAGTAGAAATATTAGATTCATGGGCGTATTTAAGGGGGGCTGCAAACTCCGCAATTTTGATTTCATCGAAAAAAAGTCCGTCACGCAGGAGCTGCATAACTAAGCACTTTCCTCAGAATTTGGGTAGTGTAGACTGCTTTCCAGAACAATTTGCTTAAAATATCCTACATAAATAAAATAAAAACATGAATAGTTCTCTTATAAATTTGTAATGAGTAACTGATCAATTATTAATTTGCTTCCAGAGTTATGTTTACACATGGTACCTATTACACTACGTAATAAATACAAAAAACCTCATATTATCGTATTTTGATCTAACGCAGGAACAGGATACAGTCACTCTAGTGGTAGAAAGCGCTCCTTGCGGCGGCTTTGTGAAACTACGTCTGCCGGCTTTTCTAGTCAAATATATTACAAGCGATAAATTATATCGCTTTCCGATTGACCGATTCAGCTCATTTTTACAACACTTCTTTCTCATGAGTTACCCACGACGTATACCGCGTTTCATTACAATACAGCAGAATTTACGACCGGTATGAGTATATTAGAAATTTGGGTCCGGAGTAAACCCCCCTTCTAATGAACCGATTTAGTTTATTTTTACAACACATATTTACCTGTAGATTACCACTACGAATACCGAGTTTCGTCGAAATATACCAAAAATCACGCCTGGTAGTGGCGAATTGGTATTGTGGGTCCGGAGTAAACCCCCCCTCCTAATGAACCGATTTCGTTTATTTTTACAACGCATATTTACCTGTGGATTAGCACTACGAATACCGAGTTTCGTCGAAATATACCATTAATCACGGCTGGTAGTGGCGAATTGGTATTGTGGGTCCAGAGTAAACCCCCCCTTCTAATGAACCGATTTAGTTCATTTTTATGTCTCACTTTTCTCTCTATATTACCACTACGAATACCAAGTTTCGTTGAAATATAACAAATATTACGGCTGACATAGTCAAATAAGTGTTTTGGGTTCGGGGTAAACCCCCCCTTCCGGTGGACCGACTTTGGTGGTTAACGAACTCGTTCAATCGTTTGCTAATTGAATGCTATATACCAAGTTTCGTGACGAAAAAACAAAAACTCTGGCCGCTATCGTGTTAACAGACACATATATATATATATATATATATATATATATATATATATATATATATATATATATATATATATATATATATATATATATATATATATATATATATATATATATATATATATATATATATATAAATTTTAACGGGGGTCATTTTCGGTGTCTACTAGGTAGGATCGATAAAGATTTGAAGAAATTTTTCAAAAATTCCGTCATGAGTCCAACCTCAATAGCTACTTTCCTTCGGAGGAAAGTGCTAAAATGTGTCATAAAAACCTTGTACATATATATAATTCCAAGTTCAAAATAATTGAATGTTAGTATTCCATACCCCCTAAATAGTCCCAGCCCCCCCCCCCTCGGACATTATTTCCTTTATACGTTTGTGATTAGATTATCTGTAAATACAAATATTTTTCCCTCTTGTTGATTTTTCAGATATTTTTTACATTATAAGGGTCATTATGTATAATTGAAGAAATAACATGATTAATCATAAAGTATAAGGATAATATCAAGAAAAATGCTGCAATCAATGCTACAAACATTTTTAGCTTTTTCCGCGATAAGAACAAATCAGCTGATCTTAAGGAAGGGTTTGCTTATAACCCGGCATTATTATAACCTCCAGTCATTGTTTGTTTATAAACAATTTTTTCCTGAGTATTGCTTATTTAGGGTTTATTCTAGCAAAGTTTTTTTTTTTTTTTAATGAAAATGTCTCACCTATATACATTTACTCGATAATGATTGTTTCTTTTTTCGTATTAGTCAATTGTTTGTTGGGCCTTTTGAAGGATAAATTCAAAGGGAAGGTTTGCCAAGGAAATGACAAGTCGGATTCAGTCCTTTTCTCTGATATAAGAAATCTCATCTTTGAAGGAGAAGCAGCTTTTAGTGAAGAAGGACTTAGGTTTTTCCCTCCTGTTTACATTCAGAGGTACAGAGCAGTTGTTGAAGTTCTCAATTGCCAGAGATTGAGAGGCAGCATTAAAAAAGTAAATATTTTAAGCAAAGTAGGTGGTTGATTTTGGCTATAATAAATTAACTAATACGGTTTTTTGGTTCCGATTTAGATTGTTGACTTTGGTTGTGCTGAAGTTTCCTTTTTTAGCTACATCAAGCATTTAGAGGGAGTCGAAGAGTACGTTGGAGTAGATATCGATGAAGAAACTCTCAGAACTAACTATTGCAGAGTTCTTCCTTTTACTGCAGACTATTTGTCGAGGCGATGCAGTCCTTTAAGAGTGACTATCCTGAAAGGGAGTGTTGTAAATGCAGATGTCAGGCTAACAAACACAGACACTGTTATCGCCATTGAACTGTGAGTGTTAAACCTTGAAATGCGTTCTTAATTTTACTTCACACTGATATCAAATTTTTCATCTGTTGCAGAATCGAGCATATGTACCCTCATGAACTGAATGATTTACCTTATAACATATTTGGAGTTATAAATCCTGAAGTAGCTGTTTTTACTACACCTAATTCTGACTTTAATGTCCTTTTTGAAAGATTAGGTTTTAGACACCCTGACCATAAATTTGAATGGAGTCGTTCTCAGTTCGAGGATTGGTGAGTACACATTAAAAGTATAAATTTTTCATTACTCTCTTTTCAAAGAAAATGCACCATTCTTCTAAAAAATGAAATCTACTACCTTAGATTCTGTAAACATTTTAAATTTTAACTAAAAGGCACGCTTTAGGTAAATGGCACCCCTTCGCCACTTGGGACTTGAACCAACCGCACCCAAGTGTACTAAGTACCAATTTAGGACATAAACCACTTGATCAAAAGGATTCACAAATCATTTGTGAAAATGCGAGCTAACCATGATGGGATTGCAAGGACTACATTGGCAATGTGACCAGGTGTCATCAGTGTATTCTGCAAGGAAGCCAGTTCTATGAGTGTTTATAATTTCCAATATATATTTTTTTTTTTTTGTATTCTTCTTTTATGTAAAACTTACTGTAATCATTAAATGTCAATTTCAGCAAGAATAATTTTCAATTATTTCTGACAATATCATGAAAATAAACATAATATTACTTTCATTTATTTGTTGTTTTTTCACACTAGAATTCCAATTACACTATGAAATTGAGAGATAATATCAGTTCTGAGTATACCGTTGGAAAGCTGAATAATTTTTACAACTTTTGTGAGATTCGGCAGTCTGCAGGATTTTTTTTTAGGAAAAGTAATGATTTCCTAAAAGTTGTCACTAGCCAGAAGCTTTTATTCATTTCTAATTCTTGAATTGATATTGAGGTTTGAATGAGATAATTTTGAACATTTAATGTGCATTAGCCTTAACCCTTTAATGGGCACATTTCGCTAGCTATGTTGGAATTTTTTTAATTTATATGGGGGAGTCTGGGGGGGCATCCTTTTACTAAATATCAACCCAGGTTGTTAAAAAAAAAAATTGTATCCATAAATACGGGGTTGGCCGCTTGAGCGGCCCTTGCCCATTCCAGGCATCGAGAATCCCCGATATGCAATGCCCGCGATACGTCGTAAAGCCGATTCCAAGTCGCAAAGATGAAAATGGTTCATTTGATGGCGTTACCCTAAGATTGGCAGGCTTTAAAAAAAAAAAAAAAAAAAAAAAAATTATAATAATAGTATAATGCTAGGCCACAATATCATTTGAAACAGAATTGAGAAAAACATTTCATTAGCAATGCCAAAAAAAGTATTTTTTCCTTCCAGTCTGACGAGAGTAAGGTACTTATGAGACGTATCAACGAATAACATGTAAGCGATATACTTATTCCAATTCAAATCATTTAATTCGTAATCTAGAATGTATAAAAGAATTATTACATACTTTGAAACAATTTCCGGATAAGATGAGTGATCCAGAGAGCCAATAATGTACGGCCAACACTGACACAAGACGACTGCGGGAATGGGCAAGGACCGCTATAGCGGTCAACTTCGTCATATCTCGGCTCGTCGGGCCCAAGATCTCCAAATACTATTTTTTGGTATACCCCGGCATCTAGCAGGAAGCATTGGAACCAAGTCCGCCTCACTCGCGTAATTTTTTAATTTCAGCGAGCAGTGGCCGCTCAAGCGGCCCTTGCCCGTTAAGAGGTTAAAGCAAATTTAATGCTGATTTCAAAAATGTAATGAAACGTTTAAAAAAAAGTGTGTACAAGCAGAGAAAATTGGAGTTGTACTACAAAAACACTTTTTTAATACACTCTTATGATGTTATTTTTACGAATTATTCAAACTCAAAATTATAAAAGACTCAGCGAGGAAAAAAGAAATTATATATGAGGCTTTTTCTTATTGAAGTTATTTTCTTTTTAATGGGCATGGAATTAGCATTCAAGTCATGAAAATGTCACAAAAAAGTAATGAAATTGGCTTTCACAAAAGTAGTAGACACCCTGTGATAGCTCCAATGAGTTAAACTTGTAATGTTATGGTTTGTCCAGAAACCATTATAATTTATTTATTATTATAATTTATTATAATTTTCCAATGATAAATAAATATAAATAAGGCAATTTTTTCCAGGGCTAATAATTTGACTGTTCAATATCCCGATTATGCTGTACTGTTCCATGGGATTGGGAAGGGACCGCTGGGAACCGAAGATGTCGGATGCTGCTCACAAATGGCCGTCTTCATCAGGAAGTCAGACAAACGGATTGCCTCTGATGACGATTACAATGTAAGTTTGTAATTAATTACTTTAACCTTAATTATAATTTTTGAGGATCTAGCTCTTTTAGGCGGTATACACATGGAGCTACTCAAAAGGAACTGATTTGTGATACAAATTACTTCCTAACCAGTTGAGTCACTAACTCTGTAATTCAATGGTACGCTACTAGTTAGTGACTGGTTATTAACTGGTTACCTGGGTACTTGCATGTCCAATTGCTAGGGGTTCAATTATTAGCTTGATAATGATGGATGACCAACAAATCAATATGTTGCTGGTGGGGGAAGTTGAAAAACATCTTATTTTATATAATTACCACCTTCCTGGTTATTCAAGGATACAGAGAAAGCTTGGGCAGAGGTCGGGAAAGTCGTAAAATTGACCTATTTACCTATTCTCGAAACATTTTTCAAGGTATAGGTTAACCAAAAACTGATGGCTATTCTTCTTTTCCGACACCTGACGTAATTGTACAATAGTGCAATTTCTTCATCACTTGAATCATCCAAAATTTCACCTATGACATCCATGATAGCACTGAACATGAGAGATTTTGGTTACATATTTCATTATATATAGTTAAATATATATGTACATATTTTCAATTTTATTTTACATGAACATCCATTCCCTAGTAATGAGTAGCCCCATGTGTTTGTGTGCAAACATTGCCATAGGGCCAATACATTGGCGAATCCTAAAATTCTCCTCTCTAGAACCATTCCTGTTTCAGGGAGCTTTATCCTTTATTTACAGACGACTGAAGCCTTTAACCACTTTCCATGAATTTAGCTTGTCCAAATGAAATATTTTATACTTTGCAATGTGCAAACTTTATAATTCTTAACTCATTTATTTAGTTTCTATCTACAGTAGTAGTTCAAGTACTTGGGCAGCATAATTTCATGCGAGTGTAGTGTAGTTCCAGACATTAAAGCTCAAATCGCTGCAGGAAATATAGATGTCTGTTTGGGGTGAAGAAAATGATGAGGTTCGAGGAGCTTTCCAGAAAGGCAAAGGAAGCGAGGCATGGGTACTAATAACAAAGAAAGTACAAGTCTGGGAGCGGAAGGAACTCAGAAGGATATACGGCCCAGTGTGGTGACTTTTGGACAATAAAAACCAATCAGGAGCTTAAAACATTGTATAGAGACTCAGACATAATTTATTTTATAAAACATCAAAGGCTCACATGGTTGGGACACGTCGAGAGAATGGCTCCTGAGATATTGCCAAGAAAGCTCCTTTATGGAATTCCGGGTGGCAGAATAAGGCAAGTAAAACCTTGATAGAGCTGGCTGGACAACATGGAGAAAGGATTTAAAGGAAATGGGAATCCGTCGCTGGAGAGGTTTAGCAATAGATAGAGCTGCCTGGAACGAGCTGTAGGCTGAGGCCTTGGCCCTTCACGGACTGCAGTGCCCGCCAGGAAGTAAATGGAATGACGGCTGGAGAAGCCCACATTCCAGAATTGGTTATCTTCAACATAAAATATAGTGCAGAATTGTGATTCAAGGAAGTTAAGGGTGCCAAATATATTCCTCTTGTTGCTCTCTCCTAATTTATTAGGATTCTGCTCAAATAAGTTTGTAATCATTAAACTACAAATAAATAAAAAATTATGCATCGTTAATTATAATTCATTCAGTGATTTGTATTAGACATGTTTAGAAACTTTGAATACAAAACAAAATCCTTCTTAGATAATTATTTTGAGAGGTTATTCCAAATGTGTGAGCCCTTTGTACCTCTTTGTTGCATTCACAGATATAAATCAGCTGTATATGTACAGGTTAGTTTTACTAAGGTTTTTCAAAAAATATTTGAAAATTATTAGCTATTGTCATTGTTCTTTTTTGTTTTAGGAATATTATGAGCGGATTCATGGAGTAGAATATCCTTTTCAAACTACCGAGCAGAGGCTGAATGATATTCTAGAATACGAAGTGTATCATAGTATTAAAGAGTTTGCTGATAATGAAGACTATCTAGTCGGAGAGCGGATGGAAATACCTCTTGATGTCTTTATTCAGAGAATTAGAGTCCAAGCCTCCTTTGACCAGATTCTGTAAGTTATAATTGAAATATATTTATAAAGTGTAACGTATTTTATGTTCTGTTACGTAATTAGCGTGTAGTATCTTCATAATTTTGAATACGCCCATTTTAGAGGGCTCACAACTATCAACTCATGGACATATGAAAATTTATAGCATTCGAATTTTCTTTTAATGTATGGAACAAAATGTTAAATATGAAATGTCAACGGTTAAAAAAAAAAAATTAATATTTACTTATTAATTAAAAAATGTTCTTAAGAACAAAAAAAAAGTATACAAAAATAAAATATTAATACACGACACGATTTGATCCAGTGATCTTGGGTATATGAGAGTAGGGCGCTACCAACCGAGCTACCGGGGCACTTGGACAAAGTTTTCTTGCATTAACAAGACCTTTTTCGAGTTAAGTGCTACACAAACAAAAATTTTCGTTCGAATTGGTGAAGGGCAAGTTGTGCATTGCCCTTATTAGTCAAAGCTAAGGCTGAAAACGTTTTAAATTTCATAGTGATAAGGTTATGACTGAGAGAATTTCTACCACCAATTTTCTATTGGGAATATAGGCCACGCCCTTTTGCCTCCATCTAACCATCTATTTGAACAGACAACGTTATAGTCTAAAATGTTTTCAGCCTTAGCTTTGGCTAAGTATTGATAAACATTAAACACTACCTCCCTTGCCTGAATTCTCATAGCCTTCCCTGGTCCTAAACGAGACATAATCTGTTTTTATTAGGATTCACGAAGTCTGTTGTTCATTGAATTAGTAAAGCAAATGGCGGACCTGTCAGGGATAATTCCTGCATGCGGGATTTGAACTATTCCATCTAACTGAGTGGGCTATAGAAAAGAGTGGATACCATGTGCCTAAAATATGTGTTGTGTCTAATTGGACGTTAAAATTTAAATAAAAATGAATCTAATGTTACTAAAGTTTTACAAAAAGTAATCTTTTGTTTATTTTTTTCAGAGATGTGTTGAGGAAAGAACAAAAAGAAGTTGAATACATAAATAACAAAGCTACTTTGATTCTACCGTGCTATGATTTGGAGGAGAAATCTTGGCATGACAACTCTAACTCCGATGAAATAGGCTCTGTTTCAGTTTGTGAAGAATTGGAAGTCGAGCCGGAGTGTTGGGATCTTGGTGAAGACTTTACGAGTTATGATATCATGAAATCTGATGAATCGGAAGAAAGAGACGATAGTGCTTGGAATACAGACTTGCCTCTAACTGGCAATGTTCCAACACATATGGGTAAAGTTAAGAAGGAGGGCGAGGGCTCGGATCAACCTTTACTTACATTTACAAATACTGATATACCAGAAAGTAATGCTGATGACTCTAAAGTGAAAAATGCACCTGTAGTTACCAATGAAGCAATTTTAGTAAAAGAAACTCCAAAATTTTGTTCTACTGGAGCTATTTCTAATCTCGGTGATCATGGAGTTTCTTCTCGGTCTTCATGCTCATTGGGTGAAATAGCTTCTTTTAAAAGGGACTTAGTCCTGGAAAATACGCCTGCAAATTTGTTTTCGACTCCAGAATGTACGGAATCTTCGATGAACGGAACTGTTTGTACTAGTGGTTTCTCTGCTGATACTCCTGGCAAATTAACAATCCAAACTCAATCCACACCGTTGCACACCACAAAGAGTGCTTATTCTAGTTCCATTCCAATGCACAATTCAGGGCAAGCAGCAAATGCTTCCCAAGTGAAATCTAATGGTTCCAAACTGGGCCTTGAATCTAGTCTAATTAAGAAAACAATTCATAAAGAGTTAAATGTCGAAAAAGTGTCTGTTGAAGGTCTACCTGATCCTGAAGACCAACAATGCTCAGGCCTGGCAAAAGAAATTGCTACGGACGAGCCTTGTTCTTCTGTACAGCGATCCCATTCCCTTGAGAATATCAATGTTCATAATAGTAAAGATAAAAATTTTAGATATAGCTTAAACATAGATAATGATCAAATTGACTGTGATACGCGGATTGTCGACATGGAGCTCGAAGTATATGTGAAGGGATCGAGTGTTCCTAGTCTTACAGAGACGTTTGGTAGTCAGAGCAAAGCAGCAGACAGCGGATACCCAAACTCTGCTCACGATATGGAAATGGATTTGACACCTGAACAGGTAGACGAGATTATTACCGAAACAGAATCGAGCTTGGAAGACGAAGAATCTTCGGGAGATGAAAGAGTGGCAGAACCGGTTCAAGGAAACAACGCTCCCGTAGTGTTCTTAGATAATGTCGAAAACGGAGATGTAGCAAACAACAATAGAGATGGCGAAGGGAACAATATGGAAGGGGGAGAAGTGATTGAAGAAATAGTGGGTTTTGAAGGTATGGCAGGTGAAGGCGGTGATCTCGAAGCAGGTCCACACGAATCCGATGATGAAGGTCTCTATCTGTCAGCATTGGACGTATCCAACGATACCTTGGTTCCGGACGAAAGCTGTTCACATGAAGCAGCATTCGATTCAGCTTTCGACTTACCGTCTTCTTCTTTGTTCTTGAGGCCTTACGAAGTAGAAGATATCCCCGTTCTGTTGCCGGACGAACATTTGGAGTTTCCTCCTTGGCTTCTAGCTATTCTCGTGAACGATGTTCATCCAGCAAGCGGAGACTCCGTCAACGAACAAGGAATGCCCGATAGAAACAGTACTTCTTCATCAGAAAGTATTGTAAATTCTAATAACGAGCTAGTCGAAGTGATTGTACCTGGTGATACTATGGGAGGTGGTGAGCCATCGTCTTGCAACTAATAATATTTATGTAAATCATATAACATTACCATTTGTCAGTGAATCACTGCTTCTCGATGCATTACATATCAAAATTGAGTGTTTGATTGAACAAATGTAATTTGCAAGCTAAGCAACAATTGTTTTTTGTTGTATTTAGAAAAGTGTATTGCTATTTTTAAAGGTAGCCTTATTTCCTCATGTGCCAATATGTCAATAAGGAGAAATGTACGAAGCCTTATTAAGACTGATGTTACCGGATCTATAGTAAATTTTTTTATTTTTTTTAAAGACAGGAAATAAATAACGTAAAAGACTTTCTGGTTTATTTGTCCTTCCTATTTGTGAAATAGTTAAAGGTTCCTCTGAATTAACCGCTTACTGACCATTGTTAACATATAAGGACCTTGGAAGAGTAAGAGTGAATCACAAAAAATTCTTTTTTTTTATTTTATTTTCTGAGTCAGAAAGATGTAGGTAAGACCATGCTTTGCCTTGTTTCTCTGGATCGCCTTTAGTTCTCTCACAAGTTTCAAGTTAAAGTGAATAGCACCATCATCATGAAAAATGCAATGTCCGATTTCAAGGGCGAATCCCCCGGGATTGAAACTTCCCTTCTAGCATTTTGTTAGCTACTTATCACCCGTAAAAATTATAATTAAAAAATTTAACTTCAATTGCATACTTTTTCAATCAGATTTATGAATCAGCATTCCATAGAGTAAACGTTCGCCTCTGCTATCCTCAAGCACTTCTTGAACTTTGGCTTCGATTTCCCAAAATCCAGAATTCATGATTCGCCCTTACTCTTCCAAGGTCCTGATATGGGAACATCAATTCTACAATTTTTTAATCACATTTTCATTTGACCACTTTAATTTCAATTAAATAATATACCTTTATAGCACATTATACATAGTCCGAGAGCCAGTAACTACATGGTCCATGAAGTGTTTTATGCACCTTGAAATTTTGCTATAATATACCTCTTGGGTGGATAAGAAGGTTCAGGGGAAAGGTGCAAACAAATATTCCCCAAAAACAGAGTTTTAATCAGAAGCCAACTATCTTTAATGTAAAATTAAGACAATTTTACAATGAATAATAAATATGGGAGATACTTAAAAGGGGTATAACGCGTAAAAAAAAACTTATTTTTTTTTAATTCTCATATTAAATGAGAGTTTTATAAGCTCTGCCGGCAATGAGGCAACTGCACGGTTGTCTCATTCACTCTTACGGTTACGCGCAGTGTATTGCACTCTTATCATAGGCAACATTTATTTTTATGTTTCCTGATAATTAAACCCCACAAAAGTGTCTGCCCTTTTGTAATTATTTTCAAATATGTTTATTGAAGAAGCTCTTTAAATCACAGCGTGAATAAAGCACTTCATTTCAAATTAAAAATAAAAACTAGGTACTTTTTTTTTTTTTTTAATTTACATTTTAACCCCCTTAAAAGTGCCTGCCTTATTTATTATTAATTTTAAAATTGCCTTCATTTGCAATTTATTTTATTAATAATAGTTGGCTTCTGAATAAAACTCTACTTTTGGGCAATATTGTTTTGCACCTTTCCCCTATGCAGTACCTGGTGCACCAAGGTATGTCCAGGAAAAACATATTTACCTTCTTATCTACTCAAGAGGTACATTATAGCAAAATTCCTAGGTGCATAAAACACTTCATGAAAAGTGCGTTACTAGCTCTCCGACTTATACCTTTTAGAGCATTATTTTCATTTTTAGGCCGTATTTTCATTTCGCCTTTGAGCTAGATTCTATTTCTTATTTTTTTCTATTTGTTTAAGCATATTCTTTCGCAAACCATTTTTTTAAAATGGATGCAGATTTTTGTACTGCAGAAGAGGCAGTCATATTGTAAATGTTTACATTATTTATAACAAATGGATAAATTTAGTCACAGTTCCTTTGAGGAAATGCCAATTGCGTCCAGACCAAAATAGGGGTAATTAAGGGTGACATGACAAGAAATAGATGTGAGGTGCGTCTAATTTGGAATGATTTAAATTTCATAGGAACAGATGTTGTCTGTTTTGAAAACTCAGAGGAAATGCCCCCCCCCAAACTAAAAACGTTATAAATAATTGGATCATGTTAATCAGAAAGGAACCAAGCGCAAGATAAGGCATTAACCCTATTCTGGCCAGAAAAGTGTCATAACCTGTAATTAATGCTTCTTTAAACCATGTTTTATGTATTCGTGGGGCATTAGAATTTAAATAAATGAAAAACGTGATATATGACTTATCGCTGTTCTGACTTTTCAACAGGCTATTGTTCACAATCGGGAACATGAAATAAAACATACAATTCAACGTTTTTTTTTTTTTAAAGGCCCTTGAAATATTTTAATATAAAAATATGAAAGCTAATAATAACAAGAAAACATTAAAATTTCCACTGGAACTGGGTTCGGTCTTTGAATGGTTAATTGCAATGCCATTGGATAAAAGGGAAGAGGTCGCAGAGACGGCAGAAGAACAATGCTGGATAAATTTTCCTGTGTCTCACCATTCAACTGTTAAGAAAATCTTCCAAGTATTTTAATGTTCACATTTTTTTCCATTTAACACGTTCAATATGGCAAGCACTGGATGGTGCACATCAACTCCTTAAGACTGGACTGAGAGTACCATCTTGTGCTCTCCCCACCCCCTCCCAGAGACGGTGAGCACCGTATGGAGCTCCGGCTCATTTAGTTTCTCGTTTTCCTCCCGAACAGTACTACCTGCTTGGAGTTCTCTCTCGCCCTTGAAGTGTTCTGAAAAGGATTGAGAAGACAAAGCCGTTTGGATTTCAGAGCAGCCGTTCATCCCATTCCAATGAGTGCAAGCACCATATGATGTTTATTAGTTTTTATGCAAATTCTGAAGCAAACCATTTTTTTTTTTTTTTTTTTCGTAATTCCTACAATGTTATAAACATTAAAACAAATGATTAATTGTAAAAGAATAATCAGTCAGATGGGAAGTAAAACAAAATCTATCACAGAAGTAGCCCAAATTGAGCCAAGATGGCGGGAACTTTGTCCATGGGAGCAATGAACTCCAAACCATCCAAAAAATTGATTTTTTTTTTTCATTTTATGGTTTCATTTGTTTTGTTAATGTGAAAAAATAACTTACCCATTGGATATTTTCCTTCAGGAACATATTTTTTACCATTACGCAAATGTGGTGAAAAAACTCCTGCAAAAATTCACAAAAAGGTCTGACCCCGGAACGATTTTAGAATAAGGCACTCAAAACACTCCCTGAGATGATGGAGGAATGAATAAACCAGCCTGGAGGTTTGTAGTCGATCCCCAAAACTTTTTCTCCCAGCTTGCCAGATAGCCCCCCTGACACACATGCGGCGTCATGCAGCCTCAGCTAGTGGTTCGTCACGACGCACATGCGGTGTTAATTAGATCATTAGTACACAATACAGACTCCAAACAATTTAGCACGTCGAACACACAAGGAAAGATTTTTACACATTCGAGCCTGGGACTGAATCAACAACAAACACCATTTGTTTAACAACATTTTAATTATTTTTGGAATCTTCATTCCAAAAGGAATAGGATAATGAAAAACAAATACACTAAAATTGAAAAGGCTAAAAACACAAACCTAAAACCACTTTGGGTTATTAACCTCCTATCGTTAAAACTAATGAGTAGTTCAATCAAAATGGTTGTTTCATTTTGTTAGTATTAAATAACTGAACAGATTAAAGATAAAATATTATCTTATGGGAGAGGAATGATACATAAATTAACAACTGTGCACATCCTAGTTTACATATTTTACAGATAATGACAAGTATATAATAGAATAAGCACTGATATATATATATATATATATATATATATATATATATATATACACAGGTTATTCAAAGGTTTAAGGCTCCGGCACAAAGGACGGGATCTGTCGCGGCGGTTAGCGATCCAACAATCATCGAGGCATTCTGCGATTCACCTCAAAATATGTGATTTTCAGTTTCTTCGCTCATTCATTTTACCGAACTGATCGCACAACAAATCTGTAATTTTGTACAACTGTACCACTTGGCAAAGCGATAAAGATTAGCTCACATCGACAGATGCCTTTTGTCTGACGGGGTTCATGATATACTGTGTGATGCAAGTAGATTGCCCGCCACCCTCTGTCAGTTATTGCTACCCGCCGTGATACAGATCGCGTCCTGTGTGCCCGAGCCTTAAACTATTAAATCAAGTTTGAGGGTGCGAATAATATTAACACAAAAGAGGAATAACATCTCTCAGAACTATTCTCTATATGCTTAGCCTAAAATATAAATAATCTCTAAAAAAATCTCATTTCTCAATTCGAAGATATAAGAAATAATGATATCTTCGCCAAGCAAAAACTCTCGTAGGCTAAAATCCTTTATGATGGAATGTCGTTTCAATTAATTCTCTTAATCTGTAATTTCTTACAATTAACTCATTTTTGAAATTATTCTTACACAAATACAGATTAGGTTACTATTTTGAATACTCATGGACGGTAGTAATATATATTTAGAAAAATATAATAGCATCAACAGAAATATATACATAATTAGTAACAAAATTACAACAAAAGTAATGTGAAAAGGTAGCGATAGGCCTCACCTAAATCAAACGAATTGTTAGTTCACAACTACAAAGGCGTGCAAACATCTTTATACCTCTCACACAAAGATATATCTAGTCGAATAGACAACTAAAGAAATATGCTTTGATAACATGATTCCTCAAAGAAACTCTACTTTCTAGCTACCTTGGAGAAGGTCTGCATTTTGTTGGAAAATAGATTAACTCTTTGGACAGGCTTATTACCTGCATTTATAGGTCAAAGTAAATTTCATCTTAATCTGTGGAGAGCATAGAGCAGAAGGGCTAACTGGCGGCTCGCGAGCTCTTTGAAGGATTATTTGTGGCTCTCAATAAATGTATCCGAGTTCTCTTTTCAATTTTGTGCTATTATATTTTAAAAAATTATTATTGTTAAAGCCCCACGCTATCCTGAAGCCCTTTTAGAACTTTTACTTCAATTTCCCAACATCCGGATTTCAGGATTCGCCCTTTCTTTTCCTGATATGCTCTAAGGCGATTTTTTTCTTTGTGAACTAAGCGATGAAGTAGCTTCAATCCTATTTTCCTAATTGCATCGAAGAAGGCTTGCAAACTCATTTCATTTTTTTTTTTTTTTTTTTTTTAAACATCTTAATGTCTAAACTCATTTTGCTAAAAAACAAAGTATGATATACGAAAAAAACCTAGGCTTGTCAATGGTTTCTACAAAACCTTTTTAAAATCAGTTTGCCCGACCATATTATATTCTGCTTTTCTAATTGCTCCCAACCTATAGTTGTAATCATGCACCACAATAAGCAAACAAGCAGAACATCTCCTGGGGTAGCTAGCCTACAAGGTCACCAGGCAAAACACAAATACAGTTAAATTATATACAAACAAAACAAATAAATAAAAATAATATAAAGGTACATAAAATCTTAATATATATTATTTTCTCTTCTTAAACACTTTTTTTTCATCAAATAAATATTTATATGCGACTGCCTTACTCGATAGTTGGTCATGTTAGTATACACAAAGAATATAACAGTCTAAAAGAAAAACATTTACTATACATTTCCTTGAGAATAATGTAAATATTTCTGGATGACACTCATACAAGTAAGTGTTAAGAAAAAAAATACAACAGGTTTGGGAGAAATCTTATTTGATTTCAAACATGACTAGACTAAGAAAGAACAAGGTGTAGATCAAAGGGCTCTATGCGGGCGTGTCATCGGATTCCCTCCGTTGGAGTTGTCCTTTATTCACCGCTGCTTCCTTGATCGACGAGAGCGTTTTAGAGAGCCACGGAGGCCACGAGTTCCGAGCAGCTTGCATTTCGGATAGTGTTGCTGCTAGCTTGTGCATCAGATCCTGCACAATAATGAAGAAAATACTTATTATTATTATTATGCTTATTCTTATTTAGTTATAAAGTATTGATTAGTGTGAGTAGCAATCATTGGGTAATCTACAAAAACAATATCTACAAAAGTAAGAATACAAGCATCAAACATATTTCAAATATACAAAAAGTCCGACTTGCAGAAACTGCGTGGTTCTGTTCATGTCCCTAGTGCCAATAGTAAAGGAATAGAAGCAGTTATTAGTATCGTTCGATCTTTCGTTAAAAATATAAAATGAAATCTCGAAGAGAAGGAAGTTTAAGGCTCCACAACAGGCAACTGACAGTAGTGTTGTTAAAAGCGAGCCCTGACTAAAGGCTTCAGGCCTGAACCTTGAACCTAGCCTCTACAGCCCGAGCTCTGAGGGCTCCATGAAGACTGGGGAGTGAGGTTCCATCCTAACCTTATCAAGCCCTGAAGGTTCGGCAAGGTTCTCCCTCGAGCCTTGAAGGCTCGGCCTTGGAGCCCTGGGAAGGTAGAGCTTCGGCAAGCACAGTTATAGTCAAACCCTTTCTAGTGCTTTACTAGATTATCTATATACAATAATTACTTACTCTTTAATTATTACATTTTATTCATTTCCATTTTTTGGTGACATATCTCACCATTTATTTAACAATAATAAATATAAATTTTTAACGGCATCTTTATTTACAAAGGGAGGTAATTTAGCTGTTATCTCTGATAATTCTTATTTTGCTTCATTTGTAATTTATTAAAATTCAGCAGAGTTCAGTTTATAACGTTAATGAACACGCTAAATAAAGTGCCTCATTTAGCTGATTTTTTTAAATTCTGTATTCTTATGGATTAAAATCTGCATGAAAAATTGTATGGACTTTTATTATTTAAGGGAGATAAAAGTATGACAGTGTCATACAGTTAAGAAGCATGACAGTGTTGCCATGACCGTCTAACAGAATTTATTTTTTAGAAAAAGTTACTATTTTTAACCAATTAGTGATCCATATAATCTAGTTTATCGATGTCATGATAAATTTAAATGCTAGCGAATAATTTCAGTGTGGTGGAAACAATTTTGGACGAATCTACCAAAGTATATTTCATGAAACAGCTGTTTGCCCGCCTTCCGCCATTTTGGAAATGAAAAGTAAAAGGCTTCAAAGCGTGCGCCTTCTCCCGAGCCGAGCCTTCAAGGCTCGCGCCTTCTACCAAGCCGAGCCTTCAAGACTCGCACCTTCTATAGAGCCCTGCCTAAGCTCTGAGAGCTCGAGCTTTTAGGAGCCGCGCCTTCTTGCCTTAAAGGCGCGCTCTTTCACAACACTAACTGACAGTATCTTAAACGGAAATGACTCCCATGCCATTTCAATGTTCGCTCTAGGAAAACACTATTACCAATAAGTTTCTCGTTTTCTTGCCTTCTTTGTTTCTGTTTTCTTGTATTGAAATACTAATTTTACTGATAAAAGCACATTCGAAGTTTTAAGCACTTATTTCTCCGATTGACATCTCCTCATCGAAAATCGCTTCAAAACATTTTTTCTACAGAATTTAGTAAGTTTTTGAAAAGGCCATCTTCCACTTACCACGATTTCCTAACTATTTGCAAGACATTGGTGAAAATTTACGAAGATCCAAAAACGTTTCATATCTATCAATAAAATATTATTTTTTTTAATACTTCCTTAAGTCCAAATGTAACCAAAACTTAAAGATCTTAGTTTAAATGAATTTCAAAGCTCTTGAAAATATTCTAATTGAATCCTACAATTTTAAGTAGCCAAACCGAAAATGAGTTACCTCTTTTCTCAAAAACGGTTACAGATATCACCTTAAAAATGGCTTCATTCGTTTTTCTATGCCTATGAACCTATAAAACGTAAAAATAAATAATAATAAAGAGTATCTGCAAGCGTATACACTTCTTTCGCGTGAATTTTGCTCCAAACCCGGTCTGGTGGACCAATTTTGCTCATTAACAAACGACATTTCAAATTAGAATCTAATTATTAGATGAAAGATTTTTGTTTTTTGCAGGTTCCCACTATTAAATTAACTGAATGCTGGGTGAGCCTAGGGATGGTCTGGGACACTGATTCCAACCCTCGAATGAGGACACTAAAAGATAAAAATCTTTAGTGCTCGTCCGGGCTTTGAACTCAGGTCCTCCAGTTCATTAGTCGAGAGCTCTACCACTGAGCTGAAGAAATATAAAAAATAAGCTTACTCACCTGGTTCTTGCATTCAGCTTCGACTTGAGCCAGCTTTGCTTGCGCAAGTTCTACTTCGAGTTCAGAAACTCGCTGCATGAGTTGTGATTCGCTGTCTGCAACTGCTTTTGTGCTCGTAGGGCTCCCATTAGAACCAAGCTTCAAATCTAACTTGCTACACTTCTCACAAGTTGATATAAGACTCTGGAAAGTGTAAAGAATAAATTTATTTCAATGTTTAAAAGTTTACCAAAAATCCACGTTTAAGAGGCGGTGAAGAGGAGCCACAACAATGAAGTCATTGATTATGATAGATCTATGAATGCATATATTTAGTATTAAGGGAATGATAAGCTTGGAGTTTTACACCATTAACCCTTTCCGGACTGGACTACCTCCAGATATGTCCCTCCCTGAGATGCCCAGCCTTCACCCAGTCTCTCTCCGTAGACAGGGCTATATTAGCCATTAACGCTCCGATTCTCCCTCTACATTGATAGATTCCCTGGGGATACTGCACAATCATATATACAGGAGCTAACCAACTATTTATCAATGTTTCCAAAATCATTTCACCAAATTTGGTCAAACTTATCTTTATAATTCTTTGCATTTGAAATATTATCAAAATTTGTTTAATATTAAAATTATTTAAAAATCATCATCAAAATTTATTTGTCCAAATTATTACAAAAACCTTTTTTAACCAACTGAAATGAATTTTTAAAAGATTGATAAGTATGCTATGTTTATAGCACCCCAAAACATTTGGGCAGCAAATTTTATTTATTTTTAAATAAAGAATTTCTCTTTTCTCTCTAGGTAAACAATACACATATAATTTTACTTACTACAAGGTGATTCAACGAATTCTTTGCAGCCTGTAATTCACGATCAAGCCTCTGACATATCTGAGAAAGTAAAATGTTGTAAGTAAATTTATTTGACTATGCTCAAAAAGGATTCACTAGGTAAAATAAATTATTTTAAGCATGCATGCATGAAAATGATATCTGTAAAGCCTTTTTCTGGTCCAAAGATGAGTTATGTCATCAAGTCTTAAAAAACTCATGATGAGTTATCATTTGAAATGGCTTTCAGGGAAGGACAGACATTCTGTTACTCCTTACGCATAAAGAGGAGGGGGGGGGGGAGGAGGAGATTCATTCAAACCACAGGGAGTTTTAGAGAATCTTAAGAATTTTCTCATTTGCTTCAATAATATTAGGCATATATCGATGGCAAGGAAATCAACACCAGAAGTGGGTTTGTGCTATCTGGAAGTGACCCAAATCAACCCGTGTATGAATATAGGGTCCCAAAGGTGGTTACAAGAGACTGGAAGTGACCCGGATCCCTAAAGAAGTGGCCAAGGGTGTGAATAGTTCCCAGAGGTAATCACAAGAGACCGGAAGTAAACGGGAAGTGATCCAGATCGACCCAGGTGTGAATAAAATGTCTCAGAGTTGATCACGAGAGACAGGAAGTAAACTGGCCATCACACGGATCCATGCAGAAGTGGTCTGGGGTGTGACTAGAGTCTCTCAGAAGGGATAATGAGAGACATGAAGTGAATCAGAAGTGGCAGAATGTGAATAGTTTGTCCCTCGAGTGATCATGAGGGACCAGACATGAATTGGATATTAGCCAGAGTGACCCAGGAAGAGCGAAAGTGGACGAGTAAAACGCATTGACATGAGCCGAGTCATACCTCTACCATCTACAGGAGCAAAGCTTTTAAGGCCCCAGTGAGAGCCAGAGCCGAGCCTTCAGAACTGTACCATGCCAGTGAGGGCTAAAATCTCACGCCTGAGCCTTCATCTAGCCCTTCGAACACGAGCTTTGAAGACGCGGTTCAAGTCTCGTTCCTTGTAGCTTCCATTCTAGGGCACTCTTTTTACAACACTATGGCCAGCCGACCTTTTAGTACAGTAATATCACTACCTGTTCGGATAAATGTTACGACACATTTCTCACCATCCTATCTACCGGCGTGATAATTTCCAGTGTTAAAATTTCAAATTGTATAAAAGCAGTATTATAATAAATTGTCCTTTTTAGCTCTGAGTATTCAACTCCAATTAAGTAATTATACACCCCAATAAAGTTTTTATAAACTATCTTTGTTAATAAGAAGAATAATGTATTTTAGGTACATAAAAGATACATCAAAGTTGAAAAGTTGCTGGACTTTCCATGAGTCAGAGAAAATATTTTAACAGATTAAATTATTAAGAGTGTGATTACCAGTTTATATCCATCTATGATTGATACATTCCTTTTATTGTCATCCTCAGCTTGCAGAACCTCTTTCTTCAATAATTCCTTCACCTGAAACACATTTCATATTATATTTATATGCATAGATCCTAAGTTGAAAACTAAGATGTTCTAGGTAGTTGGTAACAGCTTGTTCAGTCTTCATTTATTTGTAATATAAAATATAAAATAATTGAAGACTGAATAAGCTGTTACCAACTACCTATATATATATATATATATATATATAATATATATATATATATATATATATATATATATATATATATATATATATATAAATTCTTTTTGATCTTAAGAGGCATGTGGTTGTTAAAGCAGTCTTCATACTACTGCATACTAATGCAGTTTATTTCAATTTTATATCAACAGTCGGAGACCCGATGGCCGTGAGGGTTAAGGCGTGAGCACTTAACACTCCGTGCCAAAGGTCGTGGGTTCGATTCCCACTAGGGGTGGTGGCTTTTCTTTCGAAAAAAAAAAGGCATAACCCCTATCCTGGCTAGAAAAGGGTGGTAACCTATAGATAACCCGTCCTAAAATTCGTAGTTAATAATAAATGGACGTTAAAAAATTTAAATTAATATCAACAGTCATTGTCTAACTAAGGAGCACTGGCCTTTCTTTGATAAGAGCTATCTACTCGCAGGCTCTGGTGCTGGCCTCTGCCGGCTGTTTTATGAATTGATGTGGTGCTGGCCTCTGCCGGCTGCATTATGAATTACTTGACAGATATATACAAATTCAAACCATTTGACATAACTGGGTATACGTGTAGATCTTGATACGGGGAGATTCATAGACAGAAAGTAGGTGTAGGCTACTACTTGTAGCATGGCATGAGAGGGAACAGCTAGTAAAGAATAAAAATGATTTTATAGCCTGTGATTAAGTCTAAATACAAAAATTAAAAAAAAAAAAAGAAAAAAGTAGCCATCACTTAGTAGATAATTTATAATAGAATTATTAGATTAGATACTTATTTGACTTATTAGATAGCTATTGTTTAAAAGAAAATACTTGTTTTGAAGTAAACCTGAACTAGCTGTTCTGTTAGTCGCTTCTTATCCTCTTCGCACCTTAGCAGCTCGCACTTCAATCTTTCCAGTTCAGTAGTACATTCATCAGCATTCTCCTCGGCCTCTAGCAAAGAAAAACATTTAAATAATATTTGTTTCTTCTAGAAATTCAAAAGAACAACCAGTAAAGTAAACATCTTCTCAGTGTACATATATATAGTAAAGTGAATAAAAAGAAACTTTTATATTTTGCAAAAAAATATATAAATAAGCCATTATCATTTTGGAAATGAGTAATGTGGAGTGATAAGAGGAAATTTGAGCTGATAAATAAAGTTTTAAAAATCAGTATGTGTTACGAACGGTCAAGCATGGAGGAGGCTCAACAAGAATAAGGGCTTGTTTTTCGTGGTATAATGTTGAAAATTCAGTACCTATACATGGAATCATAAATTCAGATATTAAAATTTTAAATGAAAACTTAAAAGAATCAGTTCTAAAAATGGATTTCGATGACGACTGGATGATTCAACAAGACAATGATTCGAAGCATACAGCAGAAAAAAAAAAAACAATTTTTCTAGCATTGTAAGATTAAAGTTCTCGAATGGTCTCCAAAAAGCCCGGACCTTAACCCAATCAAAAATTTTTCCCCCAATTTGGGTGCAGAAATTCCATTAGTAAGACCCCATAATAAAGAACAATTTTTCAATTAATTGGAACTACAATTTAAAAAATTGATTGAATTATTTGGAAAAATTTGTAGAAAGTGTGTCATGACGATTACAAGCAATAATAAAAGCAAAAGGTTGTAAAAATTATTAATAACTTAATTTTGCAACATTTATACAGGGTCCACTTAATGTTGTCCAAGTGCAATATTACGTTATTATGATATAATAATAAAAAATTATAATATATTATTTATTAAAACAATTTTGTTTATACAGCTCAGTGCGATGGCTAATATTGCAGATTTGATATTTCTTATGAAAAATAGGCAACCTAACATGTCGTATCCAGTTCTGATGACTTATAAGCAGTCTCATGTATTACCTTGAAAAGGAGTAACAACCTCGTTGTAACCAGCTCTAATGACTTGTATGTTGTGTACCCTTACGAGTTGGTTTGAAAAAGAGGAACAACAAGGTTTTATCCAGATTTGATGACTTTTAAGAAGTCTCATATGTTTACTAGAAAAGTGGTAAAAACAAGGTTGGATCCAGCTCTGATGACTTGTAAGCTGTCTCAAATGTTGGCTTGAAAAGAGGTAACAAACAGACTGTAGCCAGCTCCAACAACTGCATGTAGTGTAGCCTCACACAATAGCTTGAAAATAAGTAACAACATGTTTGTTTCCAGATCTGATGACTTCTAAGCTGTCTCAAATATTGGCTTGAAAAGAGGTTACAAACAGATTGCATCCAGCTCCAAAAACTTGAATGTTGTGTAGCCTCACATGATGGCTTGAAAATGAGTAACAACAAGGCTATATCTAGCTTTAATGAATTGTACGCTGTCTCAAATGTTGGCTTAAAAAGAGGTAACAAACAGACTGTAGCCAGCTCCAACAACTTGTATGTAGTGTAACCTCAAATGATGGCTCGAAAAGGGGTAACAACAAAGTTATATCCAGCTCTGGTGACTTGTGAAAATACCTAAGATTATTAATTATAAGTGAGACAAACCTAAGATTCTTTTATTTAAAGACAAAGAATCCAAGAAAATTGGCCTCTTTTTAATGTTCATCCCAGAGAGAATTCAAATAACCAGGAAAAGAAAAAAGGTCTACATTACAAGGTTTATCCTTAATAGAAAAAATGGAAATTACTCTGTTCTACACTTGAAAGTTTCCAGCTGATCATGAAAACACATGTTTCTATTAATTATTATATGATTTAGGGTTTTAACTTAATTTAAATTCTTTAGGAGGCCCAGTGGCCATGAGTGTTAAGGCGTGACCACTTAACACTCTGAGCTAAGGGTCGTGGATTCGATTCCCACTTTGGTATGGTGGCTTTTCTTTAGAAAAAAGAAAAGGCATCAGCCCTATCCTGGCTAGAAAAGGGTGGTAACCTATAGATAACCCATCCTAAAATTCTTCGTAAATAATAATGGACGTTAAAAATAAAAATAAATAAATTCTTTACTTGGCCACGGTGATGTTTGCTCTTGGAAACAATATAACAACATGTTGTACTAAAATACTCATTTTACTGTTAAATTCAATTAATCACCTAAACAAAGACAAAATCCCTTTGAAACGAACAAAACTAAAAATGTTGAAGTTTTAAGCACTTATTTCTCGGATTGACATCGCCACATCGAAAATTACAACTGAACTTTTTTAGTAGGGATTTTAGTAAGCTTTCGAATGGTTACCTCCCACTTATCACAATTTCCCAACAGTTTTCGAGATATTTTAGAAAATATACTAAGATCCAAAAGTTTTTCGTGTCCATTATTAAAATCTCTTTTCCCCCTAATACTTCCTTACCTCCAAACGCAACAAAAATTTAAATATTTTAGATTAGATGAATGTCGAACATCAGGAACAAGTTCCAACTAATCAATCTTTTGTGAATATCCAAAATGAAAATTAGTTTGGAAAAGCAGGTGTTTCAACGTTTCTCAAAAAAGGTTACAGATATCGCTTTAAAAGTGGTTTCATTCATTTTCCTACATAAAGGAATCTATAAAATGAGTACCTACAAGAAAATGTAAGGGTTTTGATTTTTTTTTTTTTTTTTTTTTTTTTTTTTTGCACAAATTTCACTCCAAAAACCATGTTCCAGAGAACAGATTCTGCTGGTTAATGGACTTGACCTTTCAAATTAGACAAAAGATTTTTGTACCAAATTTGATTAAAATTGGACCATTTCTGAGCCAGTGAGAGATCGAACAGGCAAATATATATGTAGGTAGTTGGTAACAGATTTATTCAGTCCTCACTCTCCTTATTTTCAAGTTACATAGACTGCGGCATGTCACACACTAGGTTATTTCAATTTTTTAAACCTAGTTATTTAAAATATAAATGACCTAGTGTGTGACAGGCCGCATCTTATGTAACTTGCAAATGTAATGAACCACCATTATTTTCTAGATCTTGAAACATAAAATTTTCTAGTCGGCACTTCTGGATTGCGTCATGAGGTCAACCTCATAAGTGGTTTCCTCCCTATGGAGAAAGGGAGGAATTGCGCTAAAAGCATCAGCCCTATTCTAATTCCAAAAGGATGGTAACCAGTAAATAAACCATTCTAAGGGTGGGTTTACACTTGATAGTTATTGCAGGATATTTATATCAGAGAGAAATTGCTAACCACGTAAAATGTATGTCTGCAATAAATTCTACATGGTAGAATTTATTGCAGACATACATTTTACATGGTTTTCATTTCATTAGTCGCAATTCCTCTCTGATAGAAATATCCTGCAATAACTATCAAGTGTAAACCTACCCTAAAGAACTGTGTTATGTATAAGTGGGCATTAAAATTTAATACTTTTTACAATAAACTAACATTTATCAGTAAAAAGGTGTGTTAAATATAAATTGCTTGAATAAAAGACATTGCAAAGAAAAATTGCAAAAATATGATATTTATGCAGATATTATGTAAATTTTGTAAAAGATGATTTGTTTATTATAAGCTTTTTTCCCTTTGTATAAAAAGCTCAGGAAAATAAGAAATACAATAACTAATTAAATCAACATTCTGTAATACAACTTACTTGGCAAAAATATTCTTGAAGTAAACATTTCCACCCGAAGGGAGATATTAGAGAATGGAATTGATAGCGGAGTCTGATAATAATTTAATGATCGTTATGGATTTGAAGAAAAGGATATTGAGTGGGAGAGAATGAATTGTCAAGTGGTTCTTGAATTGTTTACCATCCAACTATTACGCAATAATGCAAGGTAAGGCAAGTGCTGGGAGGGATCGCCTATATTTTAACAGAGCTCAACATTCAGGAATTCGGGAGGAAAAAATTATATTTTTGTGGATAATAATAATAATTTACGGGAGTTAATTTTTCACATTAAAAAAAAAAATGGTTTAGGTAATGTTAGATGTTTCTTAATTTTTTGTTGCCATTCAAGAAATAAAAAATTATTTTTTTATTTTTTTAGTTTTGTCATCAATTGATGATAAAAGGAAATCTTTTTCCGTAAAATCTTCTCTGGTAAAAATTCTTCTTATATACTCTCTGGCAAATATAATAATTCTTCTTATGTTTTCATGTTAAAATGTCAACAAGTATGTTGTGTCCGTGAATGTATTGTGTTCTGCTCCATTGACCCAACAAAAGGAAGTACCTTTTTGTTGGGTCAATCAATTTCACTAAAGTTCTTTGATTATCCTTTCTTTTTTAAATATTGTTGTAAAAATTTGCATGTTTTAGGTATTTCATAAGGTTATCAATGTACTGGCTACCATCGTTTAGTAAGTCGGTCAATAAGTAGGGTAATTTCAATTTTGTCCTGAGTCTACACTCTGTCAGTATGTGTTTTATTGATAGGTGAGTGTTGCAGTACGTACAGGTCTGTCCTGTCTTGTCATAAATTAAATAAAAAATTAAGAAGCATCGATTTGCATTAGTTCTTAAACAAAGCAAAAATTAAAATTAAAATAAAAATGTACAAGAATAATTTGAATTGTTTAAAAGAGAAAAAAAAACATCAATAGCTGATGTATATGAATAATGTCAGGTTACTGGTGACCAACACAGTGATTCTGAAAACAAAGTATTTGGCATTCACATACGAAATGAGTGAACAAGTTGTTAAGGAGGAACATCTGGGGGAGGGGAGCTTACTCCTAACCCAAAGTCCGGAGTATAGGCCCTTATCGACCATTAATTGGTTCTTTGTAACAAAACTCAGTATAAAATGTGTTCAGCTAATGAGAAACATTTCATGAGAAAATAAGTGAAATTGATCGATTGGGACAATTACACAAATCAACATTTGATCTAAAAAAAAAAAAAAACTAGCAGCGATATGGTCCTTATGGGGTTTTCGGGGGTCGCTGATTACGAAAAAGTGGGTTGGTTAACCGTCATCACATCAGATTCATGGTCATTTAAAGGTCAAATAGAGAAAAACCCATAGGAAAAATATGAAAAAATTCATGCATACGTTTTAGAGCTCCCTGAGTCAAATCCATAGTTTGTTTGACCTCGAATGTGCTAAGTTATGCAGCTCCTATGTGATGGAATGTTACTTATTTTCTTAAAATTATAAAGATGATCAAATTTTCTCTCAATATTCTTTTCCTTACCTTTTAAATCGAGGAATTCCTGTTCATATTTCTTGAGCTTCTTAACTTTAATGCAACAAGCAACTTTCATTAAATTCCTAGCGACATCATGGTTCCTGCACTTCTTCGGTAGAGTTACTCGGAAGTATTTTAAAATAGATTCAAAATCTAATTGCATTAAATCTTTTTTGCACATCTGTAAGATAATATATTCTTTATGATTTCAAGTTCTTATGAAACACAAAAAGAACCGGTAGTAAATATGAATAATGTTGTTACCATCAAGAGAGATAAGGCAACTTGGAAGATAGTGTCCGTTCCTTGAAGAAGAAAGACATCGATGATATGGAAAACAAAGTACAAAGGGAACCTTGCGGTGTATAAAGTCAAGAACCACTGTGAAGCAAACATGTGAGATTCAACTCCTTTTTCGAGAAAGTGTTGGTATAATTGTGGCAGTTGTTCCTAAAACAGAATAAAATACAAATTGAAAGAACATAAACTTTTAAGAGATTCTTGAGCATTTGTGTGCACTTTTGGTGTGCAGAATGAGTATTCGATTCACCAAGATCGATTTAATATAATTGTAGATCATAAATAAATAAAAAAAGTGTGAAAAATGGGTTTTTAATTAGCAAAGTAAAAGTTGAATTTGAATCCTTAATCCAGATCAGTACTAAAAAAGTCCGTCACGCAGGAGCTGCACAACTAAGCACTTTCCTCAGAATTTTCTAGTGTAGACTAATATAATTTGCTGTAAATAACCTATATAAATAAAATAAAAACGTGAATAGTTCTGCTCATTCACATTTCTTATGAGGACTGTTCAATTATTAATTTTGTAAATAATTTGCTTCCAGAGTTATGTTAATACATGATACTGAACTACTTAATAAATACACAAAAACTTCATTTTCCGTCTTTTGGTCTGACGCAGGAACAGGATACAGTCCCATTAGTGGGAGATAGCGCTCCTCGTGGCGAACCTACGTCTGGCGGGCTAATTGAAACAGAGTTTAAAGTAAACCCTCCTTTCCGATAGACTGATTTACTTCACTTTTATAACACTTCTTTGTAAAGGTCTCCCAGAGGAATGAGTGAGGGGTCTTGGAACTCGCTGGAGCTAGATCAGCTAGAGGGTTCCTAGAAAACCTTCCCTTCCTAGCTAACCAAACATTTGTTTCGTGGTATTTCATTGAATGGAAGTCAAAGAAGGCATATATTCTTCGTTTTAAAATAAATGTTTCTACTAAGTCACCTACGGCTGGAATGCCTGATTTTAGCCAACCTAGGTCGAACATTCATCGCGAGTCGAGTTTTAAAAGTAATTTTAATAATAAGTACCATTTTAACTATGCAATATTAAGAATGGTACATACAATTACATCCTAAGAGGTTTCAAATACATAAATGACCGCTTTTAAATGAATTCCCTAATCCAGCGTTTTCTCTAATCCCACTGTACCCCAGTCCCGATGAAGCCTCATTAGGGAGTCTACTGTATTTATTATATAATTTAAATTGATATAAATAACTAATAAGTTGAAGGTGAGGGTGGGGAAGAATCAATGGATTCTTGAAGTAACTAGCAGGGCGACACTAATTGCTCAAAAGTCGATGCACCGTAAAAAAAAAATAAATAAATAAAAAAAAAAACTAGCAGGAGCTGCTCCCCAAAATTGTTTAAAACATTAACTTATAAATGTAAGTTCAACATTTTGAGTGTGATTTGTTCATTTCTTGCATTGTTACATTGGACATTGTAGATGATTTGAAACTATTTCTCTTGATGCTTCTAGCATATTGGCTGGATTAATATAAAAACAAAACTAAAATAATCCGCATGAAAAGTAAATATTTATTTAAATTTTAACGTCCATTTATTATTAACTACGAATTTTAGGACGGGTTATCTATAGGTTACCACCCTTTTCTAGCCAGGATAGGGGTGATGCCTTTTCTTTGAAAAGTAAATAAAGAAATTGAATGTAATGTACATTCAATTTCAAAGAAATTGAACATTACATTCAATTTCTTTATTTAATTTACATTAAATAAAGAAATTGAATGTAATGTAAATTGTTTGCTCTGATCCATACCTCCATTAGTCTATTCAACTGGTACAATCGAAGACGCAGACATTCGAATCCATCTTTGTAGAGCTCCCTTAATCCGTAGTCATACATAACCTTCAAAAGGACACAGAACGCTTGTTCTTCAGGCATCTGTGAACAAAATGAGGAATTTATCATTAACTTAGCACCTGGTAAACAAACTTTTAAATCCTTTTATAAGGTTTCAGCCTGTAGTGGAACAGAGTCGTCTTTAGAGAATTGTACCCGCAAGTGGATATTGGATATCCCCTAGAAACAACCAAGGTTTCATTGTATATAGATTTATAATCAATAAATATATCTCTTAGAAGGTGAGGTTAGCTCAGTGGTAGAGCATTGGACTAATATGCTGATGGATTTGAGTTCAAAACTTGAGATTGCTAAAATTTTTATGTTCTAGTGTCTTTATGTGTGTGTTGGGTTTAGGGTCACAGAAAGTCCCTAGGCCAATCCAGCCTTAAATTAATTTATTAGTGGAACCTGCAAAGGAGAAAATCAGGCAGCTGGAGCATAGTATCTACCACACTATCTCCCTAGTGTGCCAAATGGGAAAGAATCAGATACCTCTACAGCATCTGCCCCTCTGGGTCCTTTTGGCTTGCTGTTACGGGACTATTTTTTATTTTAATAATCTTGTAAAACAATTGTTCTTAGTCTACTTTTATTTCTTTTTTTTTTTTTTTTTCATTGTAATAAAATATAAAGGAGCATACATGCAAAAGGAGAGTTGCCGCAAGAAAGCTGAGTCCTTGGCAGTATCCAACCTCTTTATCATGAACTGCATACGCCTTCGATATCCTGAACAAGGAGTCTTGTCCTCCACCACTTCCTTCCTTGAAGAATTCATGAGCTGGGAATGTCCGGTTAATATCTCTTTGGATTACTGCTTCGCAATTGCATTCCTGTAAATAGATAGTCGAATGAGAATACAACACAAACTAACGATACAATATATGTTCAATAATTTAAAAAATGGTTTATTTATTTAAATTTTAAAGACTACATAAATAAACCAGGTTTTTTGGTAAGGATATCTATAGCTGGGATATTCCAGCCTTGCTATAGCCTGTTCATATAGACATAATAGTTCAAGTGCGCATACGAGACCTACTGGGAGGAAAACTTTGCCTTTCATGCACCTTCAGTTTGGCCATTTAGTGAACAAACATTTACATGAAACATTATAAAAACTGATTATGCCTTGTTCAGGAGCAGGGAAGGCTTTGAGAAGTCTGACAAGGGTGATAGTGTTTAATGTTTATCAATAATTACTCAAAAACTAAGCTAGCCTGAAAACAATTTAAGCTATAACATCGCATTTCCATAAGCGAAGGTGTCGTGGTATCTGTTTGTTACTTGTATACAGTGAAGGAACGGGAAACTTTGTGTTGCTGGTTGCCAACTGTTTTCAACTCCTTCAAATAAAAATAATGATAGAAAAAAGAAAAGCCTTGTGAACGGCTTTACAAAATGTGTAATACAAAGAAAAATAAATGATATGTATGCCATTCAAAAAGTCAAGCCGACTATTCGAATTCTAAAGAAACAATTTTCAAATGAAAATACTTTGCAATGCAGTTTGGGATATTTTTAACCAATTTAAAAAATAATGAGCTACAAATGTAGATGTCAAAATGAGAGAAAATTATTAATAGAGAGTGAAAATACCGCTCTAGTATTTCTAAAGTGACACAACTCAAAAAAAAAAAAAAAAAAAACTCAACTGAAAATGTCTCACTCTTGCCTATGCAGAGGGAATAGCATTAAGACAGGAAGCTCTGAAGCAAGGTACAAACAGTGTTGATGGTTGGTAAAGAGATACTTATCATGTCTTTCATAGTCATAACTGAAAAACACAGATTTTTGAGTTGAGTCACTTAACAAATACTTATTTTATTAGGGAAATAAACTATTTTTTATTTGAAAAATGGACTATTAATTGTTTAGATGAGAAATATATTCTTATATAAGGTAGGGATTGTCGGGGTTCGGTCACTGCTACTTAATAAAACTACATTTTATCATAAAAATGGTTTTATTGTGCCGACGTTTCGGCTTGAACTTCAAGCCTTCATCAGGGCTGTAAAAAACAAGTAGGACGGATGTAGTACTGAAATATACACACATATATATATATATATATATATATATATATATATATATATATATATATATATATATATACATATGCCTACAAACATAAATACACATACATATATACATACATACATATGTGGAAAAAGACAAAAACATAAAATACTAGAACATAATATATAGAAGTGAACATAATATATAGTGTTTGGATTATTAGGAAAACAGATATAAGAATAACAGATTATATATTAGATTAGATATAAGAATAACAATATGGGCTTACCGATGGGAAGATAGAGAACTATTCCTCACAAATGCGGGATCATTTCTGACAGTTAATACAGGGAAATATAGGAAGAAAGGAGTTGGTGAGGGGGAGGGGGGTTCTGGACCACCCAATGGACAGAGAACATAGAAGATGAAAGAAAGAGCGGCAAAGTACAGTAAGGGGTCATAAAGTCATAAAATGCTGTGTTAATGGAAAGGGAGGCAGGTATAAAGGGCTATATTGCAGGCGGTATAGGGGATTAGGATGGAATAAAACTACATCCTAATCCCCTATACCGCCTGCAATATAGCCCTTTATACCTGCCTCCCTTTCCATTAACACAGCATTTTATGACTTTATGACCCCTTACTGTACTTTGCCGCTCTTTCTTTCATCTTCTATGTTCTCTGTCCATTGGGTGGTCCAGAACCCCCCTCCCCCTCACCAACTCCTTTCTTCCTATATTTCCCTGTATTAACTGTCAGAAATGATCCCGCATTTGTGAGGAATAGTTCTCTATCTTCCCATCGGTAAGCCCATATTGTTATTCTTATATCTAATCTAATATATAATCTGTTATTCTTATATCTGTTTTCCTAATAATCCAAACACTATATATTATGTTCACTTCTATATATTATGTTCTAGTATTTTATGTTTTTGTCTTTTTCCACATATGTATGTATGTATATTGTAATGATATTTTACATTACATATTTAAAAGTTTTAAATTCGAATAACCGTTAAAGGTAAAAAAAAAAGGCGGGAAAAGACGAATACAAGGTTTGCGGAAAATAAAAAACAAATAAATTTTTTCTTATATTTAATTTTCATAAAAAATTAAAAGTTCTAAATTAAAAACTAACACAGAAAATTCGGAAAATCCAATAAAGCTCATTGATATGTTAGATTCATTGAGATAAACAATTATTATTTGTTATATTGGTCTAGCAGTCGATACAGGTAGCAGTGGATACCGGTATGACGCTCCCGCCATGAAAGTAGAGTCTGTTATGAGAGTCTGTTACAAGTGAGTCGGTGAAAAGGTGGCTCCAGGTTCACATGAGAGTCGGTTACAAGAGACAGTTACAGTTTGTTGTACAGTGGTTCAGTCTTTTTGAAAGCAGTGCAGGCTGTTGAGTTAAAAGGAAGCTGTTTTTGTAACGAGGATCCTGTTCTCTGAGGTTGGTTCCAGATTTGGCTTTTATATCAGGTAATGCTTGTTTGTCTAATTCGAAATTTAACTTATCTATGAGTTTTTTTTTTTTTTATGTACAATGGTTTTTGTGTTACTTTACTGAAAATCGAACCCTAACCCTGAGATAAAGAGTTTCTAACATCAATTATTATAAAATTTTTATTATATTGGTTCCCAACGTAGAGGTATACGTAGAATAAAATATTATCAAAAAAAAACAATTTCTTCTTTATTTTTTAATATTATAACATTTTGGCGTCCAACTTGTTGGCTAAGTAAAGAAATAATAAATAAATTAAAATGGCGGAAAATAGTATTTTAAATATTTCGAATGGAAGCCAGAACGCTTCTGGTGATGACGTCATTCAATGCGAGGAAGTTTGAACTCTCGGAAACGGCCGATGTTGCGAGTGGCGAGTTCCTACAACCAATGGCTAATACTATGGAACCAATGGCTAATACTATGGGCGAGGTCCTACAAATATTACTAAGCCAAATTAACGATATAAAAACAGGACAAGCCAGCCAAATTAACCAATTCAACGATTTTAAAACAGAACAAGTCAGACAGATTAACGATATAAAAACAGGACAAGCCAGCCAAATTAACCAAATTAACGATATAAAAACAGGACAAGCCAGCCAAATTAACCAATTCAACGATTTTAAAACAGAACAAGTCAGACAGATTAGCGATTTAAAAACATCATTCGATAATTTTGAAAAGAAAATATCTAAAGATATAGACATTAATATCGAGTTGCTAAAACAAGGAATAAATGGGCATGATAAAAAATCAGAAAATTCTATTAATGATGTAGATCAGAAACAAAAAATAAACGCAACAAATATTGCTGATATAAAAAATGACTGTTTTAAACATGAAGAAAACATTTCCGAAATAGTACAGTTATGCAATGATAAATGTGATGATGACATTCTTAATAAAAATAATGAGAAAAATGATAACAATTTAATTGAATTTAGTGATAATTTAAGTGAATTAATAAAAGATAATTTGAATTATGATTGTAGTATTAATGATCAAAAATTTGAAGAAAATAAAATAATTTTTGAAACTAAAGATGAAAGTGAGAATGTTTGTTTAGTGAATGAAGATGGTAAAAGTAAAGAAATATTATTGAGTAATTTGAATAATAATAATGAGAAAATAAATCAAATAATTAAAAATAAAATAACTAATGATAAGTTAAAAAATAAAATAAGTACAGACGTTATGGATGAGATTTTGAAACAAAATGACATTAAAAAATTAGTTGATGATCATATAATTAATTTAAAAATAATGAGTAATAATAATGGTAATAATCAAAGTAATATAATGAATAAAAATTTTAACAACAGTGATCATCTGAAAAATTTGGACATCAAATTTGGAAATAAAGTAAAATTTCTTTTTGAGTATCAATGTCAAAATGGGATAGTAAAAATTGCAAAATTAAATCGACCCCCAAGAAAGAGAATAAAACAAATCCTTAGAAATAATTCGGACAGATGCAAAGAAAAAAAAATATTAATGATAAATAGTGGATCCAGGACAATTTTTAAATTTAGAATTAGTTTAGTATAAGATTTAATTGATAATAATAATAATGTATGTGTATTTATGTTTGTAGGCATATATATATATATATATATATATATATATATATATATATATATATATATGTGTGTATATTTCAGTACTACATCCGTCCTACTTGTTTTTTACAGCCCTGATGAAGGCTTGAAGTTCAAGCCGAAACGTCGGCACAATAAAACCATTTTTATGATAAAATGTAGTTTTATTAAGTAGCAGTGACCGAACCCCGACAATCCCTACCTTGCATCATCAACGGTCAACGATCTCCTCTCAATATATTCTTATATGTAAAAGGAGATCATTAAATTCTAATTTAATCGACAAAGTAACTGAAAAACTATTTAATCCTTACAGTACGGCAATCCGCAATACCTTAGATGCCCCTGGAGCGGAGCCTGTTTCACTCTCCTGCTTCCCAAAATTTATGGATCTTAATATGAAATGATAAAAATTATAGTAGACTTTGACAGGACTTAATTTAAGATCGTCTGCCAACATAAATGCACTAAAAGAAAGACGTACGATATAACGAGGTCATGTTAGAAGAATGAAATTAGTTTACCATAGTAATGAGTATTCTATAATTGTCCATGACTGCAGTTTCCTTGTCGCAGTTAGCAAGCCTCTGCCATAATTCTCCACGCAGAGCTTCTGGTATTCCTTGCCTAACTAGACCTCCCAACTGTCGAGGTCTCCCTCCTTGCCACTTTACGAGTACGTCATGCCATGCTTCGAGATCACTCACAGAACACTCCTTACTCACTTGTCCTGTCCCACTCAGCATAGGTTCATCTCCATCTAGAGAGGCATAAGGAAAACTCTAAGGTTAGGCATTTTTCAAAAGAGGAATTATGAATAACTGCAATAAAGTAAACTAAATGTAGTTCATAGAAAAATTTGAATTGCGCAAGAAAATACAATACATTTTGTAAATGTCTAAATAGTTAATTTATGTTTATTAAATATTGTCTTGCTGAAATTCTCTTTACAAAATTACAGTAAATTATGAATGATAATTACAAACTATGAATTTGTATTCCCATATCCTATTTACTTATTTGGTGCGCTGGACATTGTTCATTTTATCAGTTTGAGACAAGTGAAATGGTTGGGAAACGTGGAACGAATGGATCCAGAGAAAGCTCATGTATGGTAAGCCAGTGGACAAAAGGATGAGCAGCAGGCCTCCTCTCAGATAGCTGGATGACGTGGAGGGAGATTTGCATAGTATGGGTGTACTTTGTTGGAGAAGACTCGTAGCGGACAGAGATGAGTAGAAAAGGCTGGTGGCTGAGGCCTTGGTCCTGCATGGACTGCAGCGCCCATCATGTATGTATGTCCTATCAGTAATTTTATTTAATTCATAAATAAATGAATTAATCAAAAGCACAGACAGGACATGGGAATAAAAATGTATACTTATACAGATTTAAACTAAATTATTGTTGATTGTTTGGAATAAGAAGTGTTTCTTTCTATCTTGATCAGTCGTAAACTCACTCACCCTTTAACTAGAATATCTGTAAAACAACTCATTTTTTTAAAGGTTTAAAAATGTGAAAGCAAAATCAACAATAAGGAATCATTTAACTTGAATTAATTGAGGAATAAAATGGACAGTGCAGTATAATAAAATATTAATAAAATGAGGAGGATACAAGAAAAGGCCCGAGACAATTTCAGTATTTATAGACAAGAAGAAACAAACACAGTGGGAAGAGTAAGTCATATGTTGTATTCCATAGAATACAAATCTTATGACCATGTTTATTGTTTTATTATGAGAATCAGATTATACACAAATTGTATTCACCAAGATTCAGCCTAATGATGGACTTGGATAATCGACAAAACTGATGTTATTTTAATCGATGTAGTGTATTATTGAAGTAACTAGCAGGAGTTTCTCCCCCAAAATTGTTTAATCAATTAAGTTATAACTGCAACGTTTCAAACCTTTTTAGGTTCATCTTCAGGCATCTACAATCTTAAATAAAAGCAAGAATACGGAGAAAACTACTCCTATACTAATCCAAATACAATATATAAGGTATATAATACTAATACAAGATATAAGGTACCTTAAATTAAGTCATGATAAGATCTACTCATCATATTGTCACATCCATAATTTTGAAATTTGAGAAATTACATTGTAGATGCCTGAAGATGAACCTAAACATGTTCGAAACTTTGCAATTGTAACTTAATTGATTAAACAATTTTGGACAGCAACTCCTGCCAGTTACTTCAAGAATCTATTGATCCTTCCCCCCACTCACCTTTAACTTACATAGTGTATTATGTTTAGAATTCAAATAAGTTGACTAATAACTGAAAGTTTTGCAATAGAAAAATAATAAATCTATCAAGGGGAGATCTAGAAAATGATTGGTAATATAATGATTAATCCTCCAGGTCTGACCTACGCCTCTGAAGCCTGGACCATGAGCAAATCCGACAAAAAGAATTTGCTATTATTCGAAAGAAAAATCTTACGTCGGATTTATGGACCGCTTAGGGAAGGGGACGTATGGAGGCGGCATAAGAATCAGGAGTTATACGAGCTATTCAGAGATTCGGACATACTTCGGTATATTAAAATTGGGAGACTTCGCTGGGCTGGACATGTTGCACGAATGACAGAAGAAGGGATTCCCAGGAAAGCTCTGGAAGGCCACTTGGACCGCACCAGAAGAAGAGGAAGACCAAGGCTCAGATGGGCTGATGCAGCGGCTGCTGACTCGAGGAGTCTTCTTAATACCCCTAACTGGAAGGCGGCGGCACGTGATCAAGCTGGATGGCGGAAGCTCTTGGAGGAGGCCAAGACCCAACTCGGGTTGTAGCACCATTTAAGAAGAAGAAGAATATAATGATTAAGAAGATGGTCAAAACATTTATTCAGCTATCAAACACTTATTTTTGCCATGCCATCCAAATGATTCTAGCCAGGATTTCCATCTCTCCAATATTCTTTTAACTAGTAAACTTTGAATGTATAATTTTATATTTAATGTAATGTGATCACCGTGTCTCTTCCTCATGATCACTTATCAGCTGACCCCAGTTACCAAAACTTTGTTGTTTTTTTTGTGTTTTTTTCAAATCTTTATTTTTTAGTAAAATTAACTCATCAGGCTGAGACCAGAGCCCTGAGACTTGCGTATTATGCTCGGGATTCACATCGCAGCAAGGCGAATTAATTTATTCTACTCTGAACCGTCACTCTGAAGCTTTGAAGTCTTTGCTTGAATTAGCCAGCCATGCTGAGATACGGAGCCTGGTAGAGTAATTGACAAGGTGTCGGAGTGTAAAAGAGGAGTACCTCTGTTCAAATCCCAGCCTGGTGAGGGAATTACTCTAAAAAATATAGATTTGGAAATTAAGTAACTAAAGGCGTATACCCGACTACCCTTTTTATTTATTTCTTTAAATTTTAACATCCATTTATTAACTACAAATTTTAGGACGGGTTATCTATAGGTTACCACCCTTTTCTAGCCAGGATAGGGCTGATGCCTTTTCTTTTTTCTAAAGAAAAGCCACCACCCCTAGTGGGAATCGAACCCACAACCTTTGGCTCGGAGTGTTAAGTGGTGACACCTTAACCCTCACGGCCATCAGGCCTCCTATTTTATTAATGAATAATCATTTTGAAGAATGAGAATGCTCTTCAGGGCAGGAATGTTTACATTTTGGTCATTGCAAAATTGATTTCTGATTGTATATTTTTTGTAAATATCTCATTCCAGCAAGAGCGGTTTGAATAATGTGTAACGCCTTTCACCGCCATACAAGAGTCTAAGAATATAACAATAGATCAAACAAGCATGACTTATTATTAAAATAAAAAAACTACGAGGTAAAATATCTTACAAAACTTGCCTGAATTATAATCTTCTCGAGGAGTTAGAGCATCTATAGATGAAATACTTGGCGATCGAATATAGCTAGCGAGATTGTTTAATGTCAGATTCAGCCTGCTCCTGTCGATTTCACCGGACGTCTCTATGTTCACTACTTCATAATTAGGTTCGTTATCCAAACTAGCAATCTAATAGAAAAAAATATTAAATGAGAGAAACCTAGCTTTTAGTTCAAATTGAATGTGACATCAATTCATTACATCCAAATAGAGCAGTTAAAACATGGGAAATGATTTTTATTTTCTCCATTTTCAAAAATAACTGCAAACACAAAAAGTCTGTCATGCAGGAGCATTATCACTAAGCACTTTCCTCAGAATTTGGGTAGTGTAGACTGCATTCCTGAATAATTTGCTTAAAATAACCTATATAAATAAAATAAAAACATGAATAGTTCTTCTCTTTTACATTTCTAATGAGGAACTGATTCAGTTAATAATTTTGTAATTAGTTTTCTTCCAGAGTTTTGTGTATTCGTGGAACTACACTACTTAATAAATATACAAAACTCTATCTCGAACATTTTCATCTATTGATCTTGTTGAAAAATAAAAGCGTCACCATGTAAAAAGATAACTTATAAAGCAGGAAAGAGATAGATATCGCCTAGTGGCAGAAGTCAGAACCCTGCAATTCACGAATTCATAACAAAACAGAGGCGCTCCAAGTGGCAGCTTACCAACCAAAGCGAGTGAATTCTCTTCAAACATGGTACAAAGTCCCCCCCCTTCCAATAGACCAATTTAATTCATTTCTACAACACTTCTTTTTCATTAGATACACACGACATATACCGCATTTCATTACAATGCTCCCTCTACATTCCACGCTATTAGGCTATTCCTAACTGATTTATTTTAGTTTCTCTCGATCATCTTTAATTTACAAATTGCCCAGTTATCTTTTTTTTAATTAGAAATTATAATTATTAAATTAGAAAAAAAGAAAAGATTAATTCCAAATAATTTAAAGTAAAATTATTAATTATGTAAAATAAGTTTTTGTTTTTTTAAATTTTTGTGTTCTTGTATTAGTAATATATATATATTATTTTAATTAGTTCAAAATCCTTTACATGTAACACCTTTGTATTACTGAAAGAAAACTTATTTCCCTTGAAACTGCGATGCTTCCACAGCAAATTTAATTGTTTAAGCTTCAGAAAAGGCCAACTGTCTTCCTCGAAATCCTAGAATGCTCTTCAATAACACTTCCTGGAGCTGAGGAAGGACCAGGCTGCGATGAATTATCTTTCAAGAAGTCTCACCCATGTCACTCTAATCTAATATGCTGGGCCTGAAATGCTAGCAACAATATATTTGAGCTTCGTCTTTTGGGCCACAACCAATCACCAACGATATATTGGGGCATCATGATGTAAGGTTTAATAATATTATTGTAAAAAAATGCCGATAAAGTAATGATTCTAATGAGATATACGTACCTCCTTGAGATTGAGAGAGAAAGGCTGGATGAGCGGCCTTCTCGAGAAGTACCAAAACCTCTCGTTCTCTTGATAGACCTTCACTTGTGTCTCGACTAGCAGCCTTACAGGTTCAGTAATGCCTCGTACGACCAGATCTACAGCTACTGTCAAATAGACAGGAGCCTTCCCTTCGTTGTCAGTATTCAACACTTCAAAAGCAGGCTCCTTCGGGTCCCATTGTCCCGTTATCACAAAGCTTGTATCATCAGACTTTTCAGAACCCATAGAAACCTAAAGAAGATTTCGGTAAAAAAATACAATTCTAACAAGTGTAAATTAAAACATGTTCATCATTGAAGGCTGTTGGCCATTTCCTTAAAAAAATTAATTATTTATTAAATCAAAACTTTTAATTTATCTGATAATTTAATAATAACAACAATAATTCCATGATCATTAGATGGAATCCTAATATTTAAATTCGTCTTTTGACAGCTTATTTCAAAATCTTATTCTAGCCAACCCTCAAGCTTTAATGGGTAATGCTAACTTGTGAAGTCAAAATCAAAGTAATTTCCTCCAATTTATGAATAACAAATAAAATCAATATTCTTCAATTCTTTATGTCATAAGTTTTATAAGGGATGCTAAAGTAACCAAAAAAAAAAAGTTTTAATTCTTTGAAAACAAAATGGCGGCGCTGTGCCTGACAAACGGAAACCCTTTTCGGAAAAGCGTACAAAATTGGTCATAAAATCGTAATAATTCAATGAATGTAATAATCCCGAAGCAGTTTACAAGCAAATATCATTAGGAATCTCCAGTTAAAATTAGAAGTCTATCGGGTGAAAATTGAAAGTGTTAGCTTATCCCCTGATTTGAAAAACATAGTTTTGAGAAAATCAACTTGAAAGTTTAATGTACCAAAAAGTTCATTTTTTTCCTTTTAATTTTTTTCTCCATAATTTCTTATAATAAAGATTAAAAAAAAATGGTTTTTAATTTTGAAATGTATCGGGACTTTAGTTCAAAAATTGAATTTTTGGCAGATTCAAAAATTTGATAAAGAATATAACTTGACATAGAAATAGCATACAAAAATGTTATAGCTCATCATAACTTTTATTTTTGTTCAGGCTTTTACTTAATATTATTATTTGAGATATTTTTATTACCAAAAACTCAAAATTTATCTGTATATAATTTTGAGTTTGATAATTATAATTCGTATCTTTCATAGCAAAAGCCTAAAAAGAAATAAAAAATTGAAAGTTTAAAAAGTCTTATGAGAATGCTACCATGTCTAAAAGCTGCATGTCGCCATGCTTGACATGACGGCCTGGTGCTATGAGGACTCCGAAGCAGCGCTTCACTTCTAGTTTCCGCTGTCCTTCCGTACAGACTTGCGTAATCGTCAAGCAGACTTGTTTCTCAATGTTCGAACGGAGCTTGAAGCAAGTACGATCTCGTGGAACAGTGCAGAAATTCCCCTGAGAAATTGAGTAAACGTATTAATTTAGATAGAAAGTTTAGACAAAATAGTTATTATTGGAGAACATTTTAATTGAGTAGCCCAATGCCAAGATCAATAACATAAAACAAAATAAAAAATTGCGATTTTTGTTCTATAATAATGTAAGGCCTGTCACATTTCAGTTAGAAAATTAATTTTATCAATTGAGAGTTTGAAAATACTTTCCATTTCACGAAAGAAAATGGCTGTCATCTAAATGGAGAAGCAACAGCACAGTCAGGGGCCCTTGGTCTCAGGGGGGCTCGGCATCATTTTTTTACTTGCATTATAATTTGAAATAACAAAAGTATATACCTAATTATAATTCACATAATTATTATTGAGAACAGCCAGTGTATAATTTCCTAAATTCTCTAATATATTAAGTAGCTTTTAAATATTATCAGTCCAGAAATGTAGCCCCAAGAAGTACCAATGTACCTTAGATAATACGTAAATGCTACATTCCGTTCAAATACAAACATATTTAATTTTGTTTTATCAGAGGATTAAGGGCCCCATGAAGTTATTTGGACAGGGGCTTGTTATTCCTCTCGGAGGCCCCGTACAGGACTATGAGGTTAAGATAAATATTAATTATTTTATCAATTATTTTGTATTAGGTATCATGTGCATCAAAAGATTATGTTTTGTAGTAATAAAATATAAATCAGTTTTTTCAAATGTTTATTAGCTAGTATATTTTATAGTCTGTTCTGCATGCTATTTCATTATCCTGTTTTTGTTTTGTTTAGAAAGCCATTTAATTTCTAGAAGGTTCTGAAGAGTATTGTATGGAGCATATACTTTAACACCTCATCTCACAGCTTATTAGTTGGAAATGGGCTTTTGGGCAAATCTAGGCGCTTGGTAGTGCGCCACGCCAAGTTCGGGCCTAAGCACACTCTGTGTGTATCACACAAAGTATTAGACTCGATTTTTACCATCTCATAACTTTGAATCAGTTAAAGATAAACTAATGAAATTTTGCACAAGTATTATAATAATAGATGTGAGTAAAATTGGAAAGTTTCATAATTCTACATTAAAGTGTTTCTGAGATGTAGGCGATGTCTTAATGTGGATCCAGATTTGGGTGGTCCAAGCACAAATAATAATAATACTGTAAACATGGTGCTAATAACCTAGAAGTTGGAAATAATTGTTGAAACTCCGAAAAATTAGTTTAATTGAATCATGACTGAATGTTCTTGAATGAGAACTCACCTTCCCGTCATCTTCCTTTATTTCCATGGTCAGTTCTAGAACAAAGACCTGGATATTCCCGATGCTGCTCGGCATGTCGGCCTCCGTAGGGAGCTCTCCGTTTATCGATGTCGTCAGCGATTTAGGCACCCTTTGGAATGCTTTCATAAAGCAGGCGGACACTTGACTAACCTAAAAATTAAAAAATACATCAAAATTTACATTTAATTTGTAATAAACATTTACATAAGGCCAATAAGAAAAATAACCGTTATGTCTGTAGATGTTTTTAGCCAAATTAATTGTTCCCCTAAGAAATAATTGTATAAAGGAAACAACAACAAATGAAAATAATTAAAAAAAAGCAAATTAATAATAACTGAAAATTCACAATAAAAATTAATTTGAATTTGCTGATAACTGCATTGTTCCTAAAGTTGAAAATAAAACTCATTCATAAGAGAAGAATAACAACAAGATTCTGGGATTGCTATGTTTATGATTTGCACTACAAACAGAGAGATATCCCAATAGGGTTACCTATAAACAGGGAAGCGACCTTCAGAACAGATGGTTCTGTTTAACTTCTGTCAATAGTAGACAAAGCAACATGTCTACACACATTATTGTTAAGGAAAGGAAGTAAGAAATACAGACAGATTCTGCTGTCTTATGCATATACACACACTATATCACAATGGAATTTTCCAGATTTAGAATAGATAGACAGTGAAATTATTTTTTATTTCTAATCTTTAAAGAAAATAACTTACCAAACTGACAAGTAAATACCCCAGGCATAATCATCATCAATGTTTTTTGTAGAACTTAAAAAAAATATTAGACATTTCTTCTTTTTTCAAAGTGCTAATTTGTAGATCTAAAGAGTGAAAATCACCCTTAAATTTCATCACCAAAACATTTTTTTTTTATCTTGAAAAGTTTTGGGATTTTTTGAGTGAAATCAGTAGCAAATTTCTCTGTTCTCTTCAATTCTTATCATTAAGAAAAAATTTACTGTTTAATTCATTAAGAAAATCCAAAAACTTTTCGAGATATATAAAAAGAAAATGTTTTGGTGGTGATGTTTAAGGGTGATTTTCACTCTTTAGATCTACAAATTAGCACTTTGAAAAAAGAAGAAATGTCTAATGGTTTCATCCCTTAAATCAACAAATTGCTGTAAAATGGAGTCACATTAGTACAGAGTTGTGAAACTGGTACAAACCTATACTCCTAGGGTATTTTCATTTTTTTTTTAATATTTATTTATATATGGGTATAGTCTGTTCGCACTCTTTGGGCAAAGTTCAACCCTTTGGTAAGAGTTAAATGAAAATATCCTAGGAGTAAAGGTTTTTACCAATTTCGCCGCAGAGTACTAATGTGACCACATTTTACAGTAACTCTTAAAAAAAAAAAAAAAAAAAAAAAAATACGTATCCTCCCGGGATGTCAATCTATCGAATATGAAAAATCTTGTTTTTCAGATTCGATACTTTGCTCTTGCATTGTGGACGATACAGCTTGTCGCAAATAGTCACAACTCTAGCCCCTTTAGAATAGCCGTAAATGCATTCAATAAAGTATCGAATAAGACCATTTTTCAATATATTTCTTTGTCAATGTATCGAATATGTTCGCTAGTTTGCTCTGAGATTTTCATATTTGATGGTTTGACTTGGTAGAGACGATATGACAAAAAGAAAAAGTTGGTGAGGTTCACCTGGGGTTCCTTGTGTGTTATTCTAATCTTCATTTAGAACTTACCGAAAGCCAGTCTTTTCTACTCCTCAGTCAACAAAAACAACGTTTACAACCATAATCTTTAGCTTGTCTTTGTTTCTCACCAAAAATATATTTAAAGTATATAAAAAATATTTATATATTTTGGATTTAACAAACACTCACTACAAATCGCACATTAATCAGATTATGAATTTATGTACATTTTATAGTGAATAATGATTAAAAGTGATTCTAAGTATTGTGAACGTAAATAAGAGCGTTAAATATAGAGAGAAAATAATGAATTATCTATATATACATAAGAGTTGAAGGAAAGGAAGAGAGACGATAAATCAGGAAACGTTATCTTGAAGGATAATTTTAGAAAATAATCAGTTTAGGCTTTGTCTCAAAAGCTAGTAGATAAATAAGAGCCTCTTTTACAACAAACACATACACAAATGTATCACAATAAAACTAAAATAGAAATAACTTTCTCCAAAAATTTTAAAAATTGTGAAACATGATTTTACACAAGAATTAAACTGCAAAAAATAGTTCACGTTTGTCATTATAATTACATTTAAGAAACTAAAAACAAAAACAAACATTTTCTGGAAAGAGAATTATTAAGATAACACTTTTTTAATTTGAATCTGATTAGTTCTACTAAATGAGAAATCTGTACTTGTGTTATTCGAGCAGTCTGACAACAGACGAGCTTTTTATTTTCTACAAGATTCTGAAGAGTATTGTTTGGAGCATACACTTTAACACCTCAATGCACAGCTTATTAGGAGGGCTATGAAGCCGATCTAGCCGCACTGTAGTGCACCAGGCCAATTCCGGGCCTTTACACTTTACAAGTATTTTTTACGCTCGCATAAGTTTGAACCAGTATAAACTTATGAAATTTTACACAGGAATTATACTAATAGACATGACTAAAATTGGAAAGTTTCATAATTCTACATTGAAGCGGTTCTGAGATATAGGCGATGACAAACTCACTCACTCATCAAAATTATTAGGCACTTCCCAAAAAGCTTCCTTAACTCTGAAAATAACCAAAATTTTAATATATTAGATTTTCAGTTTCAAATGACTCCATCGTTTTTGAGTATCCAAACTGAAAATTAGTTAGGAATACCAGTATTATTCGCTTTAAAAATGGTTTCTTTCATTACAGAACTTACAAAAAATGTACCAACAAGCCTATAAACGCAAAAACATAAGAGTTACAATTCTTTTTCTTGTGAATTTCACACCAAAAAATATGTTCCGGTAGGAGCATTCTGCAGATAAACAAACTTGACCTTTGAAATCACATGAATTATTTTCACACCAAATTTGATTAAAATCGCTCCATTTTTGAGCCAGCTATAGAGTGAACACACAAATATATATAGAGGAGGAAAAACTTTATTTTACAAAAAGGTACAAAAAAAAAAAAAAGTCCGACTGGCAGGAACTACCCTCTTTATCTTCAAAAATAACTATTCTATCAAATTGGTGGTGGTCTCATTCGACTCAGCACAAACCATACTTGAAGAAGACCGGCTCGCAGGAACTGCGTCATTTTAGCGCGGTTACGTACATCTCGAAGAAATTGAATAGATTAGCATCACAAATCACAGGAAACTGACAGTAGCCAACTTACACAGAAGCGGATAATTCTTAATCTGTATAAGTCAATACAATTATGTACTGAAAACGTACTTACTCTTTGACTACTGCTGAGAAGGCACTATTCTAAACAACCAAAAATTTGTTGCAATTTTTAGTATCTTGTTTTACTAGCAAATTCGTTTTACTGTTATAATCAACTGTAAATATGTGCTTCATGGCGAAAAAAATTGCATTCTGTCGTGGGTTAAATCTTTCTATAAAATAAGAAATAACGGTAACTTCAGTTGGAGGCTATAAGGAAGATTATATATAGATAGGAGAATTCAAAACAAACTATGCATACATCATCATGATTAGCCACTACCATCATGATTACCACAGCTACTACAAACTTATTACCAATACCTTTCACCGTTTCTTAGCTTATATTACTACAATACTAATTTTACTGATAAATTCAATTTAAAACAAGAAAAAAACAATTAAAAAGTGAGATAAACAAAGAGAACCCCCCTTTCAAAACAACAAAACAAACACTTAAACCTTTTTAAGTTTTAAGACCTTTCAAATTAGAAGACAGATTTTTTAACCAAATTTTGTCAAAATCGAACCATTTTTGAGCTTGCTAGAGAGCGAACAGACAAGCATATATATAAATATATAAATATATATATATATATATATATATATATATATATATATATATATATGTACAAATTTGAGCCACCTACATTTTCGTGATCTATAGGGTCTGAAACGTCAAAGTTTCTAGTCGGCACTTCCGGATTGCGTCATGAGGTCAACCTAGTAAGCGGGTTCTCCCTATGGAGATAGGGAGTAACCACGCTAAAAAAAGATTTGGTTGCCCAACTAAATTAGGTTTCTCCAAATTTGAACCTGTTGTTTTTGTGATCTATGGGTTCTGAAATGTGAAATTTTCTAGTCGGCATTTTCGGATTAGAAAGGTCCCTATGGGGGAGGAAGGAAACCTGCCAAAATTATATATGAATTAATTCCTAAAATAAAACAAAGTAGCTCTCAAGGTAGTTATGGTGGAAGATGGTGAAGTCAAATATGCACAATAAAAAAACTTCAGACTATCTTTCAAGGAATCATTTATTTTATTCCATTAATTATGATCATTCATCCACCTTTATGCCAACAAGCCTTCTCTTCAAACAATTTTTCATTATGATGGGTTTCACAAGCTTTTCACCTTCTAAGAGAGGAGTATGTTGATGTTATAAACTTTTTATTGGCTATTATTGTCACTAGAAGTAATAAATTAAGAGTTTTGCTGAACAAAACTGTGATATGACACCAATTTGCAAGAACTGTGTCATCATAGTGCATTTTCAGATGTGGTAGACTCTCCCTAATCCGGTGTCTTCGGGACCGGGGTACAGTCGGATTAGAGAATTCAGTAAGAAACGGTCACTTGTGTATTTGAAAAAACTTATTATTCGAGGATATAATATTATATAACATTTTTAATGTTGCATATTTAAGTAAACTTTAGTAGGAACATTTATTTTCTTAGTAGAAACACAAGTTCCTGCATCTAAAACGAAACACAAATGCCTTCTTTGACTTCCATTCAATGAAATACCATGAAACGAATGTTTGGGTAGCTAGGAAGGGAAGGTTTTCTAGGAACCCTCGAGCCGGTCTCGCTCGAGCCTGTCTAGCTCCGAGAGATCCGTCACTCATTCCTTTCAGAGACCGCTGGATTGGAGAGAGCAATGGATAAGAGAGAGTCTACTGTAATGCTTATACCTCAATATAAGTGCTACAATTTTTTGGTATGAATTTCGCCGAAAAAAAAAACAGTGTTTCTGTAAGCAGACTTTCCTGGTTAATGAACTCAATATTTAATATTAGGCAAGGTATTTTTGAACAAAATCAAAACATTTTTACAAGTGATCTGTACAATCTGATATTTGTTTTATATATATACAGGGTGTCCCGTAAATGTCTAGTCATATTGTGAGGGGTGATAGAGGACTCTTAGGGGAACAAAAAATGTTCTATGACGATTTTCCGAATTCTCGCCCATAAGGGAGAAAACATCGTTTTATTGCTTTTTCAATACAAATGTGGTTTTTAGAAGAATAATCGTTGTAGCTCCATCCCAGGTGGTACTACTGGAAAGAAAGTGAAACCAATTGAAAGGTGAGTAAATTTACTATAAGATTAGTCGGGAGTAAACATAAAAATGAATGAATGTAAGTATGTATATCTTACCAAAAGAAAGCTATTCTAAATTTCCTGACATTTTATTGATATTTCTTTCCAGCGTTACTCCTCAATGGGCAAGATCTGAGATTTCCGGGTTTTAGAAAAACTTCATCATTTAACCAGTTTTCCATTCATGTATCACAACCCTGTGTTATTGAAGTATTTGAACGGTTTAAGAACAAAAGTTTAAAAAAAACATGGATCTGTGAAAAGAAAATTATATTTTTTTCTTCAGTTAATTCAAAAAGCTGAAGAGAAATATTTATTTTTATAAATGTTTACATAAATATTAAGTAAATATTTACTTAAAACAATAAAAAAAATAACTTCCACGAATATAAAAAAAATTCCTAAAACAGTAAATAAATAAAATACACATTTATTTTGAATTTATTAATTCAGGTGACTAATACTGGGTCCAGGGGGTGGCCATTAATGAACCCCAACCATACATTAACCTCAAAAATTATTATTTTTACCTATATCACGCATTTGAACACATTTTTCAGGACTATTTACATCTTATTTATGAGGGATAGAATTTTTAATTACCACAACAAAAACGCATGGGCCCACGAGAATCCCAGTGAGTTTCACAAGCGTAGCCATCAGTATAAATTCAAGGTAAAGCATTTGTTTTCGAAATATAAATACCTGTAAAAATGTGTACAAATGCGTGATCTAGGTAAAAATAGTAATTTTTGAGGTTAATGTATGGTTGGGGTTCATTAATGGCCACCTCCTGGACCCAGTATTAGTTACTGTAATTAACAAATTCAAAATAAATGTGTATTTATTTACTGTTTTAGGATATTTTTTATATTTGTGGAAGTATTTTTTTTTTATTGTTTTAAGTAAATATTTACTTAATATTTATGTAAAAATTTATAAAAATAAATATTTCTCTTCAGCTTTTTGAATAAACTGAAGAAAAAAATATTATTTTCTTTTCACAGATCCATGTTTTTTTTTAAACTTTTGTTCTTAAATCGTTCAAATACTCCAATAACACAGGGTTGTGATGCATGAATGGAAAGCTGTTTAAATGAGAAAGTTTTTCTGAAACCCGGAAATCTCAGATCCTCCCCATTGAGGAGTAACGCTGGAAAGAAATATCAATAAAATGTCAGGAAATTTAGAATAGCTTTCTTTTGGTAAGATATACATACATTCATTCATATTAATGTTTACTCCCAACTAGTCTTATAGTAAATTTACTCACCTTTCGATTGGTTTCACTTTCTTTCTAGTAGTACTATCTGGGACGGAGCTACAACGATTATTCTTCTAAAAACCATGTTTGTATCGAAAAAACAATAAAACGACGTTTTCTCCCTTATGGGCGAGAATTCGGGAAATCGTCATAGAACATTTTTTTCTTCCCCTAAGGGTCCTCTATTACCCCTCATAATACGACTAGACATTTACGGGACACCCTGTGTGTATATATATATATATATATATATATATATATATATATATATATAGTAAAATATAATGAAGCTAAAAAGAGCTTACTGCTTCTGGTATATCACATCGGAAAGCCTGGCATTGGAACACTGAAGATTCTAAAGTGTCACCATGCGTCCACGTGAAGGCAAAGCATGCAGCTTCGTTAGAATTAGGTTTCCCATGAGCATAAAAGAGGATCCTGCAAATCTCGTACTTCTGAATTACGCTGTTTGTCACTGCATCATACAACCTGAAAAAATGTTGTTTGTAATTTATTCAACATCTCTACATAAACTCTCTTCATTTCTCATTTAAAGTGAATATAAAAAAAAATACTTTTTTCTTTTCAAAAATTTGAATTTTGTATTCAATATTTTTTAGTCTTAGGCTATTAATGAGTTCCTGCTCTATTATGAGTACAGTAGAATGCAGATTATCCAAATTAATTGGGGCTGGGGGTAATTCGGATAATTGGGGGGGGGGGGGTAATAAAAAAGAAATGATAATATTCCAAAGTACTTTCAACACAAATTACTTAATACATTAATAAAAAAATGTATACAAACTAAAAAATTACTTATCTTTACCTCTAGATCAGGTATAAAAACGAACTAAGTGTTTTACCTTAGTTCAAGAGAAAAAATTTCATTAATACATAGACCACAATAAACCAAAATAAAAAAAACAAAGCAAAGACCTACAAACTTAAACTGAAAAAGCAGTATTCTAGTTGAATGTTTCCTGTTTGCGCTTTAGGAAGCTTCGGATAATTGACGTTCTACTGTACTTACAAATAGTATTTTTAATCGGCGCAAATGGCCCACATAAAAAAAAACAAAAAAAAAACTATTTTTAATTTTAAAATTTTTAATTATAAAATTAAATTTATTCAAAGTCTTAAGTACATCGTTTGAGTCTATTTATTTAAAAAGAATATGCAATACACGTTTGAATAATATCTTTCATGCAGTCCATTAATAAATATATAAATATTAATAAAATATTTATGTCATCCACATTCATCACATTTTTCAGTTATTTTCTAAAATCCACATCTAAAAAATTTTCAAATGCTTGAAAAATAAAGAAAAAAAAACATTTGCAATATACAAGAAAGAATGGAGAACTAATATAAGAGCGTCAATAGTAATTAAAAAGGAAAGTTCCCAAAAGCATAAATCAAAAGTCAGCTCGGTTTTGGGTAAGAACAAATGTTGAATCCCAAATATTGTTGTGCTCATAAAAAGTTCAGTGAATGGTATGTTAAAAAAAAATACCTATAATGACCTTCAAAATACTTTCCACCAGCCACAACATACTTCTGAAAATGTTTGTATAACGCTTGAAAACTGTTGGAGAATTGTTGATGTGGAATCATTCTCAGAATAGCCGACACATGGCTCTGAACCTTCTCGACATCCGCAAACTTTGATTCCTTAAGGACATTGTGCAATTTTACACATGTTGAAATCGCCAGAGGTCTCCAAACGTCTTGCTTTTAGCACTTTCCTCCGAAGGAAAGTAGCTATTGAGGTTGGACTCATGACGGAATTTTTGAAAAATTTCTTCAAATCTTTATCGATCCTACCTAGTAGACACCGAAAATGACCCCCGTTAAAATTTATATATATATCTATATATATATATATATATATATATATATATATATATATATATATATATATGTGTGTCTGTTAACACGATAGCGGCCAGAGTTTTTGTTTTTTCGTCACGAAACTTGGTATATAGCATTCAATTAGCAAACGATTGAACGAGTTCGTTAACCACCAAAATCGGTCCACCGGAAGGGGGGGTTTACCCCGAACCCAAAACACTAATTTGACCATTTCAGCCGTAATATTTGTTATATTTCAACAAAACTTGGTATTCGTAGTGGTAAGATAGAGAGAAAAGTGAGATATAAAAATGAACTAAATCGTTTCATGAGGAGGGGGGGTTTACTCCGGACCGACAATACCAATTCGCCACTACCAGCCGTGATTTTAGGTATATTTCGACGAAACTCGGTATTCATAGTGGTAATCTACAGGTAAATATGTGTTGTAAAAATAAACTAAATCGGTTCATTAGGAGGGGGGGTTTACTCCGGACCCAAATTACTAATATACTCATACTGGTCGTAATTTCTGCTGTATTGTAACGAAACGCGGTATACATCGTGGGTAACTCATGAGAAAGAAGTGTTGTAAAAATGAGCTGAATCGGTCAATCGGAAAGGGGGGTTTACTTTGTAATATATTTCAATAGAAAAGCCAGCTAGATATAGGTTCACAAAGGCGCCGCAAGGAGCGCTAGTGGGACTGTATCCGGTTCCTGTGTTAGATCAAAATACGATAATACGAGGTTTTTTGTATTTATTACGTAGTGTAGTAGGTACCATGTGTAAACATAACTCTCGAAGCAAATTAATAATTTATCAGTTACTCATTACAAAATTAAAAGAGAACTATTCATGTTTTTATTTTATTTATGTAGGATATTTTAAGCAAATTGTTCTGGAAAGCAGTCTACACTACCCAAATTCTGAGGAAAGTGCTTAGTTATGCAGCTCCTGCGTGACGGACTTTTTGTTCATCTGTTTGGATGTGCAGCACAAATTATACTGTTTCTTAGCTAATGCCCAATTCTTCTGCCAATAATTGCAGAGTCATTCTGGTGTCCTGCTTGTGGATGACAAGCCTGAACGTGGTTTGTCCTCCACAGATTCCTTACCCGTGTGAAAGTGTACTAAACAATCATACACACGGCATCCTGCCCATATACCTTCACCAACATCTCATGGGTTTCTGTCGCTGTTTTGCCCAATTTGAAGCAGAACTTAATGTTTTGTAATTTCTCCATGACGCGTACTACTCGAGTGACTCAATTAGACTCAATACAATAAGCACTGGGCTAGAAGCATCAAGCTAGTAACGACAGAGGGACAGTCCAGGCATGTCCGTTCGTCTAAACAGGCATGCGTGCTTTTATCAAACTTTTAATACCCACTTATGAGACCATTCATCTAACTTTTTAGACACACCATGTATCTGCATCTCTTTACAAAAGCAGAGATCTTATTTATAGATAAAAAAAGAAAAATATAAATACCTAATATAACTTGAATTGTGAATTTAATATTAATAAGATAGATAATTTTTGCTTACACAACACATCCATCGGAACAGGAAGGTATGGAGACGGAGACTTTGATTGCCTCGACAGTCCCTTCGTTGAGAATAACCATATTCCGCTGGATTTCAGTATCAGACTTAGGAGCATTGATTTTCGCAGAGCCAAGATACGACACTCCGCTAAATATTGTGCAGTCCTGCTGAACATCACCTGAAAACAAATTTAATTAATTAAGTAAATGCTTTAGTTATGTATTGTTACGGTAGTTCATTTATTTTTACAGCATATAGGCTAGTATCGGTAATAACCACTTATCACAGTGGCAAAAATATTAGGTTTAATGGTATGTGTTGAGAAGGAGACACTAATCACATAGTCATGATGGATAACACAGGAGTCTACAACTTAGTCCTTCCAAGCAGATACTTCAAACAGCCAATTTGTAAACAATAGAGGGAAACTAAATAAATGAGTATGGAATTATAAAGTTTTTTGAAATATGAAATATAAAAAAAAATAGATACAATAATCTAACTTGATAAGATGCTAAATATTTTTTAAATAGTACCGTTGATATAAGAAAAGAGAATTATTTATTGAGAGGAAAAATTTGTATAATTAATTTTTAAAATATATAATGTCTTTCTAAACCATGTATTGATAATTGTATCTATTTTTTTGTTTCAAATATTGGTGGCAAAAGAACATTAAATATTTGAAGAAACATAAAATTAACTTTGAATAACCTTGGAATCGCTATAATAAGACAACTGCGGGACGCGCGTGGAAGGCAGCTAGTAGCCAACAGTAGGGGCACGCAGGTATCGGGAGGGTCTCGTCAACAGGTACCCACGGTCATACGCCTGCTGCCATCTCCATAGGGTTAATTTTATATCTGTTTCTATTTTACTCAAATTTTAAATCTGCATTAATCTACCTCTATTTAAGCTCTCGCCATAGCACACACTTACCAAATTTATCATTCACCCTCTTCCATGTAGAATATGTTTTTGAAATTTCTTTTGTATATATGTTAATATTAGCGCTGTTTGACAGCCCTGATGAAGGCTTGAATTTCAAAAATATTGGAAAAATAATACCAATGACTTTAATAGAAAATAAAGTACAAATAATATGCAATGCTACTACATTATGCTTACCGAGCTCTTCAATAGTTTCTGAAACTGATTTATCTGTTTCATCGTCATTCTCTTCAGCTATTTTCTGTTTGTGGGGAATAAGTTCAGTATCTTCTTTGAGCATTTCTCCTAGGCACTGCCAAAGTCCTTCTAAACTTCCGTCACCTGCTATTTTCAGCTGAGGCAAGCTCTGATAGAAAAAATAAAAATAAATAAAACTTCAGCTATAGTCCAGAGACAATCTACATTAAATAACAAATGAGAAGAGTATTATATTAAAATGTCATAATATTCAAAGAAAAGATACTTAAAAAAATAAATTAATAACACAAATCAAACATATTTCTTTGAGGTTTTGTTTGTGAATACTATTCTGTGCATAGGATGTTATAAAGTACTTACAAGTATATGTACTTTTTATTATTTCAAAGGGAAAAGGATGAATTGAATCATTAAATAAAATACACTTATATGGTATTCCAGTATGGTGAATTCCCGACAAAATGATGTCTTAAAATAATTGCAAATATATTCCATATTATTTGTTTCATTCAAATTTTGATGTACATCCCCTCAACCTCCTCCTGTACATTCGCTGGTGATTGTTGTTTTAAGAATTTAAAAAAAAACTTTTATTTTTAATAAAAAAAAAAAAAAAAAAAAAAAATGATTTTTGTGTTAGTTTTGGACTTATTTATTTAAATGACAAATACTACTTATATTAAAAATGTGTTGTGAAGAGAGGCCAAGTGCCAGAAACGTGTGAACAAATAAAATAATGGTATAAAAAGAAGTTTAAAACAATTTGTTGACTTATAAGAACATTACAAAAAGAAGAGGAAATACACACACACTCATATTATATATATATATATATATATATATATATATATATATATATATATATATATATATATATATATATATATACAATCACACAAACATATTACTATAAATAAGCTTACAATACGTACATGAGTATTGCTTAGGGATATTAAGAAATACTTGGAATGTAAGACTAAGAGAGTAATGATACAGCATTACGAGTGATAAAGCCAGGATTATGCTCCTAAGTCATGTCAATAACATTTCTTTTTTTATACATTTAATGCAGTGAATCACGTACACATTTACATAACTAATATGTATATTCTGTTTGGATAATTTGCAAGGGAGAAAGAGCGGGTGTACAATACCAAATTATATATCTTTAAGAAGAAGAAAATTCTTACTTGAATCATAAAAATCCTTTTTGAACCAGGTTTTCTATTTAAAATGGATTTAATTTTTTTTTTTTTTATTTTTTTTTTATTTTATACATTTTTTTTTAAATAGACTAGCACAGGGAATTATCCATCCAAAAATGAATTACTACCATAAATGTCTCGTATGTTTTAATTAATAAACAGCACTTTTGCTCAACACAAAATATTTAATATATAAAATAACAATAAGATTATTTATAATATTTGTTTAAAAATGTCTAAGTGACTTATACAATTTTAAGAATGGAAGAAATGCAAGAGTAATTTCTTACTATGATGTCATTTGGAGAAATAAGTGCTTAAAACTTTGAAAGTGTTAGTTTTGTTCTTTTCAACAAACAGGGGTTTTTGTATCAGTTTACCTCACTTTAAATTGGTCGTTGTTGTTTTTTATATTGGATTAAACAGTAAAATGAGAATTTTACAAGCCGTACTTCTCTTAATATTCCAAATGTTAAGCCCAGGGAGTTGTTAGAAACCGTCAATTCTTTGACTGTTATTAATGCAGTGATGATACTTTTTGCATCATTGCAAAAATCATTTTGCATATGAAATAATATTCATATAGTCCTGTGGAAATTGGAAAGGCACTGCAATTGTGAATTCATGAGGATATTGTAAGGTTAATACAAAATATATAATAAAAGGTGAAATATACTCACTGGAGTTGCAGTAACTGTCTGTCCGTTTATTATCTCAAACTCATCACTTGCAGCAGCCGAATCACTAGATTGCACACTTACGCTATCCTCCATTAGAATAGCAAGCAATCTAAAAAGAGAAGAACATTGCTAAAATTGGAAATTATAAAGCTGAATATCAAGTGGAGAATATCGGTGATTAGAAATGAAATTTTTTTTATTATAATCCCAGGACGCAAGTCCCTTAAGAATAATTTTAAATATCTGAAAATAGCCGACAAAAAATAATAGTTAATAGTTTGAGGTATGAGTACAAGTTCAAACAGAATGGGCAATACAAGAGGGAAGCATTTAGAGGCTGGGCAAGACTTGTAGTGGAGTAAGACGCCAAGCTGGACTTGAAGGATGAGTGATAGCTAGGTAGATAGCGAGGGGCGTGGGATTCTAGAGGGAAGAGAGGAATTGCAGGGAGGGACAAGGAATTCTAGAGAGGAGGGAGGAATTACAGGGAGGGACGAGGAATACAAGAAGGGGGTGATGAATTACAGGGAGGGACAAGGAATTCTAGAGATGGGTGAGGAATTCTAGCAAAGGGGAGGAATTACAGGGAGGGGCAAAGAATTTGAGAGATGGGTGAGGAATTCTACGGAAGGAGAGGAATTACAGGGAGGGACAAAGAATTCTATAGAGGGGTGAATAATTTCAGGGAGGGACGAGGAATTCTAGAGAGGGGTGAAGAATTTCAGGGAGGGAGGAGGAATTATAGAGAGGGTTGAAGAATTGCAGGGAGGGAGGAGGAATTCTAGAGAGGGGTGAAGAATTTCAGGGAGGGACGAGGAATTCTAGAGGGGTGAAGAATTTCTGGGAGGGACGAGGATTTCTAGAGACAGGTGAGGAAATAAAGGGTGGGGCAAGGAATTCTAACAAGTGGGTAATTCTAGAGGCAAGCTTTTAGAGGCTGGGCGAGACTTGCAGAGGAGGAAGAGGCCAAGCTGGACTTGAAGGAAGACCTGTAGCATGGCAGATAACGTGGGACGAGGACTTCTAAAGAGAGGTGAGGATTTCTAGAGAGGGGCAAAGAAATCCAGGGAGAGGTGGCATGGACAGTACAGGATATTTTAATGAAGTTTGAAAGTCGGAGGGACTAGAAACCCTGTCAGGACAGGAGTGCATGTTATGATGGCAAGAAGGGTTTGAGGAGTTGAAAGATATAAGAAGGTCTTCGGGATTGAATGCTTTGGTAAAGGACTGAGCCGAGGAAGTTCAGCTGACGATAAAGAGAGAATATCCAATTCAATTCATTGTAGAAGTGTTTTATTTGGGATTCTCTGAAGATCCTGAAGATAAAAAAGTTGATAAGGAATTTTATGGCTTCTAGATCACCGAGAGAGACCAACATACAAAAAAAAAACAAAAAAACACATTGTTGAATTGGGAGAATAAAAGAGAGCTTACAAGGAGTTGACGGGTTTTTGTTTTTAGGAGAAACAGGAGAGGTTGAAGTGTTTCAAGACGAATATGGATCAAGATAATTAGGAGATACAATTTTTCAAGGAAAGATATTGCTCAAATATAATTCCAGAACACCTCATAGAAAAGAAGGCTTGAAGGTGAAGTAGATCTGGGAGTGGCCTGAGTAAAGATGGAAGTTGGAAGGAACAGTGGAAACAGAAAGATTGATAATGTAGAGAGAAAATAAGGTTAGTGGTAACGACCATCCCTGGCTCGCACATACAAATTATCATCATCAGATATGGGGTGGAGACAAATTGGAAAATTGTCCACATCATTTTCCACTATGTTTTTCTAGAAACTTTTAAATTGAAAAAAGGCAATTATTTAGTAAATGTTTTCTAGGAGATAAATGACCTTTCCATATTTTCTTATATTAGCCTATTTTTGAATCATTTTAACAAAAACTATCATAAAATCTTGTGTTCCACAATTAAAGTGTTTGTAAAATTGTGATCAAAAACACTATATTTGATTTTTTTTTTTTTTTCACAAATTCCTGAATGTATACATTTTGGGCATTTGTTCTCATTTTCTGACATTATCATTGTCATTCAGATTTTTCATCAAATGTGTCAGTGTCATTAATACAAAGATTCTGTTTTATTTTTATGTACAGAAGAGAAATATGCAGTTATTTTAGGACAAATTTTGTTTTCATTTCGGCTATATTCATAGATCAATTTAATAAATAAAATATGTTTTCCAATATGGTATTTCTTAAATAATTATTGCATTTTAACTTTACAGCTGTAAACATGATTAAGAACTTATAAATGAAAATTTCTATCCTTTGCTCATTATAATTTTGTTGATTATTTTTTTTTTTTTTATTTATTTTTTTTTAATTTATTTTTTTTTTTATTTTTTTTTTTAACGGCGCATCAACTGTTTGGCTATTAGCGCCGGGCTATCTATAGGTCGCCACCCTATTATAATGCCAACAGCACGTGGTCGGTCACCCATTCAGGTACTGACCACGCCCGACGTTGCTTAACTTCGGTGATCTACGGGAACCGGTGCATACAACGTGGCTACGGCCGTTGGCTTTTGTTGATTATTATTGTTGGAAGGGATAAAACTCAAAATGGCATCCTATGCATAGTTGATAAAAATACTCCAATGCTGCTTACTTGTAGTCTCTAGCAATGAAAGCTCATTTTACAATACCATGAAAATCTTGTGGCTAAAAAACATTTTCTGGGAAACCCAAAAATTTACATTTGAAGAACGTTAAACTGATGGCTCCAGGACTGGATCCAGATGACGCAATTTTTGGTCAAGAAGGGAGGCTGGGGTTTAACAAGAAGGATTTGATTGTAATATCTGGAGAACAAGGATAGCGAGTTCTTGTCGTTCAGATCTGAAGAGAATTTTCAATAAAGGATGGTCAGGATGACTATAGCCTGTCCAGGTAAACCCAGGAGTTCAATTTTGCACGCGTGAACGTCTGGGTGGGAATTTCTCCCCGCCCTCTCCCTTCTGTTCCGCCATTTGCAAAGCCTTTTAATGATCAAACACTTAACGTGAATCACTATAAAAACTGATTATGTCTTGTTTAGGAGCAGGAAAGGCTTTGAGAGGTCAGGCAAGGGAGATAGTATTTAATGTTTATCAATACTTATCCAAAGCTAAGGCTGAAAACAATTTAAACTATAACGTTTCGGATTCCATAAGCCAGGTGGCTGGGGTAGCGGTTGAAAACTGATAAAGTTGTTAAAGGCGAGTTCTTCTTGCTATTTCTTGGGAATATAGGCTCCACCCAGTCCCTCCATCTATTTGAAGAGCCTATAGTTTAAATTGTTTTTAGCCTTAGCTTGGGCTAAGTATTGATAAACATTAAACACTATCTCCCTTGCTTGACCTCTCAAAGCCTTTCCTCCTCCTAAACAAGACTTAATGAGTTTTTCTTGAGTTCCACGGAGCGAGTTGTTCATTAAAATGGTAACGCAAAAGGCAGAATTGTCAGGAATATTTCCCTCAAAATTTCGCACATGTGGGATTTGAACTATTCTATTTGGGCTATAGTGTTGCCATGGGAGGAGACGGAGATTATATCAAACCCTCCAACTGCTAATAAGTGTAAAACTCTCTACTTTCTTTTCATGAAAACCCTGATGAATTCTCTCCATACAAGATGAAGCAAAATGTTATTTCCTGCTCAAACCTACACGAAAATTCAAACTCTTGGTGATCAAAAACAAAGGTTTGAATAACATTCATTGACTTGGCAAGCACATTTGGATTTATTCCAATGGTTTTAATAATAAGTATGTATTTTTGAATAGATAGTCGGAGAGCTGGTAACGCACTTTTCATGAAGTGTTTTATGCACCTTGAAATTTTGCTATAATGTACCAAATGTTCTTGGGTAGATAAGAAGGTAAATATTTGTTGGCTAGACTTATCGTGGAACACCAGGTACTGCACATAGGGGAAAGGTGGAAACAAATATTGCCCAAAAATAGTGTTATTCAGAAGCCAACCATAATTAATGTAAAAAATTGCAAATTATGGCATTTTTACAATGAATAATAAATAAGGAAGACAATTTTAACCCTTTAAGGGGCAAAGACGGCTTAAGCCGTCGTAAGTTCAAAAAGTCCGTCACGCAGGAGCTGCATAACTAAGCACTTTCCTCGGTATTAAGGTAGTGTAGATTGCATTCCTGAATAGTTTTCTTTAAAAAAAAACTACATAAATAAAATAAAAACATGAACTTAATAAATACACAAAAACTTCATATTTTCGTCTTTTGAACTGACGCAGGAAGAGGATACAGGACTGTAGGGGGCCTTCCCCCTAGTGGTAGAAAGCGCTCCTAGCGGCGACTTTGTGAACCTACTTCTGGCGGGCTATTCTATTGAAATATAGTACAAAGTAAACCCCCCTTTCCGAAAGACCGATTTGGATCATTTTTACAACACTTCTTTCTAATGAATTAGCCACGACGTATACCAAGTTTCGTTACAATGCCACAGAAATTACGACCGGTATGAGTAAATTAGTAATTTGGGTCCGGAGTAAACCCCCCTTCTAATGAACCGATTTAGTTTATTTTTACAACACATTTGTACCTGTAGATTAGCACTACAAATACCGAGTTTTGTCGAAATATAACAAAAATCACGGCTGGTAGTGGCGAATTGGTATTGTGAGTCCGAAGTAAACCCCCCCTTCTAATGAACCGATTTAGTTTATTTTTACATCTCACTTTTCTCTCTACTACGAATACCAAGTTTCGTTGAAATATATCAAACATTACGGCTGACATGGTCAAATAAGTGTTTTGGGTTCGGGGTAAACCCCCCCTTCCGTTGGACCGATTTTGGTGGTTTACGAACTCGTTCAATCGTTTGTTAATTGAACGCTGTATACCAAGTTTGTGACGAAAAAACAAAAACTCTGGCCGCTATCGTGTTAACAGACACACACATATATATATATATATATATATATATATATATATATATATATATATATAAATTTTAACGGGGGTCATTTTCGGCTTCTACTAGGTAGGATCGATAAAGATTTGAAGAAAGTTTTTAAAAATTCCGTCATGAGTGCTAGGCGGGTGGCGGGCCCGGTAGGACAGACCGGATGCACCCGCGAGGCGGGTGCTGGGCAACGAATGTGTTAAATATGGATATTTACACCGGAAAGAGCGAGAAACCACATTCTAATTTAAGCCTAGGAGAAAGGATTGCTTTTATCACAGTTTATTTATTTAATTACTGCTTTATGTAATTATAAATGTCTCAAAGAGTAAAAATATTTCTTCACAAATTTTATTTTGAGTAAACGGGCTAATGATTCGATTTAATAGAAATTCAGAAAATAAGTAAGCAAAGAATCCAGAGGACAAGGCAACTAACACAGGTAAGAAATCCCATTATAATTGTGAAATATCGCAGCCGCAACGTGGGAAATGCCTAGACCTGTGTCATGCGGGTTTGCATTCATGTACACATTACATAGACCCTTAAAGCGCACAAACGGCTCAGGCCGTTTTAAAAAAAAAATAAAAAAGTTTGATTTTACAATAAATGGGCTTTGGGGTGTGTTTTAGCAACCAAAAGGAGTCATTTTTTCATGACTTGATTTTTAATTTATTTTCCGATGATTGCGCCATAAAGGGTTAAGGGGTTAAAATGTAAATAAAAAAACCCCAACGTACCTAGTTTTTTTAAAATATTAAATGAAGTGCTTTACTCAGGCTGCGATTTAAACAGCATCTTCAATAAACATATTTGAAAATAATTACAAAAGAACAGACACTTTTGTGCGGTTTAATTATCAGGAAACCAATAGACTGCAATACACAGCGTATAACCATAACAATGTATGAGAGCACCGCGCAGTTGCGGTTGTTCTCTGTGCTCTCATTGGTTCTTGCTCACATAATCTTGTACAACAGTCTAGGTTTAAATGACAACGTGAATAAAACACTCATTTAATACTTGAACAAAAACAAATTAGTTTTTTTTTTTTTTTTTTTTTTTTACATGATATCCCCCTTAAAAGTGTCTGCCTTATTTTTATTCATTGTAAAATTGTCTTAATTTTACATTACAGATTGTTGGCTTCTGAATAAAACTCTATTTATGTGCAATCTTTTTTTGCACCTTTCCCTTATGCGCAGTACCTGGTGTTCCAAGGTAAGTCTAGCTAACACATATTTACCTCCTTATCTACTCAGGAGGCACATTATAGCAAAAATTGAAGGTGCATAAAACACTTCATAAAATGTGTGGTTACCAGCTCTCGGACTAATAATAGAGAGAACCTTAGCGTTCTAAAGATGAAAAATGAATAAATGAGAAAGAGGGCAAAATAAAACATGCACACCCTTATATTTTACGAGTAGAGCTCTATCTTGTTTAGCTTTAGAAACTCTACAAAAATCTACTAAAAAGCTCTATTTGCGGGAAAGAGAAAGTGTGTGAAGCATCTTATAAAACATTGTTCAAATACTAAACTATTTGTTAAAGCATGAGTGGATCTATAACGACAACATAAAGCTCTTGTCTCGTTTCTTTATTTATTTAAATCTTGATTGTCTTGGAATAAAGTAAATGAGTCCATTAGTAAATACATGTACAATAAATATATACAGCGTGTTTCAGGGTTAATTGGCCAAACTGAAAATATGAAGGACCTCAAAACAAGAAAGAAATTTACTCTGAAGGTATGTCCTCTAACGCTTTGTTTAGGAGATATGCTCACCTGAAGATTTTCTTTGTTATGAATTATTTACATTATATGAAATAAATAAAACCTATTTATTTGTTCTAACTGTTTCATAATAAACATTATGATTCATATTAAATATTTTTCAAACTCAAGGTATGTCTGCTATTGTAAAAACTATTGGCAACATAAGGATCAATACTATTATGGATAAGGATTAATACTACTATGGTATTAGCATTGGGAACTGCCAATAACATTTATCATCATACTCAACTTTATTTAATTACCAATCTGAAAAATTTCTTTTTCTACGTTCTGGAGAGTTCTCCATACTGTAGTTGGCCAAATATTTAATTCTGCTGTAGCTCTTCGTACACTGCCAGATGGATTATCATCAAAATATTCTAATATGGCCGCACTCCTATCTTCACTTCGTAAAAGGGCAAAAACACCATCAGTACGTGGTATTATAGCAAACATACCAGTTTCTCTAAGACATTGAAACATTTGGTAATTGTCAATTCCATTGCAAAAATTGTACACAAACACCATATTCACCATTAGTATAAATTGAAGGCATAATGATGATTACTCTGCTAAAGTCTCTAAAAAACTGATAAATGTTATTGCCAGTTCCAATGCTAATTCCATAATAACTTTAATCCTTATGTTGCCAATAGTTTTTATATTAGCAGACATACCTTCACTTTGAAAAACAGTTAATATGAATCATATTGTTTATTATAAAGCAGTTAGAACAAATAAGTAGGTTTTATTTATTTCATATAACGTAAATAATTCATAACAATGAAAATCTTTACGTGTGAATATCTCCTAAACAAAGCGCTTGCGTACATACCTTCAGAGGAAATTATTTTCTTGTTTTGAGATCCTTAGTTCATATTTTCAGTTTGGCCACTTAACCCTAACACACTGCATATTCAGAGTGTATTGAAGCTAACATGCTTAAATGTTATTTTACTGTCAAAAGGAAAACGTGAATTTGAAGAGAAGCATGGAGATACTGGAAACAGCAAGAGCTGTTGGAAACAGTTCAGGTGATAGCCAAAATAGTTCAATAATGTGGGACTTCTTCAAATCAGAACAAGTCAATAACAGAGACTCAAAGTAATGAAAAGTTTTATCAAAACTAATAACAATAATTGAAAAATAAAAAACAGAAAGATAGAAGTTTGTTACAAATCCCATGACACATTACATACTGTGAAATAAGATGTAACTCAAATGATTAGAACTTTAGATTAGAAAATTACGACGAAAAACCGAAAAATAAGATCTACAGAGGTGAAATTTATAAATATTGATGCATAAATGACGGGCATAACTACATGTAATTAAAGTGATGTGAAAAATAATCTAAGGAAAATATGATATTGTAGAAAGGCCATGGTAAATGCAGCATTCCAAAGATTTAGGCAAGGTAAAATATGTACCTGCAGGGCAATGTCAATTTCCGTTACACTATTTTTCTAGTCTCACAAACAATTGGAAACTGAAAATCAAAACAGTTATTTTGAACAATGTGTTCATGACATGAGAATACTTCAGACTAACAGAAGCAGAAATAAGGGTAAGTGTTAAGAGAAAAGAGTGTGATACCACAAGCAAAAGGGATGGAAAATGAGTAAATAATACCTTAACCACCGTCCAGGATCATGTTTCCATCGAAAACATAAATTCCAAAGGAGTTTATCCTTTCAAATCCCTCGGATACAACCAAACAACGTTGAGTTAAATGTCAACAGTCAGCTGTAGCTGGCCTGGCATTTGCGGACTTTATTAGCACAGGATTTCACAACTATTATCCAACTGTCAAACAATTAATAATTATATCAACGATTTTAGACTGTCTAAGTGCATTTATTCAAGTAATGAACGGAGATATTATCACAATTTTGACAAGTTACATGTTTGATAGTAAGGCGACCCGTAGCGCTTTAGCGGCAACTTTAGTAAGCAGTGAGAGAATGTTTAATGCCAAAATAATCTGGAAATGTATTATACTTTGGATTGTAATGTTGTAACATTTGTTGTAACAACAAAACTCTATGTTATCATTGTAAGAGGTTCATCCCAAACATTTATATAGAAACGTCTGATCATTTTTCATCACGGTACAGTTATGTTTGAAAAAAAGCCGGTCTCTTTCAATAACATGGTATTTCTAAGGCATTAATGCTCACAAAAAGAATTCTAAGAAGAAATTATATGTGAAAATTAACTTCCTAAGATTTAATTCTGATTTTAAAAATGATTCAGTAATTAGATAATGGAAATATACTGTAGTTGAAACTCCTTCAAGAGCCGAGTGTCCATGACCTTGAACTTGAGTGTTCTCTCAATGGCCTTTATTTATAAACTAGCCGGAAACTAGTTCATAAAAGAGTCAAAATGCGTAAAACCTTTCCCTGCAAAGAATATCACATAGATGTTTTCACAAATCCGAGAAACTTTTCCAAACTTTGGGTTTGAAATTTAGATCCTGTGAGCCCCAAGATTCTAACAAAGACGGCTCTACATGAAGATGTGGCTTTCCGCATTGGAACATTGGACCTTGGTTGTAAAAGTGAAGGAGATCCTTCCGAGTAAAATTGAAGGATATCCTTAAGGGTAAAAGTGAAGGACATTCTTGCGAGTAAAAATATAGGATACCCTAGCAAGTAAGAGTGAAGGATATCTTTGCGAGTAAACGTATAGACACCCTAGTGAGTAAAAGTGAAGGATATCCTTGCAAGCAAAAGTGAACTCGCAAGGATTTCCTTCACTCTTACTCGCAAGTATGGATATACTTGCGAGTAAGAGTGAAGGAAATCCTTGCGAGTAAGAGTGAAGGATATACTTGCAAGTAAGAATGAAGGATATCCTTGCGAGTAAGAGTGAAGGATATCCTAGTAAGTAAAAGTGTAGTATATCCTTGCGAGTAAGAGTGAAGGATATCCTTGCGAGCAAAAGTGAAGGAAATCCTTGGGAGTAAGTGTGAAGGATATAATTGAGAGTAAGGGCGAAGGACATCCTTGCGAGTTAGAGCGAAGGATATACTTGCGAGTATATCCATAAAGGATACGACAAGAAAATGGGATAGCTCAAACCATAAAGGATACGACAAGAAAATGGGATAGCTCAAAACGTGCTAACAGGAGGGAAGAAATGGTTCTTATCCGCCTGAGAATTGGGCACACAAATTTGACCCATTCCTACATAATAAAAAAAGAACCACCACCAGTATGCCCCAGCTGCCATATCCAATTATCGGTCCAACATATCATCGAAGACTGCCCAGCATACCGAACTCTATTCCACTCCAATGGTCTTGATTGACATGTTTTCCTACAAAGAGATTCTCACATATTTCGTGATTTTTGTGTGTATGAATTTATGAGTGTATAAGTATAAGTGTTTAATGACTACCTTGTGTAAAAAATCCAGAAACGAAATGATTTATTTATGTTTTGAAGAGTATAATCCATGAAATGGCTTTTAATTACAACCAATAAAAAAAGAAACAATTAAAAATTCATATAATACACAAAAAAGTCAACTATTAATTCCATTTTGTTTTGAAGTTAAATAAAAAATAACTCTTAAATTAAATAATTTAAGTATTTATGGAATTATTCAACTGTTAATGAAAGCAAAATTAGAAAAAATATAAGAATTATCCACCAGAAAGACAATTACAATGAAACAGGCAAATTATTTCCATCACAATTTAAGAGAAATATGCTAATAACAAGTATGCGACAAGTCCTATAAGTTATTGACCACTCAAAATATCCTTTTTAATACATAAAGGATTAGAAACATATCTTATTAGCAGCAGAGGTCTTGAAGTGCAGTCTCTAAACAAGGTAATGCATGAAGAGTGGGAGGCAGAGGAGTGTAAAGTAGGGTACCTGGGATCAGTGTTGGGCAAAAATCATTCAGAATAATGAATAATGACTAATGAATACATTTGATATTTCATTCTGAATAATGAATAATTTTTCATTCATTATTCAGTGAATCAATGAATAACGTAAATTTATATTTTTATTCATTATTGAATAAAAATGATTTATTGAATGAAAATTTTTATTGAATAAAAATAATTTATTGAATGAAAATTTTTATTGAATACAAATTATTTATTTGATTGAGATTTTTCGTTAAATACATCAAATGTTTTCTTTCTTTTAATGGAAACTATATATTTGAGTGATACTGTTTACTGAATATATATACTGTATATATATATATATATATATATATATATATATATATATAGATAAAAAAAATCAGTCAATGAATAACTGAATAAATGAATGAATTCTTATTCAATAAAAATTTATTGAATAATGATCCAACCCTGTTATTCATAGAATAAAAAAAATATTCAATGTATGAATACCGTAATCAATGAATAAATTATTATTCAATAAAAATTTATTTGAATGATCATTGAATAAAAAATTTATTGAATAATGCCCAACTCTGCCTTGGATGAACATAGACCGCTTTAGCGGTCACCTTTTCCGTTTATCAGTAAAGGAGGAGCTCCAGATGCCCCGCTATATTTTCTGCGTCTTCCTGGCAGCCAGCGAGGATGTTTAAAACTATTCCAGCGAAGCTAGCGCTAATTTGAAAATTCTCAAAATAGAAGCCGCTAAAGCGGTGATTGTTCACTGAAGACTTAACTTATTATATTTATAAGTAACACGGTTATTGGGGCGTGTTACTTGCAGGTTACCTCCCTGTAAATCAGGCTACACACGGTCAGACAGACCTGTCAGGTGTGCGCGCGCCAGAGAGTGGAAACGGAAAGAGACCCGTACTTAGCGTTATGAGCCCTCACTAAGCCTCTCCCTTAACACACAATCCTTACTAACGCCCACTGAGATGAGGGCCTCCCTGCGATCCCCCATGGGGTCTTTCGCTGTCCATGGGGGATCGCAAGACGGCCCTCGGGAAGGGCCGCCTACTATTGTCGCTTCCGCCCTCTGCAGAGCGCATGAGTCTCGCTCAATTCAGAACACCTCCAAATTCTGGCTACTCTGCAGCGGAGTATCCAACCATATGACCACTACGCACGACAGGCAACCACAACGTGATTCCTGCCACCAACCCAACCGTAGTACCATTTTGGGAACTCATGACCGTGCCATGAGCCCCTTAGCACCAGAATGGTCACTGGCCCGGAAGTGTTAAAAGCACCCCCTACGGTTTCCTTCCAAGAGAGATACGGGGGGGGGGGACTTATCCCGATCCCTCAGGGAGGGCAGGACCCGTGCCTGAGACAGACCTGTCAGTTTGGCCTGAACAGTCCATCTGAAGGCCTGTCACCTGAAGGTGTATATATCCCGGCCGGTCTGTCAGTTACGACTGTTCAGGCGGCCGGAATATATACACGTTCAGGCGGACTGTTCAAGTCAAACTGACAGGCCTGCCTAGCCCCGTGTAGCCTGCTTTAGAAACGTACCTTGTGCAAAAATTCTCAAACCAAATGGTTTTTTTCATTTATTTCGTATTATTTTTTAATTTCAAAAAGTTCCTTTTCACTTTATTTCATGTGGTATGTACATTATCATTACTTTTTCATCTAAAGTATTTTGTTGCGATTTTTTAAGTATTAATTTTGTTTTATTTACTGCATTTCATTATGTTGTTCATTAAAAGCCAAAATGTTTTTCTTATTAATTTTTTTTTGTTCTAAATTACCACAATTTATCCATGCAAAGCATCCTTTTTTCGCCTTCGACACTTACTAACAAATTCAGCCATGGTAATGAAATAATGAAAATTTCTGAGAGTCCCATCTACAAAACCAAAACAATGTTCGTGCGTTGCGTGGAACATTAAAAATGAAAAACTTTTATTTCGTGATAAGTAATTTGTTTGGGAGGCTGCTGTAAATTTGGTTTAAGAACTTTTGCACAAGGTACATGATAGGAAATTTGATGCAGATTTTGAAAATGTCATCAGAATTAAATTTTCCCTAAGTCGTGAACGACATATAGCGCAAAAAAGGCCAAAAACTAGCGTTTAGGCAAACGAAAAAAAAAAAAACAAAAGACGGAAACGCCTATATCTTGGGAAATAACGCAAGTAAAAAGTCCGTCACGCAGGAGCTGCATAACTAAGCACTTTCCTCAGAATTTGTGTAGTGTAGACTGCTTTCCAGAACAATTTGCTTAAAATATCCTACATAAATAAAATAAAAACATGAATAGTTCTCTTTTAAATTTGTAATGAGTAACTGATCAATTATTAATTTGCTTCCAGAGTTATGTTTACACATGGTACCTACTACACTACGTAATAAATACAAAAAACCTCATATTATCGTATTTTGATCTAACGCGGGAACAGGATATAGTCCCTCTAGTGGTAAAAAGCGCTCCTTGCGGCGGCTTTGTGAACCCACGTCTGGCGGGCTTTTCTATTGAAATATATTACAAAGTAAACCCCCGCTTTCCGATTGACCGATTCAGCTCATTTTTACAACACTTCTTTCACATGAGTTACCCATGACGTATACCGCGTTTCGTTACAATACAGCAGAAATTACGACCGGTATGAGTATATTAGGAATTTGGGTCCAGAGTAAACCCCCCCCCCTTATAATGAACCGATTTAGTTTATTTTTACAAAACATATTTACCTGTAGATTACCACTACGAATACAGAGTTTCGTCGAAATATACCAAAAATCACGGCTGGTAGTGGCGAATTGGTATTGTGGGTCCGGAGTAAATCCCCCCTCCTAATGAACCGATTTAGTTTATTTTTACAACACATATTTACCTGTGGATTACCACTACGAATACCGAGTTTCGTCGAAATATACCAAAAATCACGGCTGGCAGTGGCGAATTGGTATTGTGGGTCCGGAGTAAACCCCCCCCCTCCTAATGAACCGAGTTAGTTCATTTTTATATCTCACTTTTCTCTCTATATTACTACTACGAATACCAAGTTTCGTTGATATGTAACAAATATTACGGCTGAAATGGTCAAATTAGTGTTTTGGGTTCGGGGTAAACCCCCCCTTCCGGTGGTACCGACTTTGGTGGTTAACAAACTCGTTCAATCGTTTGCTAATTCAATGCTATATACCAAGTTTCGTGACGAAAAAACAAAAACTCTGGCCGCTATCGTGTTAACAGACATATATATATATATATATATATATATATATATATATATATATATATATATATATATATGGATATATGTATATATATAGATATATATATAAATTTTAACGGGGGTCATTTTCGGTGTCTACTAGGTAGGATCGATAAAGATTTGAAGAAATTTTTCAAAAATTCCGTCATGAGTCCAACCTCAATAGCTACTTTCCTTCGGAGGAAAGTGCTAAAAAGTCCCCTTAGTGGCATTCAACTACACTTTTGTTGGCGTACTCACCCCTCAAGTATGGCGATTTCCATCGGGACCACCCTGTATATATATACATATATATATATATATATATATATATATATATATATATTTATATATATATATATATTTATATATATATATATATATTTATATATATATTTGTCTGTTTGCTCACTAGCTGCCCCATAAATGGCCGGAGTTAGATAGAATTTAGCTTACGTTTAGCGTTTACAGGTTTGCAGGTACAGATTTTACAAGTTTTCTTCTGTAAGGGAACGAATGAAACTATTTTAAGAATAAATACCCGTATGTAGCCGTTTTTGAGAAAAGTGGAGCCAAATAGCTTGCCGTACTAATTTTTGGTTTTGATTCACAGAAACGATCAACTCAGTGGAATATTGTTCCAGATGTTTGCCTTTATCTAAACTAAAATATTTAAATTTTGGTTACGTTTGGAGTTAAGACGTTTGGTTGGTTGTGGAGTGAAAGAAAATATTGACAGACATGAGCAGTTTTGGACTTTTCTTATAGTTTGTTAAATATATTGAAAACGGTTGGTACATCGTAGCAAGTAAAAGTGATCGATCGAACCATGGGCGAATATAGGGGGGGGGGCTGAGGGGGCTGCAGCCCCCGCCGAAATTGGGACAAATGTTTCATAAAAAACCTTAAAAAAAATTAAATAAGATCAATTAGTTCAGAAAAAATAATTTTTGTTGTGTGTAATAATTTGTAGTGTTTTAATTTGCTAACTATTCCAAGTTTTAATTTGTTAGTATTGCATACCCCCCAAATGCTCCCAGCCCCCTCTCCCGAATTATCCCAGCCCCTCCCGAAATATTTTCTATATACGCCCATAAATCGAACGCTTCGTGTCCTCTTCCGAACAATTAACCAAAAGATTTCACAATTATGATTAATCAATTCTTAATTGTGAGATTTCGCAATTACGATTGACCTTATAACCACTAAATGTTGTACGAGACAAGCATCTTCAGAACGTGGGCCAGATCTACTTCAGGGCCACCTCATGGGGGGGGGGGGACAACTGGGTACTATTGTCTCGGGCCCGGGCTCTACAGGGGCCCGGGCCAGGCCTCGCTAATAGGAAAAAAATATAGGTTATGATCTTGTAAAAAGAATGGATTTTAGAAATATAGGCCGGCATAGCCTATATTTGTTGGAATGGGATCTATATATTTTGTTATGTATATAAACATGATTCGTAATAAAACTACTAAGTATCGTAAGTGACCTTTACTGCACCGATTGTCGGGGGTCACGGTGGACAATAGATCAGGGGCCCGTGGTCTCAGGGGGCCCGGCGTCATTTTTTTACTCGCATTATAATTAGAAATATCAAAATAATTATTATTGAGAACAACCAATGGATAACTAGCTAAATTCTCTATTTCTAATATATAAACTAGCTTTTAAATATTATCAGTCCATATATTTGTATCTCCAGGAAGTGCCAATGTGCCTTAGACGTAGATAATACGTAAATTTTCCACTCTGTTCAATTAAAAATTTTGTATTTAGAGAAATCCCCCGTAATTCCTCTCGGAGGCACTGCCAATGACAAAGTTCTAGAATTATCAGTTTTGTGGATTTGAAATCCCAAAAAGTACAGGCTACTACTTGTATGATGAATTTTTGTAAATTTTGAGAACATATTACATTTTTTGTAATACAATATATTGTAGATTAGTATGAATTTATTAGACATTTCAACCATTAAGAGTAACCATGAGGGAATTATGATATCTGTGGGGGAAGGGGAGAGGGTTCATCAATATTGGGGGCCCGTGATCATAACCTGGTCCCGGGCCCGGCTCTGAGATGTGGCGGCCCTGATCTACTTATACCGTACCTGAGAGATAAAAACCCGGCAATCCCAGTCTCAGCAGCCCTCAAAAATCATTCAGAATAATGAATAATGAATAAGTCTGTTATTTCATTCTGAGTAATGAATAATTTTTCATTTATTATTCAGACAGTTCAATGAATAAATTAACATTTTATTTTTATTCATTATTGAATAACAATGATTTATTGAATAAAAATGATTTATTGAATGAAAGTTATTTATTCGAATGAAACAATTTTTTGAATGAAATTGATTTATTTTACCGACATTCTTCGTTAAATACAAGTGATTTATTTTAACAATCTTTTCTAATAAAAATGACTAAGTTATTTTAAACTTTTTCTTACTTTTACTGAAAATTATTTATTTAATTGATATTGTTTACTGAACTTAAAGAATATGAGTTTGTTTTTCCATGAACCTCATTATTTTAAATGTATAAAAATAATGAATAAAGAATGAAAAATAATTAATTATTCAATACATTAAAACAAAAGTCAATGAATAACTGAATAAATGAATAAATTCTTATTCAATAAAAATGCATTGAATAAAGAGCCAAACGTGTTATTCATTGAATAAAAAATAAATCAGTGGATGAATAACTTATTCAAAGAATAAATTTTTATCGAATAAAAATTTAATTGAATGATTATTGAATAAAACATTTATTGAATAATGCTCTACTCTGTTCTATACCATGTTTCCTGACTTACAGTTGTTTAAAAATAAATTTTAGCATAAATATGCTTTAGCGGTGACTAAACTGGAAAAAAAACATTACAAAAAATTGCCACAAAAAAGCGCCCGCTGTTGTTCGCCCATGCGCAGTTGCGTTCGCGCATGCGCATTGGCCATGTACGAAAAAGAAGAATGTATGTGTCACAAAAAAGTGTCCGCTGGCGTTTGCGCATGCTCAGTGGCGTGGCCATGTACGAAAAAGAAGCCTGTATGTGTCACAAAAAAGTGTCCGCTGGCGTTCGCGCAGGCGCAGTGGCGTGGCCATGTACGAAAAAGAAGACTATATGTGTCACAAAAAAGGTGTTCGCTGGCGTTCGCGCATGCGCAGTGGTGTTCGCAGATGCGTAGTACGTTCGCGCATGCGCAGTGGCCATGCACAAAATAGAAGACTGTATGTTATAGAGTACATTACATAGGTTTATCGGGTGGACCTAGCTTTACAAGAAAGTGTCCGTTGGCGTTCACGCATGCGCGGTGGCCATGTACGAAAAAGAATACTATATACAGTACATTACATAGGTTTTTCGGGTGGACCTAAAGCATATTTGTGTTCCTGAATTTGAAGGCTCTAAAAGAAATATTTTTTTTTATTCATACTATATTTTGATGCCGATTTTTTACACGATACTGAAGGTTTTTTTTTTCATTGTCTCTATTATTACTAGAAGGTGTATTTTCTTCTCGGAACCTCCGAATCCCTATTAATAGAGTGCATTGCCCTCAGCTTCATGGAATCCTATTGTCTAGCTCGAGATATTGGCTAAGTTAAGGATGGCTGGTATTCTTCCCACGCAGCTTATGAAGCTTCTAAACTACACTTCTCGTGATCTTCCTGAATATTGTTCTATTTTAATTGATTATTAATGTTGGTCAATGGTTCGATTCCCAATATGGGGCGATGGCTTTTCTTTATACAAAAAGAAAAGGCATCAGCCCTATCCTGGATAGAAAAGGGTGGTAACCTATAGATAACCCGCCCTAAAATTCCTAGTTAATAATAATGGACGTTAACCCCTTCAGGTCCGAATTTTTATTTCTTGATAAAATTTTTTTTATTTTCCTGCCATAGTTGTGTATTGCTCTTGTGAAGATTCCTGATTTTTTCAGAATTTTATGGTTTACCTGACATGAGTTATGTAATGCCCAGTATACTGGACATTGGTTCTCAAGTAATGCGATTTGTGGATGAAAACCGAAATTCAAAATTTCGAAATATTAAACAAATATATAATTAAAGCAGTAATTTATTACTAATTTAAAATAAAATAATTCAGAAAAAATAAATTTGAAAAATTATTAGTAAATATTATTGTAAAAGCTCAAATATCATAAGGTATTGTAAAAATAGATTAGAATTTTAGACATGAAATTTTTGTCAGCGTACAGTAATAATGAAAATTAATGAAATTGAAATATTTACAGTCTAGTCTCAAAAAAATATATTTGATTATTTAAAAAAACAAAACATAAAACTACTAAGAATATACTTTTTGAAAATCATGAGAACGGTCAGATGATATTTTTGAATGGTTTGGGCGCCTTCTAGCCCATACCATTCAGAAAATGTTATTGATTATTATGGTACTCAAAAAAACAATTCTGACAACATAAAACCAAATTATAACAGTAAATATTTGAAAAATAGATAAAAAATATTGTTACATCAAATATGAGGGTTGACTTCCCATGTACAGTATACTGGACATGGATTTTCAAAAATTCGTAGACACCTTATTACAAACTTTATTGATAAAACTGAACTTCCAACCTTTAAAAAGATCACGCACATTAAATTCGGAGGAGTTTTTTTCACTAAAAAGAAACCATTTGGACTAAATATGTAAATAAAAGTCAATAACTTTTAGAATCCATGGTTGCCTGGAGCAGACTTTTAGAATCTCTGTGGAGCAGAGAAGATTTTACTCATAACCTTTCAAAATCCAATGGAATCATTTTATATTAGATGTCAAGTGGAAGACAAATGCATAGAGCTTCAAACCAAAGTGGTAGTAAACATCTATCGACTATAGGCGGTGTGAACAAAGTAAAGAAGTTATGTCCAGCCGGCTGGACAATGGAACTGAAGGGGTTAAAATTTAAATTCAGATTAAGATCAGTTAGGAAAATGTGCATCTCATAGTGACACATTGCTGATAAGCTACGCGAAACTACCATTAAGTTGGGTCCAGTCTCAAGTTAAAAATTAATAATATTTCAACATGGAACAATAGGTGGAGAATAAGCACAAAATCCCATTGCCATAAACTTATACCCAAAATAAATGACAAAAATCATAACATTCTTAAGAGTCGAAATTACAAACTCACTCAATTCCTGACAGAGCACGGACACACAAAAAACTACTTAAAACTATATAAAATAACTGATGACGATAAATGTACAATAGACGGCCAGATACAAACTTTTACCCATATACTCTATGATTGTAAGACTTACGACAGACAAAGACTAAGACTAATGAAAAACATAATATTACAAGGAGGAAGCTGTTCCAAGATCATAAGGAGGAACTTATCAACTTGGTTTTATCAATAAATTTTGATGACCTAACAAACAACTAGAGAAATGAAGAAGAAGAAGAAGATCTGACTCCACTTCATCATCATCCAACTAAATTCTTTATCTTGTACTTCCTTACTTTCATTGCTTATAAAATACTAATGATTATTTTACTCTTTATACTCCATTTATTTATGTTATTATGTATATATATTATTATATCAATATTATAAAGATTAACAATGATACTCGCTCTGACTATGTAGAGACATGCGTGCAGTGTATCAAAAGATACGGGGCACGCTTTAACTTATAAACGGCTCTACCATAGTCTGACAAAAAAAAAAAAAAAAAAAAAAAAAAATACATTTAAATTAATGTGGTGCACCGTTTTCTAATCAGTGTACCTTACTTGTATAAATTCCGACTTGAAGGAACTGCATCATCATAGCGTGTGTTCTTGTTCTTCCTTTCCCTGAAATCTTATTGAGCGGGGGAATAAAAATCAATAATATTAGCGTAGATGGTGAATAATTAAGACATTTGGGGTCTCCCGTGGTCTAGTGGCTAGCGCGCTAGATTCATAAGCGGGAGATGGTGGGTTCGATCCCCACCGGCGACAGGAATTTTCTCATCTCACGGCTCGCTGAGAACATTTCTGGCTGCACCCTGGGTGTCGGCGCTAATGGCCAAGAATTGTCGATGCGCCGTAAAAAAAAAAAAAAAAAAAAAAAAAAAAAAAAAAAAAAAAAAAATTAAGAAATTTATTTATTGACATGTTAGGTTTCTGAGGTATAAATTATTTCCACATATACTTTATTTTTGATCTTCACCTCAGCCAATTTTATTAATGAGCTAATTACAATTCCTCATTTAAACGTTTCGGCCTCAGGGCCATCCTCATTAAACTAGAAGAAAAACGAATTACATGTATTGAATTACATTAAAAATTAAAAATTACCCCCTTTTATCCATACAATGTAAAATTTCTCCTTAACTTATATTACCTTCTTTCATAAATCCACATGTATTCACCCTATTTCCACAAGGGCTTGTCATCACTTCAAATCTATAACTTTAAATCTATGAGCTTGTCCATCTTCTATAACTAAAACTTTTTTTACATTTTTAAACATTTGTGTTACCCCAGACCATGTGGCCACACTTCCCACAATTTTCTATATACACTATCATAAAATTCTATCTCTAATCCCATATATTAAAAATGGTTCATGTCCATTCTACTTATCTTATTGTACATATCAAATAACTCTATATAATTTACATTATTATATACCCATATTACCTACCTATCTACATACATATACCCACATATATACTTTCAGACATACATATATAAACCCATTCATACACATATATACATACTCCTTTATATACATATATATATACACATATATATATATATACACACACACACATATATATATATATATATATATATATATATATATATACACCCATATATACGTATAAAATATATATATATATATGTATATATATATATATATATATATATATATATATATATATATATATACATATATCAATAATAGTAGTATAGCTGGTGAATAATTAAGACATTTATTTATTTAAATTTTAAAGTCCATTATTATTAACTAAGAATTTTAGGACGGGTTACCAATGCAAGAATCTAGCATTTCAGCTAATGCATGAACATTTGCAGTCCAGAGCAAGCATTCCGTCACTTCCTTCCGAAAAATAACAATTTTTATTAAGAAAATTCCCAAGGAGTCAAGAAGCAGCAATGGAAAAATCACCTCCGAAGAAAAAGAAAGTCCGTCACGCAGGAGCTGCATAACTAAGCACTTTCCTCAGAATTTTTTTAGTGTAGACTACATTACTGAATAATTTGCTGTAAATAACCTATATAAATAAAATAAAAACGTGAATAGTTCTGCTCATTTACATTTCTTATGAGAACTGTCCAATTATTAATTTTGTAAATAATTTGCTTCCAGAGTTATGTTAATACTTAATACTGTACTACTTAATAAATACACAAAAACTTCACATTCCGTCTTTTGATCTGACGCAAGAACAGGATACAGTCCCCATAGTGGGAGATAGCGCTCCTTGTAGCGCCTTTGCGAACCTACGTCTGGCTGGCTAATTGTAATGAAACAGACTTTAATGTAAACCCTCCATTCCAATAGACCGATTTACTTCATTTTTACAACACTTCTTTCTCTTGAGATACCCACGACGTATACCGCATTTCGTTACAATACAGCAGAAATTACGACCGTTATGAGTATATTAGTACTTTAGGTCCGGAGTAAACCCCCCCTCCAAATAACACGATTTAGTTTATTTTTACAACCCATTTTTCTCTGTTGATTACCACCACGAATACCAAGTTTCGTTGAAATGTAACAAAAATTACGGCTGGCAGTGGCAAATTGGTATTGTGGGTCCGGAGTAAACCCCCCCCTTCTAATGAACCGATTTAGTTTATTTTTACAACGGAATTCTCTCTTTAGATCAAAATAACGAATACCGAGTTTCGTTGAAATATAACAAAAACTACGGCTGGTATGGTCAAATTAGTGTTTTGGGTCCGGGGTAAACCCCCCCTCCCGGTGGACCGATTTTGGTGGTTAACGAACTCGTTCAATCGTTTGCTATTTGAACGCTATATACCACGTTTCATGAAGAAAAAACAAAAACTCTGGCCGCTATCGTGTTAACAGACATATATATATATATATATATATATATATATATATATATATATATATATATATATATATAAATTTTAACGGGGGTCATTTTCGGTGTCTACTATGTAGGATCGATAAAGATTCGAAGAAATTTTTCAAAAATTCCGTCATGAGTCCAACCTCAATAGCTACTTTCCTTCGGAGGAAAGTGCTAAAAGGGCGACGTCATGTTTGTGGACAACAAAACAATATAATCTCCAAAATAAGGTGTAGTACATGAATACAATTTGCACTAAATCCAGTTAAAGGGGACTGAACACTGATTTGTCTGATTAGATCGTAAGAATTGTACTTCAATTTGTAATTTTAACGTCCATTATTATTTACTTCGAATTATAGGACGGGTTATCTATAGGTTACCACCCTTTTCTAGCCACGATAGGGCTGGTACCATTTCTTTTTTATAAAGAAAAGCCTCTACCCCATAGTGGGAATCGAACCCACGACCCTTGGCAAGGAGTGTTAAGTGCTCAGGCCTTAACACTCACGGCCACCGGGCCTCTGATTAAGATATTTGATCCGTTCTTACAAGGCAACATCCCCAAGCGTCCGGAGCCGATTTTAATGAAACTTTTTATATTTATTAAACACGTAAAAATAATCTATGCATATTTTTTTTTTAAATCGGCCGGTAAAAGGGAGAAAAACTTCCTTCCAAATTACACCTAAAATATTCTAACTTTTAAACAATCGTAGATAGTTTATGGCATTTTATATACAAAACAAATATGTAAACAAATTGTTCAAATAATAATTTATTTATAGCAAAAACATTTTTTTTTGATTTTTTTTTTCACGTTATCAACAGTTTTGTAATGAAATAAAATAATAGGAATACGTTGCTTAATTCAACGATAAATTTAATTTCCATCTCGGAATTTGGCGTACATCGGAATGATAGATGTACACACTGCACAATCAGCGGCGTGGTGCGGTACATGACGAGAAACGCAGTTATCTTCCTAGTTTCAAGAACCTAATAATACCCCCTCATATATTTGTACATTTCCAACTTGGCCAGTTTAAGACCCTTAATACCTAGTCAAGAACCTAATAATACCCCCTCATATATTTGTACATTTCCAACTTGGCCAGTTTAAGACCCTTAATACCTAGTCAAGAACCCAATAATACCCCCTCATATATTTGTACATTTCCAACTTGGCAGGTTAAGACCCTTAATACCTTGTCAAGAACCTAATAATACCCCCTCATATATTTGTACATTTCCAACTTGGCCAGTTTAAGACCCTTAATACCTAGTCAAGAACCTAATAATACCCCCTCATATATTCGTACATTTCCAACTTGGCCAGTTTAAAACCCTTAATACCTTGTCAAGAACCTAATAATACCCCCTCATATATTTGTACATTTCCAACTTGGCCAGTATAAGACCCTTAATACCTTGTCAAGAACCTAATAATACCCCCTCATATATTTGTACATTTCCAACTTGGCCAGTTTAAGACCCTTAATACCTTGTCAAGAACCTAATAATACCCCCTCATATATTTGTACATTTCCAACTTGGCCAGTTTAAGACCCTTAATACCTTGTCAAGAACCTAATAATACCCCCTCATATATTTGTACATTTCCAACTTGGCCAGTTTAAGACCCTTAATACCTTGTCAAGAACCTAATAATACCCCCTCATATATTTGTACATTTCCAACTTGGCCAGTTTAAGACCCTTAATACCTTGTCAAGAACCTAATAATACCCCCTCATATATTTGTACATTTCCAACTTGGCCAGTTTAAGACCCTTAATACCTTGTCAAGAACCTAATAATACCCCCTCATATATTTGTACATTTCCAACTTGGCCAGTTTTCGTCGAATGATGGGCATTATAACGAGAGGATTTATTATAAAATGTCTGGCATTTAACGATTCAGGCCCTTAGGGTAACGATTCAGGCCCTTAGGGTAACGATTCAGGATTATTATAAACTCTCTGATGACTTAAAACGATCGTATGTAAGCTAACGAAAATTGGCCGAGTTGGAAATGCACAAATAAGTGAGAGGGTATTATTTGGTTCTTGACATGGTATTAAGGGTCTTAAACTTGGCCCAATTCTATGAGATCATAACTTTCATAGGCAAACTGTTTTTGAGAGGGGCCTGGAACTTGGTCTATTTTCTTCAACGTTAGTTTTTTGGGGGATTACAATTAAAAGTTGAATAAAATAAGAAAGGGAAATACTTCAAGAATTATAAAAGTTACAACAACAGACCTCCTTTTAGCGCGGTTCCTCCCTCCCCCATAGGGAGGAACCCCGCTTATAAGGTTGATACAATGAAACAATCCGGAAGTGCCGACTAGAAAATTTTGCGTTTCAGAACCCCTAGAAACCGAAAATAACGGTGGTTCAAATTTGTATATATATATATATATATGTATATATTTATTTATATATATATATATATATAAATAAATATATATATATATATATATATATATATATATATATATATATATATATATATTTGTCTGTTCGCTCTCTAAATAGAAGACGAATGGTCCGATTTTGATGAAATTTGGTACAAAAATCTGTCGTCCAATTTGAAAGGTCAAGTTCGTTAACCAGCAAAATCCGCCCACTGGAAGATGGCGTTTGGGGCGAAATTCGCGCAGAAAAAATCGTAACGCTTACATTATTGAGTTCATAAGCTTGTAAGTACTCGTTTTATAGGCTTCTTGGGCTAGAAAAACGAATGAAACCATTTTCAAGGCGATAGCTTTAACCGTTGTCGAGAAAATTGGAAAAATAGTTTTTGAATACCGTTTTTGGTTTGGGTACTTAGAATAACGGGATTCAGTTGAAACATTATCTGCATGTTCTACTTTCATTAAAACTAATATGTTGAAAGTTATGTTACGTTTGGAGTTAAGGAAGGGTTAGAATAAAATATTTTATGAACAGATATGAAATGTTTTGGAAACTTCGTATACTTTCATTAATATCTCGAACACGGTTGGGAAATCATGGTAAGTGAATTGAAACTATTTGAAAGCTTACTAAATTCTCTACAAAAATGATTCTAAAACTATTTTTGATTAGGTTATGTCAATCGGAGAAATAAATGCTTAAAACTTCAAATACGTCTGTTTTGTTCTTATGAACGGGTTTTTGTCGTTCTTTTTGTAATTTTTGTCTCTTTCCCTTGGTTTTTTATTGCATATATATATATATATATATATATATATATATATATATATATATATATTTGTCTGTTCGCTCATTTCTGGCTTCCCTGATGGTCCGATTTTGATGAAATTTGGTACAAAAATCTGTCGTCCAATTTGAAAGGTCAAGTTCGTTAACCAGCAAAATCCGCCCACTGGAAGATGGCGTTTGGGGCGAAATTCGCGCAAAAAAATAAGCTTTTCATAACCTTTTAAGTACTCTTTTTATAGGCTTCTTGGGCTAGGAAAACGAATGGAACCATTTTCAAGGCGATAGCTTTAACCGTTTTCGAGAAAACTGAAAAAATAATTTTTGAATGCCGTTTTTGGTTTGGGTACTTAGAATCATGGGATTCAGTTGAAACATTTACTGCATTTTCTACTTTCATTAAAACTAATATGTTGAAATTTTGGTTGCGTTTGGAGTTAAGGAAGGGTTAGAATAAAATATTTTATTAACAGACATAAAAATGTTTTGGTAACTTTGTATACTTTCCTTAATATCTCGAAAAAGGTTGAGAATTTGGGAAACGCAAGAATACCATTAGAAAGCTTACTAAATGCTCTACAAAAAAGGTTCTAATGAAAGTTTTGATTAGCGATGTCAATCGGAGAAATAAGTGCTTAAAACTTTAAAGTAATTGATTTCGCTTATTCGAACTGTTCTTTTTGTCTTTGATTTTGATACTTAAAATTATGGGATTCAGTTGAAACATTTTCTGCATGTTTGAATTTTATCAACACTAATATGTTAAAATTTTGGTTACGTTTGGAGCTAAGGAAGGATTAGAATAAAATATTTTATTAACAGACATGAAATGTTTTGGGAACTTCGTATACATTCCCTGATATCTCGAAGACGGTTAGGAATATTGGTAAACGGAGGGTTACCATGCGAAAGCTTACTAAATGTTCTACAAAAAAGATTCTGAAACAATTTTTGATTAGGCTATGTCAATCGGAGAAATAAGTGCTTAAACTTTGAAGTAATTGATTTCGTTCATTCGAACGGTTCATTTTGTTTGCTTTTATTCCTTGTTATTTTTTAATTGCTTAAAGTTGGATAATGTATTTGACAATAAAACAGATTAATTAAAATAAGAAAAACAATTCATTGTTAAAAATATATCAGGCTGTACCGTATGAAATGTCAGTTTTGGATTTGTAGATTTCCTTCAAATGTCTTGAAACTGTCGAGGCTCCTATTCCGAGTTCTTTGGCATATTCCCTAGTGTTTTTAATTGCTTATAGTAGTCAAATGTATTTCTCAATAAAACAGGATACGTATAATTAGAATCAATATTTTGTTTGTTAGAATTCGAAGATGCCGTATGAATATCTAGATTACAGTACTGGTGTTGATTTCGTTCTTTAGAATTATTCTTGGTATTCCCTATTTTCATCTGTTACCCATAGTTTTTTATTGTTAGTAGGTTTTTCTTATTGATTATAGAATATAAATCTATTTGGCTATAAAACAGGATACGTAAAATTAGTGACAATATTTCGGAGATTTCTGAGCGAAATACTTTTAAGATTTTACACCACCACGAACGGCCTTTTTCCTCTATTTTTATCCACTAGATAGGCTTTATTTTGCATATTATTCTATATAAGTTTTATTCAGCAGGGGATTCTGATGAAATGTCGTGTTTTTGCTGTGGATTTTAAATACGATGTATCTAAGATTGGATAACATTAGCGAGTCTACATAGTTAAGAACCGACGACGGAGGATTACTTCTTGCTATGATTTAGTCTACATATGTTTATTAAGTCCTAAATCCAAAAAATAAACTTCACAACGGTTAGATACTATGAGCGAATATGTCGGTTCAATGCCCGTAGGAACAAGGGACGCAGGAAATTTACCTGCTAAGAGTTAATCCTCAAGAGCTGTAAATATACCCCAGGTATCTGCCGACACAAATACAAAGCCTAGGCGGAGAGCACCCCGAAAACACAGATCCAAACATAGGTTATATACTAAATATTGATAAAGATTACTTAGTTGTAAACCAATTCATCAATTAGCAATCAATAGTTTTCAACAAAGGTTATATACTAAATATTGATAAAAAGTATTTAATCAGAAAAAAAAACAATATTCCACAAGACTTGTTTTTGGTCCATTTGTGTCTACTCCATAGACTTAATTAGGTATTTTATTCTATTGTAGTTGGGCAACTAAACTTTGTTTTATTTTGTTAAATAAAGGTTTTTTTCTTGACTTGTTATTTGTCAAGACTTTTATTTGTCCTTGTGTATTTACTAGATAGGTTTTATTCGGCATATTATTCTATATAGGCTATATTAGGCTGGGTATTCTACTCAATCTTGTGTAATTCTTCTTGATCCTTCTGTACATGGGCGTATATAAAAACAATTTCGGGGGGGGGGGGGCTGAGACCATTTCCAGGGTATGGAATACTAAATATTTAGAGCTTGGAATAGTTTTAGGCAACTAAAACGCTATTACACGTAAAATAAAATATGTTTTATGAACTAAGTGATCTTATTTAATTTATTTTTAAGGGTTTTACGAGAAGTTTTTATCATCAATTCAAAATTTCGGGAGAGGCTGCAGCCCCCTCAGCCCCCCCTCATATACGCCCGTGCTTCTGTATCCTCTAGAAAGGCTTTATTAGGCATATTTTGTATTGATTTATAGAGCTTTGCTTTAGAATGAGAGCCAGATTCTGTAATTTCCGCTTCTGTGTAAAAGTTAGCTACTGTCGGTGTCCCTGACGCCTTAATATCACTTTTATTCGAGATGTTCGAGAGGATTTTGACAATTTTCACGAGATATATATATATAAAAAAAAAGTTTATTTCTTTTCTAAGCTTATCAAATGGCACTAGGGACATGAACGGAACCGCGCTAAGATGCTGCAGTTCCTGCGAGTCGGACTTTTTTTACAACTCCCACCGCTACTCATATGTCTATGGGCAGGATATGACACATCCCCTTCTTACAACTGGATGGTTAAATCCAAATGTGTTATACGATCTCTTTCAGAATGATACTAAAGCACTTTTCGTAGAGGAAGAGCTACGCCAGCAAATGGATGGGTGTCCAGCTCACAACGGAAGCTATAACGAACTGGCTCAATCAACATTATCCAGGAATATGGATTGGGAGATTTGGCTCTATACTTTGGCCCAGGATTGAAGTCGCTTCATTATTATGTTTGGGTTGGCTTAAGTCTCATGTGAACAAATTGCCCATTTAGGGCATAAACCACCTGATCACAAGGATTCATTTGTGGAAATGAGAGCTACCAATGATGAGATAGGAAGGACTAAATCAGCAGTGTCACCAGGTGTCGTCAGTATGATATGTAAGGAGAAAGCTAGGACGGCTCACTTCTATCATAAAATGTCAAATTCATCAATAGTTGTAGGATAAAGAGATTAAAAAAATAAATAAATAAATAAATTTGCCCTGGTGGGCTCAGATCAAGGCTAAGAACGAATAAATGGACTATAGGTACAACCCAGATGTATAGCAAATAGAATAATCAACCTTACCTTTAGGACATTCGCCTTCAGGTACACGGCATTGAAGGGTGAGAAGAAAGGAAGAGGTTTAAGGAGAGAATTGAGGGAATTATAGGAAAATCTCACCATTCGCCGAGAGGACAGCCTGCAGAATAAAAGCTGGAACCGGACATAGAATATGCTCCAAAAAAGGCAACTTGATAACTCCAAGGACAGCGGATTACCATAGACCCCAGCTACTGGCATAAGAAACACCGAATATACTCCCAGTGCAGTAAGCACATTGACACGAGGTGGTAAGCCTGATAGAACCTTTCTCATTGAAGACAGTCTTAGGAATGGCACGGGCTAGGAAGTCTATCATAGATTAGAGGACCGTGAGAGAAGCTACTGGCATAAGGAACACCGAATATACTGTACCGGGAGCAGTAAGCACATTGACACGAGGTGGTAAGCCTGATAGAACCTTTCTCATTGAAGACAGTCTTAGGAATGGCACGGGCTAGGAAGTCTATCATAGATTAGAGGACCGTGAGAGAAGCTACTGGCATAAGGAACACCGAATATACTGTACCGGGAGCAGTAAGCACATGGACACGAGGTGGTAAGCCTGATAGAACCTTTATCATTGAAGTCAGTCTTAGGAATGGCAGAGGCTAGGAAGTCTCTCATAGATTAGAGGACCGTGAGAGAAGCTACTGGCATAAGAAACACCGAATATACTGTACCGGGAGCAGTAAGCACATGGACACGAGGTGGTAAGCCTGATAGAACCTTTGTCATTGAAGTCAGTCTAAGGAATGGCAGAGGCTAGGAAGTCTATCATAGATTAGAGGACGGTGAGAGAAGCTACTGGCATAAGAAACACCGAATATACTGTACCGGGAGCAGTAAGCACATGGACACGAGGTGGTAATCCTGATAGAACCTTTGTCATTGAAGTCAGTCTTAGGAATGGCAGAGGCTAGGAAGTCTATCATAGATTAGAGGACGGTGAGAGAAGCTACTGGCATAAGAATCACTGAATATACTGTACCGGGAGCAGTAAGCACATGGAAACGAGGTGGTAAGCCTGATAGAACCTTTCTCATAGAAGTCAGTCTTAGGAATGGCAGAGGCTAGGAAGTCTATCATAGATTAAAGGACCGTGAGAGAAGCTACTGGCATAAGAATCACTGAATATACTGGACCGGGAGCAGTAAGCACATGGACACGAGGTGGTAAGCCTGATAGAACCATTCTCATTGAAGTCAGTCTTAGGAATGGCAGAGGCTAGGAAGTCTATCATAGATTAAAGGACCGTGAGAGAAGCTACTGGCATAAGAATCACTGAATATACTGTACCGGGAGCAGTAAGCACATGGACACGAGGTGGTAAGCCTGATAGAACCTTTCTCATTGAAGTCAGTCTAAGGAATGGCACGGGCTAGGAAGTCTCTCTTAGATTAAAGGACCGTGAGAGAAGCTACTGGCATAAGAATCACTGAATATACTGTACCGGGAGCAGTAAGCACATGGACACGAGGTGGTAAGCCTGATAGAACCTTTCTCATTGAAGTCAGTCTTAGAAATGGCAGAGGCTAGGAAGTCTATCATAGATTAAAGGACCGTGAGAGAAGCTACTGGCATAAGAATCACTGAATATACTGTACCGGGAGCAGTAAGCACATGGACACGAGGTGGTAAGCCTGATAGAACCTTTCTCATTGAAGTCAGTCTTAGGAATGGCAGAGGCTAGGAAGTCTATCATAGATTAAAGGACCGTGAGAGAAGCTACTGGCATAAGAATCACTGAATATACTGTACCGGGAGCAGTAAGCACATGGACACGAGGTGGTAAGCCTGATAGAACCTTTGTCATTGAAGTCAGTCTTAGGAATGGCAGAGGCTAGGAAGTCTATCATAGATTAGAGGACGGTGAGAGAAGCTACTGGCATAAGAAACACCGAATATACTGTACCGGGAGCAGTAAGCACATGTACACGAGGTGGTAAGCCTGATAGAACCTTTCTCATTGAAGTCAGTCTTAGGAATGGCAGAGGCTAGGAGGTCTCTCATAGATTAAAGGACCGGTGGTTTCTAGATAAAAATACCCGCGACTCGTAAAATAAGTGACGCAAATAATTTAAACATTTGAATGCCTCTCATAATATTAATTCTAATAGTAATTGACTCTATTAATAATTAGTTTTAAGAAAAATAACAAACAATAGTTCAATTATCAACTCATCGGGATAGGCCTGATAATGATTGAAATAAATAAACTGAAAATGATTGAAATAAATAAACTCATAATGTTTCAAATAAATAATCATACTGATAGTTTTATTTATCAGTTGCTTTCTTACTAAATTTCCAATTACATTATGAAATTAAGAAATAATATCAGTTCAGAAAATACCATTCGAAAGCTAATACAATATTAAAATCTTTCGGAAATTCGGCAGTTAGGAATAGTAACGATACTCGCATTTTGTCGCAAACACTGCGGAGTAAATGGGAAAAATATCTTGTTTGTGTGATTGGTAATTCATGTTGGGGTTCAAATTAATATGGACGCGTCCGAAAATATACGTTATACATCTTTATTTTTTAGCCTAATTCGAAGCATTCCTTGATTTCTGGTAACCTCAACAGCTAACTATATGCATCTCAAAATTATTAATATTAAATGTGATAATCTTGAGATCCTTGTTAATGCTTTGAAGGGCCTATCTAGATGAGCTGATAAGAAGGAGGAAGTGCGGTAGTACGCATGCTCAGCAGTTGTCCTTTCAAACCAACAGGTGGGAGTCGGGCAGTAGCTGCCGGTCTCTCGGCTAACCAACACTCTCATAGTTCCAGATCCTCTCAAGTCCAACTCTCGCGAGAGTAGTACTATACTCTACTAACAACCTCACCAAAGTAAGTAGCTGCCGGTCCCTAGGCTAACCAACACTCTCATAGTTCCAGATCCTCTCAAGTCCAACTCTCGCGAGAGTAGTACTATACTCTACTAACAACCTCATCAAAGTAAGTAGCTGCCGGTCTCTCGGCTAACCAACACTCTCATAGTTCCAGCTCCTCTCAAGTCCAACTCTCGCGAGAGTAGTACAATACTCTACCAACAACCTCATCAAAGTAAGTAGCTGCCGGTCTATCGGCTAACTAACACTCTCATAGTTCCAGCTCCTCTCAAGTCCAACTCTCGCGAGAGTAGTACTATAATCTACTAACAACCTCACCAAACTAAGTAGCTGCCGGTCCCTAGGCTAACTAACACTCTCATAATTCCAGCTCCTCTCAAGTCCAACCCTCGCGAGAGTAGTACTATACTCTACTAACAACCTCACCAAACTAAGTAGCTGCCGGTCCCTAGGCTAACTAACACTCTCATAATTCCAGCTCCTTTTAAAAATTTGTGTTGGTGACAGAAATGATTTGAATTGGTGCAATTACAATAATTTTTATCACCAACAATAATGTTTTTTTTTAGATTCTTCTTAACTAGAATTTTCTCTGTTGGTCCTTATTGTGGGTGAGTTGCCTTTTGCACGGAGCCCTTTTATTAATAATCAAAAATATTTATCCGAGGCACTGGAAATATTCTTAAACGAAGCGCATTGTCAAAGATAACGACAGCCACAAACCATTTACCGACGATTAACACAAACCATTTACATTAAAAAAAGGATCTTTAAGCGTCAAAACTCAGAAACTAGAAGATAGTATCAAGACAGAATGCTTTTATTCAGGTGGAACATTGCTTATCAATAGATAAACTGTCCTAGATCAAATTGTAAAGTATGTAAGGGAAATTCTTATAAGAATATTAGGAGCTATTAATGCCAAACAACATACTTACAGACTTCCAAATTAAATTAATATAGAAGAATACACTGACATTCTCTCAGAGTTAAAAAAAAAAAAAAGATTAAAAATCTACGGACTCATAAAAAAATGGATCCTTTAACAATTGTGAAATTTTATAAAGATCAAAGTAAGACAAAATTAGAATAAAATAAAATAAATAATAAAATTTACTTATTTAATAAAATAATATTTAAAATTAGCAGGCCTTATACAAAGAGACATTTTAGACACATTCGGAAAATAAGCAGGCCTTATACAAAGAGACATTTTAGACACATTCGGAAAATAAGCAGGCCTTATACAAAGAGACATTTTAGACACATTCGGAAAATAAGCAGGCCTTATACAAAGAGACATTTTAGACACATTCGGAAAATAAGCAGGCCTTATACAAAGAGACATTTTAGACACATTCGGAAAATAAGCAGGCCTTATACAAAGAGACATTTTAGACACATTCGGAAAATAAGCAGGCCTTATACAAAGAGACATTGTAGACACATTCGGAAAATAAGGTTTTTCATTGACTAGTCAGTCGGAGGGAGATTATAATTTGGAAATTCTTTTATGAGTGTAACCTCAAGAAAACAATTATTTTCGAAAGCATTTTTTTCATTCAAAAAAGCTGTGAAGCAGGCTGGTATGAAATCAAATGTTCAAAACAGTGTTACTTGTATCTGGCGCGGTCATATCTTCATTATAACTGAGTAATAATAATAATAATGATATAAATACTAATAAAAAAAATTAAAACAATTCTTCGAAATTAAAAAATGTTAATTATAAAATGAAAATATATTTTTAATACGCTCTAATTTTCAAATGGCGGTGAATTTTACAAGGTTAAAAAAAATCAAATGTTGATTTTACAAAAATGTATTACAATAAAACACGTTTTTTTCATTTTGACGGATTTCCTTTTTTTTGTTGAGTGTGCATTTTATTTATTTGAATTTTGAGAAGGGAAGACGCTAATGTTTATGAGAACATCTTCGAAACGACTCATATGACAATAAATGAGGCCTGCGTTCAAAATTCCGGATACATTATTTTTAAACTTTTTTTTTTTTGTAATTGCTTCAATTAAAACTCACAAAGAATTCACGCTAGAAAACTTCCTAGTTTATTAAAAAGATTTTCTATAATATTTTAGCACTTTCCTCCGAAGGAAAGTAGCTATTGAGGTTGGACTCATGACGGAATTTTCGAAAAATTTCTTCAAATCTTTATCGATCCTACCTAGTAGACACCGAAAATGACCCCCGTTAAAATTTATATATATATATGTCTGTTAACACGATAGCGGCCAGAGTTTTTGTTTTTTCGTCACGAAACTTGGTATATAGCATTCAATTAGCAAACGATTGAACGAGTTCGTTAACCACCAAAATCGGTCCATCGGAAGGGGGGGTTTACCCCGAACCCAAAACACTAATTTGACCATTTCAGCCGTAATATTTGTTATATTTCAACGAAACTTGGTATTCGTACTGGTAATATAGAGAGAAAAGTTAGATATAAAAATAAACTAAATCGGGTTATAAGGAGGGGGGGGGGGTTTACTCCGGACCGACAATACCAATTCGCCACTACCAGCCGTGATTTTTGGTATATTTCGACGGAACTCGGTATTCGTAGTGGTAATCCACAGGTAAATAACTGTTGTAAAAATAAAGAAAATCGGTTCATTAGGAGGGGGGTTTACTCCGGACCCACAATACCAATTCGCCACTACCAGCCGTGATTTTTGTTATATTTCGACGAAACTCGGTATTCGTAGTGGTAATCTACAGCTAAATATGTGTTGTAAAAATAAACTAAATCGGTTCATTAGAAGGGGGGGGGTTTACTCCTGACCCAAATTCTTAATATACTCATACCGGTCGTAATTTCTGCTGTATTGTAACGAAACGCGGTATACGTCGTGGGTAACTCATGAGAAAGAAGTGTTGTAAAAATGAGCTGAATCGGTCAATCGGAAAGCGGGGGTTTAAATTGTAATATATTTCAATAGAAAAGCCCGTCAGACGTAGGTTCACAAAGCAGCCGCAAGGAGCGCTTTCTACCACTAGAATGACTGTATCCTGTTCCTGCGTTAGATCAAAATACGATAATGATATGAGGTATTTTGTATTTATTACGTAGTGTAATAGGTACCATGTGTAAACATAAATCTGGAAGCAAATTATTAATTGATCAGTTACTCATTACAAATTTAAAAGAGAACTATTCATGTTTTTATTTTATTTATGTAGGATATTTTAAGCAAATTGTTCTGGAAAGCAATCTACACTACCCAAATTCTGAGGAAAGTGCTTAGTTATGCAGCTCCTGCGTGACGGACTTATTATTATTTAGAGACGTTACAACTGATTCGCGGCTTGTCAAAATAGGATTAAGTATGAAAGAAATAGCAAAAAATATACATTTTTTATAAGATTTTCATTTTCATGACAACTCAAAAAGCATTTAGAAACTTCACTTTATAGGAATAAAATGCTGATTATAGAACAATACAATTGACTATGTTTTGATTAAATAAGTTTATTAATTTTTGTATAACAATTTTGCGAGTGAGGTATCAGCGAAAAAAATATAACATTTTTTAAAAATTAATATCTATAAACTGGTAGCTGTAGTTGTTTGTCTAGAGGGGGCAGTAATAGGCCAGGTCGAATCCAACCCGCAACATATAAAAATATAGAGTATGGAACCCTCAACCTTGAATATGCCTATTCATGCAAATTCCTAAATAAACATTCGCCATAACGGTATCCCTCGAATATCGGACGATTTTTTACAGTACATATAACAATTTTAGAACCATCAGGGAATTTTTCCGTTAAAGGGTTAAGCCAGAACGGAAAAAGAGATAGCACAAAATTAATCTGTACAGTTGGAACGAATATTAAGTTCGGAAAAACGGAAGCGGATGATAAGTTAGTGAAGAGAAAATTGTAGACAAGAAAGATGTATTTAGATCTTTAGAAATATACTCATTAGAAGAATTAATGTTGAAGATAGAGAAGGAATATCCGGATGCAACTCGTGGTAGAAGTGGGATATGTGGGAGTCCCTGGGGATTCAGAGGATGCAACTCGTGGTAGAAGTGGGATATGTGGGAGTCCCTGGGGATTCAGAGGATGCAATCCGTGGTAGAAGTGGGATATGTGGGAGTCCCTGGGGATTCAGAGGATGCAACTCGTGGTAGAAGTGGGATATGTGGGAGTCCCTGGGGATTCAGAGGATGCAACTCTTGGTAGAAGTGGGATATGTGGGAGTCCCTGGGGATTCAGAGGATTAAACAATCCTTAACACATTTATGTTTAGGCTTTATATCGACAGAGACTCTAAATTACACCAAACGACCAGACGGCTGAAGGCTAAGCTAATAGACCGAGAGCTGGTAACGCACATTTCATGAAGTGTTTTATGCACCCTGAAATTTTGCTATAATGTACCTTTTGGGTATACAAGAAGGTATATATGTGTTTTCTGGACATACCTTGGTGCACCAGGTACTGCGCATAGGGGAAAGGTGCAAAACAATATTGCCTAAAAGTAGAGTTTTATTCAGAAGCCAACTATTATTAATGAAATAAATGGCAAATTAAGGCAATTTTCAAATTTATAATAAATAAGGCAGGCACTTTTAAGGGGGTTAACATGATAATAATAAAAAAAACAAACTAAGTACTTAGTTTTTATTTTTAATAATTAATGAAGTGCTTTATTCACGCTGCGATTTAAACAGCTTCTTCAATAAACATATTTGAAAATAATTGCAAAAGGGCAGACACTTTTGTGGGGTTTAATTATCAGAAAACATGAAAATAAATGTTGCTTATGATAGACTGGAATACACTGCGCGTAACCGAAAGATTGCATGAGACGACCGTGCAGTGCTCGTTGTTTTCTGTGCTCTCATTGGTTCATGCTCACATGATCTTGTACAGCTGTTCCGGTTTTAATGGCAGCGAAAATAAAACTCTCATTTAATATTAGAATAAAAACAATTCATTTTTTTTTTTTTTACGTTTTATACCCCTTAAAACTGTCTGCCATATTTATTATTCATTGTAAAATTGTCTTAATTTTACATTTAAGATAGTTGCCTTCTAAATAAAACACTATTTTCGGGCAATATTGTTTTGCACCTTTCGCCTATGCGCAGTACCTGGTGCACCAAGGTATGTCCCAGAAACACATACATACCTTCTTGTCTACCCAATAGGTATATTATAGCAAAATTTCAGGATGCATAAAACACTTCATGAAAAGTGCGTTGCTGGCTCTCGGTCTATAAAATTTGTTTAAAATTGTCAAAAATCATTAAGAAGAAGTAAAACAAAAATAGGAATGAATCAATGTTCGGTTGTTCTGTTTATGGAAAGAAATCAAACATTTTGAAATTTTAAGCACAGTTTTTTGCGGTTTAGATTGTTGAACCTAATTATAAGTCATATTTATTTTTGAAGAATATTTATTAATTTTTCAAATAATGTAAAAATATAACAATAATTTCAAACATGACAATTTTAATATGTTCAGATTCACTAAGTTCTCTATTCTCCCTCACCAATGTATACGAGACACACATACTGCTGACAGAGATTTTTCAAGAAATACACGACTTACAAACTTACAGCATACAAGTAGTGCTTCTGTGGATACCGGGACACATGGACATCTCAGGGAACACAGAAGCTGACAAATATGCAAAACAAACTGCAGAAAAATGTACAGTTGACGTGCAAGAATTAACGGTACAGGACTTACACACTAACATAAAAACTTACTTACAGAATGAATGGAAAAAAACGCGGACCAACATGACAAACAATAAACCAAGGGAAATCAAAAATACCGTTTGTGTTTGGCCCTCGAGCAACCGATCGAACAGAAGAGACGAGGTTGTCCTTACTCGATTGCGGATCGGGCATTCGTTACTAACACATCACCACTTAATGACGAGACAGGACGGACCAGTTTGTGCCATCTGTAACACAAACTTGACTATTAAACACATACTAACTGACTGCAAAGAATGAGACATATTAAAACTGCCATACGACATGACTGAACTCTTGACAGATGACAGTCCACACATAAACACAATAATCACCCGCCTTAAAGATAAGAACATCTACAATTACATTTAGAATACACACATTGTAGAAATTATAATAACATGTATGACTTAACGTGAAGTAAAGTAATGGACACAATATTTCAAAACCTTAAATTTCCAGGCTTTTTTCTAGAAATTTTTTTCTAATATACAGGGTGTCCCGTAAATGTCTAGTCATATTATGGGAGATGATAGAGGACCCTTAGGGGAACAAAAAATATTCTGTGACAATTTTCCCAATTCTCGCCCATAAGGGAGAAAACTACATTTTATTGTTTTATCGAGACAAACGTGCTTTTTAGAAGAATAATCGTTGTAGCTCCATCCCAGATAGTTCTACTAGAAAGGAAGTGAAACCAATCGAAAGCTGAGTAAATTTACTATAAGACTAGTTGGGATTAAACGTAAAAATGAATGAATGTAAGTATGTATATCTTACCAAAAGAAAGCTATTCTAAATTTCCTGAGATTTTCTTGATATTTCTTTCCAGCGTTACTCCTCAATGGGCAGGATCTGAGATTTCCAGGTTTCAGAAAACCTTCCTCATTTAACCTGCTTTCCATTCATGTATCACAACCCTGTGTTATTGAAGTATGTGAACGATTTAAGAACAAAAGTTTAAAAAAAAAACATGGATCTGTGAAAAGAAAATTATATTTTTTTCTTCAGATTATTCAAAAAGCTGAAGAGAAATATTTATTTTTATAAATATTAAGTAAATATTTACTTAAAACAATAAAAAAAAAATACTTCCGCGAATATAAAAAAACTTCAGTTTTTTATTTATTCATTTACTGTTCATATAAAACAGTAAATGAATAAATAAAAAACAAATAAATAAAATACACAAATCAAATAAAATATTTTGAATTTATTAATTCAGGTAACTAATACTGGGTCCAGGAGGCGGCCATTAAGGAACCCCAACCATACATTAACCTCAAAAATTACTATTTTTACCTAGATAACGCATTTGAACACATTTTTACAGGACTATCTAAATCTTATTTATGAGGGATGGGATAATTAATTACCAAAACAAACACGCATGGGCTCACGAGAATCCCAGTGAGTTTCACAAACGTAGCCATCAGTATCAATTCAAGGTAAAGCATTTGTTTTCTAAATATAAATATATGTAAAAATGTGTTCAAATGCGTGCTCTAGGTAAAAATAATAATTTTTGAGGTTAATGTATGGTTGGGGTTCATTAATGGCCACCTCCTGGACCCAGTATTAGTTACTGTAATTAATAAATTGTGTATTTTATTTATTTACTGTTTTAGGATTTTTTTTCATATTTGTGGAAGTCATTTTTTATTGTTTTAAGTAAATATTTACTTAATATTCATGTAAACATTTATAAAAATAAATATTTCTCTTCAGCTTTTTGAATAAACTGAAGAAAAAAATATAATTTTCTTTTCACAGATCCATGTTTTTTAAAACTTTTTTTTCTCAAATCGTTCACATACTTCAATAACACAGGGTTGTGATACATGAACGGAAAGCTGGTTAAATGAGGAAGATTTTCTGAAACCCGTAAATCTCAGATCCTGCCCATTGAGGAGTCACGCTGGAAAGAAATATCAAGAAAATGTCAGGAAATTTAGAATAGCTTTCTTTTGGTATGATAGACATACTTACATTCATTCATTTTTACGTTTACTCCCAACTAGTCTTATAGTAAATTTACTCAGCTTTCGATTGGTTTCACACCCTTTTTAGTAGAACCACCTGGGGCGGACGACTATTCTTCTAAAAACCACGTTTGTCTCGATAAAACAATAAAACGACGTTTCCTCCCTTATGGGCGAGAATTCGGAAAATCGTCAGAGAACATTTTTTGTTCCCCTAAGGGTCCTCTATCATCTCCCATAATATGACTAGACATTTACTGGACACCTTGTATATGTTTATGTCTACTGATATATGCATATATATATATATATATATATATATATATATATATATATATATATATATATATATATGTATAATTTCGAGGATTTATGATTTTCCATTTTAACTTAATTTTCAATGCTCAAAATATTATGCAACCTTATTGAAATTGGTTTGTCAGTGGTTTCTACCGCCAACTTCTCAAAAAGAGCGAATCGCTACTCTGCCAAGATTTCTTAAGGAATTCGAATAATATATCTAGAAATATTACCTGGGGGGGATGGAATAAAAATGGTGAGTTTTAAGCATAGCAAGTAACGCGAGTGGAGAATTTGGAACCCTAAATTGTTAGTCTAAACACTTTTTAAAAATAAAAAAGGAATTATTGCTAATTAATTTACGCTAGTAAATCTCTTTTTATCTCAGTTTTTGGTACAAAATCTGAAGATATTGCATCGCAATTGATTTTATTCACATCTCAACTTATAATTACCTTTACTAAGACCACCTGAAGTCTGATTTTCTGAAGTGGTTTTTTTTAAACGATTTTTAGAAGGAAAATATTGCGGAAAAACTGTGTTTTGGACGGAGGATTCTGTTTGCTACTTAACTTCACTCTTACATTTAGAAAACATATTTTTAATCTAAATCTGAGCATTTTTGTAGACACAAACTCACGCATATTTAGACTCACACATACTAATTTCAATGTTCGTTCTTATTTTCATGTCTAAATTTCTTGGAGGCACTTATGGCACAAATATAGAATATATATATATATATATATATATATATATATATATATATAAGTAGTTTATTGAGGGAATGAAAAATGTATTTGGGAATATTAGTGAATCATCTATTTGCTGAATGACTCCGTTTTACGCGCAGATGAATATGCTTCAATAGTTCATTCTATCAATTTGAGTATGAAGGATTTAATGATTGATAATTCCTAGAGACCTGAAAGGAATCGATGGCCGCGTACGAGGAATACATTAACAGCTGATCGATATCAAGGGGATAAGAGAAATCGGTTGTAAATCTCTCAGAGTATTTTATATTAGATAATAAATCTACTAATATATTCACCAAGATAAACAGAGCCGGCAAAACCAAACATTCAACTCTCTTATCTAGTATTTGCTCATATTGAGAGTAAATGTTATTCAATGAATAAATTATAATTAGATTTCAGCTAAAATGTAATTACGTTCCAAAAAATTGCACCTTTTAAGGATCTAACCACGACAGAATTGCACCTTTTAAGGATCTAACCACGACAGAATTGCACCTTTTAAGGATCTAACCACGACAGAATTGCACCTTTTAAGGATCTAACCACGACAGAATTGAACCTTTTAAGGATCTAACCACGACAGAATTGCACCTTTTAAGGATCTAACCACGAAAGAATTTTTGAAACATTTTTTTTTTTTTTTTTTTTTTTTTTTTGCGCGCTCTTCCTCTCTCCTTCCATAGGGAGGAAACTTCTAATGAGGTTGGCTTCTTAACGAAATCCGTAAGTTCTGACTAGAATCTTTCACGTTCAAAAATCCAGAAACCACGAAAATAACGATGCCTCACATATATATTTACCAACTAATTTTCAGTTCGCGTCTTCTTTTTTTAATACCTTTATTGATAATCACAAAAATACGATATACTTTTTTTTCTTTTTTTTTACGGTGCATCGACCAATCTTGGCCGTTAGCGCCGGGCCTCCAGGGTGCAACCAGGAATTTTCTCAGCGAGCCCTGAGATGAGAAAATTCCTGTCGCAGGTGGGGATCGAACCCACCATCTCCCGCTTATAAATCCAGCGCGCTAGCCACTAGACCACGGGAGACCCCGGGATACTTATTTCCAGAAGTTTTGCATATTTATATGGTTGGGAGATGGCATGTTATAACAAATTATCTCTAGGCCTCCGCCGCTTCAGCCTTCTATGAGGATTTTATGGATTATGGAAGGAGGATAGAGAGTTTATCGAAGGATTTGGATGACCTGGGAGATTGGAATGGAACTACTGATAGATTGATTTGGCCAGGGATTGGATAAAGGGGATATTGAAATCATTATGCAGGGTTAGGTTGGAGACATAGTAAGGAGCATTGGATATTTTTCGAAGGATTTTGGATTGTATTGTTTGTATTCTGTAGGAATTGGAAGGTTTAGTGGAACCCCAGAGTTCTAGTCCATAGGTACATATTGGTTGGTTTTATATATATATATATTTATATATATATATATATATATATATATATATATATATAAACATATACACACATATCTACCATTACTTGGGAAAGTGGTATGCGTATTTTGATGTTAGAACTCAGACGGCAACTGAATAATAATTTACAAAAGAAATTTCATATTGAAGATAATAATGATGTAATCTACCAAACACTCCTACGTAATTAGGTAATTTACGTAATCCGGGGGAGGGGAGGATGAAATTATAAAAGTGATTCTTGAAAAAAAACCTCTAAAAGTCTATCTTATATAACCAAGGTCAATTGTTAGATTCGCTATTTTAGACATATTTTTCTTAAAATATTCATTCCTCGGTTTTAATTAAGGGGCAACGCTACATTTTACGCTCAAAATAACTATCATTTTCTAAAATTTTACGTAGAAGTATTTATTTTCGTAATGTGAGAATAAAGTGCGGATATTGTTGACAATGGGCATTTTATTTATATTATGTATTATACATAATTATATTCTGCACTTAATTTTATTTTTTTATTTATTTATTATCAAGACTCTCATAACGCAGATGATTCGCTCGATAATTACAAATCTGTTCTTATTATTAAACAAATCTGTTATCTTATTATTAAACAAATCTGTTCTTATCCCTAGGGCTATACGTAGTCCCATTCTCACCTACTCACCACACCTCTACTTCTAATACCCTTCTCGACTACTTCCTTGTTGACTCTCCGAGTCACCTTCTATCCTTCTACCAGTATCCGGTTCCATTCCTTTCAGCACATGATCTTATTTCCATATCCTATAACATCCAAATGCCCTCTTTTACCCCTAAAACCATCTCCTATCGAAACCTCAACTCTCTTACCTTTGAATCCCTTGAGCCTGACTTATCTGGAGTAGATTGGTCACTCATTCATTCCTATCCCTCCATTGATGCCAAAGTCGATTTTCTAACCTCGAACCTCCTTGCCATCCTTGATAAACATGCTCCTGTAAAGACAATCCTCGCTCGCCGTCCCCCTGCTCCGTGGCTCACTCCCGAAATTAAAGAAATGATGAGAAGACGTAATGCTGCAAGACGACGATCAATCCGTACTGGACACCCAGAGGACCTGAAGGCCTTCAAATCACTCCGTAACCTCACTCAATCCACCCTTCGCCGCGCTCGTTCCCAGTATTACCAGACCTCCCTCTCCTCAGCTTCCGACTCCCGCTCCCTCTGGAACACCCTTCGTAGCCTTTCCCTCGCAAAGACTAAACCCACTCCCACCATCCATGTTACACCCGACGAGCTGAATAACCATTTCAGTGCCGTCTCCTCCTCAACTACTCCTTCCACGCCCTTTGTTCCTTCTAATACCTTTAACTCTGATAATTTTTATTTCTTAGATATATCTCCTTCAGAACTCCTCAAAGCTGTCATGAAATCACATTCTAAGTCCAAAGGTTCGGACAGTATACCCGTGGAGCTTATTAAACTTTCCCTTCCTGTTATCCTACCCCACCTACTCCACATATACAATTATTCTTTGCAAAACTCCGTCTTTCCCACATCATGGAAGAAAGCAATTGTTCATCCCTTAAACAAAATTTCCAATCCAATTGTTCCCACCGACTTCCGTCCTATTTCTATCCTTTCCAATCTTTCTAAACCACTTGAACGCCTCGTACAATCCCAAATATCCGTCTTTCTACAACCCCGCTTAAACTCCCACCAATCTGGCTTTCGTCCAGGTTACTCCACCCAATCCGCACTTCTAAAAATTACGCACGACCTCCAATCCGCTATTGATCTCAAAAGAATTTCCATCCTTATACTCCTAGATTTCAGTAAAGCGTTCGATACCATTGACCATGACATACTCCTTTCAAAACTCCAATCTTTTTCTTTCTCTAACAGTGCTCTGACCTGGTTTCAATCCTTCATTTCTAACCGCTCCCAATCAGTAGCCATTCAAAACAAACCCCAATCCTCCTCCCTTACACTAGACCGAGGTGTCGCACAGGGATCCTCTCTATCCCCAACACTGTTTGCAGCCTACATAAATGATCTCCCATCCTCTATCCTATTTTGCAACTTCCACATGTATGCCGATGATTCCCAAATCTACCTTTCCTTCCCCCCCTCTGAGCTATTAGAAGCAGCAAGAAAAATTCAGGAAGACTTGGACAGGATCACAGCTTGGGCCAAGACCAACAAATTATTGATGAATGCTGAAAAGTCCAAAGCGATAGTGATAGGCTCAGCTCCCCTCTTGAAATCTCTCCCTCCTATCCTCCCTTCCTTCACCATTGACTCCAGTCCTATTCAATATGTTTCCACTGCCAAGAACCTGGGCCTTGTTTTCGATCAAAACCTATCCTGGAAAAATCACTTATCCCTAATCACTCGTCGCTCCATAGCCACCCTTAAACTATTTAACCGTTCCCGTCACCTCCTCCCTACTCCTACACGTCAGCTTCTTGTATCTTCTCTAGTGTTCCCCCACTTCGACTATGGTTGCCTGGTTTATGGAGGGCTCACTGGGGAGCTTGAGGTTCGTCTTAAGCGATTAATGAACAGTTTTCTCAGATTTATCCTCGATACCCCCAGGGATGCCCATATTTCACACCGGTATTCCGAGTTGAAGTGGCTATTTCCATCAATTCGACGACAATATTTTCTAGGTTCCTTCCTTTACCAAACCATTTCTTCCAAATCTCCTTCCTATATTTACAACCTCCTGCAGTTTAAATCGGCTGTCCATTCCCGTGGTACCCGCTCCCGTCCCTCCGATCTCTATCCTCCCACTCATAAAACAGCCTTCTTCGACCGTTCCTTCATCTCCCGAGCCTCCTCCTTCTGGAACTCTATCCCTCTTTCCATTCGACACTCTCCTTCCTTACCTGTCTTTAAATCCCGCCTCTTTGCTTTTCTCCTATCCTCCCAGGAAGACGCTTCTTAAAATTTCACCACCAGGAAGACCTGATTACCTTTGTAAATTATATTGCTGTTTTTTTCTCGTGTTTATGCATTTTCCTAGTTTATATCTTTTTATAGCCCCCATTCCTTTAATATTTATTCAACTTTTTAATATTTATTTGTTTATTTAAACTCTTTAATTTTATTCCCATCCCCCTCTGATCATTGTATCATCATTGCCCCATTCCAATGAATGTACATATTTACTTATATTTCATTTTATTATTTAAGGCTTCACATATAATATTTGTATTAGTTGCTTTTTTTGTTTTGTTCTTTTATACTTTTGTTTTTCTTTATTCATATTTATATTTTTAGGTTAAATTTGTTTATTGTTTATTTTGTACTTATTTTTATTCTTATGGGACGAAGTCCCAGAATAAAGTTTTTTTTTCATTCATTCATTCAAAACAGTTATTACAATTTCTTATTGATATTTCATATAAAGTAAAAACATTAAATTACAATCAAAGTATTTTACAAATTAACATAACAGTTATAAGTATTATGTACGCTATTATATCTATATCTATATATATATATATATATATATATATATATATATATATATATTAAAACATTACTATATACATTAGAGATGTATATGCAAGTGCACAACAGATACATATACATTGCTTTTATACACTATGTGTAACTCATGTTATACACATGTACGTACATACGTATTCATACACTCACGCATATAAATCACGATTAAGTGAAAATAAAATTAATTTAAATTGACAAATAATTATAATGAAAAAAAATCTTTTCTCCAATGCTACCAGATATCAGAAGTAGCTTTAGAGCCTAAAATTAAATCTTGTTGTATAGCTGTGTGTGTTTTAGATGTTGAAAAATAGTGTTTATCGATTGGCTACCCTCTTTCAAAAGTTCAGTCATGTCGTGTGGTATTTGTAAGTAATCACGTCTTGTACATTCTGTCAATATGTGTTTAACTGTTAGAGGTAAGCTACACTGTCTGCAAGTAGGTTAGTTACACTGTCTGCAAGTAGGTTTGTTACACTGTCTGCAAGTAGGTTTGTTACACTGTCTGCAATTAGGTTTGTTACACTGTCTGCAAGTAGGTTTGTTACACTGTCTGCAAGTAGGTTTGTTACACTGTCTGCAAGTAGGTTTGTTACACTGTCTGCAAGTAGGTTAGTTACACTGTCTGCAAGTAGGTTAGTTACACTGTCTGCAAGTAGGTTAGTTACACTGTCTGCAAGTAGGTTAGTTACACTGTCTGCAAGTAGGTTAGTTACACTGTCTGCAAGTAGGCTAGTTACACTGTCTGCAAGTAGGTTAGTTACACTGTCTGCAAGTAGGTTAGTTACACTGTCTGCAATTAGGTTAGTTACACTGTCTGCAAGTAGGCTAGTTACACTGTCTGCAAGTAGGTTAGTTACACTGTCTGCAAGTAGGTTAGTTACACTGTCTGCAATTAGGTTAGTTACACTGTCTGCAAGTAGGTTAGTTACACTGTCTGCAAGTAGGTTAGTTACACTGTCTGCAAGTAGGTTAGTTACACTGTCTGCAAGTAGGTTAGTTACACTGTCTGCAAGTAGGTTAGTTACACTGTCTGCAAGTAGGTTAGTTACACTGTCTGCAAGTAGGTTAGTTACACTGTCTGCAAGTAGGTTTGTTACACTGTCTGCAAGTAGGTTTGTTACACTGTCTGCAAGTAGGTTTGTTACACTGTCTGCAAGTAGGTTAGTTACACTGTCTGCAAGTAGGTTAGTTACACTGTCTGCAAGTAGGTTAGTTACACTGTCTGCAAGTAGGTTAGTTACACTGTCTGCAAGTAGGTTAGTTACACTGTCTGCAAGTAGGTTAGTTACACTGTCTGCAAGTAGGTTAGTTACACTGTCTGCAAGTAGGTTAGTTACACTGTCTGCAAGTAGGTTTGTTACACTGTCTGCAAGTAGGTTTGTTACACTGTCTGCAATTAGGTTTGTTACACTGTCTGCAAGTAGGTTTGTTACACTGTCTGCAAGTAGGTTTGTTACACTGTCTGCAAGTAGGTTTGTTACACTGTCTGCAAGTAGGTTAGTTACACTTTCTGCAAGTAGGTTAGTTACACTGTCTGCAAGTAGGTTAGTTACACTGTCTGCAAGTAGGTTAGTTACACTGTCTGCAAGTAGGTTAGTTACACTGTCTGCAGGTAGGTTAGTTACACTGTCTGCAAGTAGGTTTGTTACACTGTCTGCAAGTAGGTTTGTTACACTGTCTGCAAGTAGGTTTGTTACACTGTCTGCAAGTAGGTTAGTTACACTGTCTGCAAGTAGGTTAGTTACACTGTCTGCAAGTAGGTTAGTTACACTGTCTGCAAGTAGGTTAGTTACACTGTCTGCAAGTAGGTTAGTTACACTGTCTGCAAGTAGGTTAGTTACACTGTCTGCAAGTAGGTTAGTTACACTGTCTGCAAGTAGGTTTTCAGTTTTAGTCATTAAAAAGGAGTCTGTGAGTAAAGTATGCCCGATTCTTAAACGACATAAGACCACTTCTTCTCGTCTCACATCCCGTCAGCTTGATGACCAAGCTTCTTCTCGTCTCACATCCCGTCAGCTTGATGACCAAGCTTCTTCTCGTCTCACATCCCGTCAGCTTGATGACCAAGCTTCTTCTCGTCTCACATCCCGTCAGCTTGATGACCAAGCTTCTTCTCGTCTCACATCCCGTCAGCTTGATGACCAAGCTTCTTCTCGTCTCACATCCCGTCAGCTTGATGACCAAGCTTGAATTGACAATTGTAGTTAACGCCTAATACTATCTTGTGTAGTCAAAATCGGAGTCATTTTCTTCAATTTATGGATGAAAAATAAATCAATATTTTCCCATTCTTTATACCATAAGTTTTATATTGGATGTTAAGGTAACCAAAAAAAAAAAAAAAATTTAATTCTTCAAATACAAAATTGTGGCGCGGTGTCTGACGAACGGAAACCCTCTTTTTTCACGGGCGGCAATTTTTAATCTAGAACAAAAAACTAGGATTATTTTGAAAGAAAAAGGTTAAATGGACGCCTTTAAACGGAAAGGAACCAAGTGCCGTCTGTTCATTCTTTAGAGAATTAGGTTTAAAGTTTTTTGTGGGTCTAAAATTCCTGTTATTATCTGAAATGTTTCGTTAATTTTCTCTCTTTATAATAAACTGTTGTTATGGTAATGGTGTTTTATTTTTATAGTTATTGATAAAAATGGTGCTTGATTCCTCTCTGTTTATTACAGCATATTGAATATAACATTTCACTTTTTTTTGGTATTTTTTCTTGCTTTAATGACATTATATTTTAACCAGTTTTTTATTACTATATAAATTCTCTAATTCTCTACAAGATAGCACCAAGAACTCAATTTCGTTAAAAATGGCGCTTGGTTCCTTTCCGTTTAAAGGCGTCCAAATATAGTAAAGCATGAAGGATTTTTAAGAAATATTAATATTTTCGAAAATGGTGAACAATTCTTCATTTTATATTACAAAATCCGTCGAAAATCGGTCATAAAATCGTAATAATTCAATGAATGGAAAAATCCTTACGTACTTTACTAGCAAATATCATTAAGAATCTTCATTTAAAAGTTGAACTTGATCGAGTGAATATTGAAAGCACTAGCGTACAGCCCGATTTGAAAAACATTGTTTTCAGGAAATCAGCTTAAAAGTTTAATGTACCAAGAAATTCACTTTTAATTTTTTTTCCCGACGATTTCTTGTAATAAAGATAAAAAAAACAAAGGTTTTTAACACTAGATTTACCAGAGCAGTCATTTTGACTGGTCGTGCAATTTCAATTCATAATTCCTACTACATATAACACTTGCTTTCCTAAGTGATTTTATGACTTTTGTAGCTATAAGTAGAGAATACATTTAATGAACTTAATGTTACTTTATATTTTTTGTTTTTATTTTATTTTAATCATCCTGCCTCAGTGGGTCATTGGCAGCTTGGTCTTTTATATCTGAGTATGTCCGTTTAAATCACCAACGAACTCTACTGGCTTCGGAAATTGATTCATTATCTGATGTAGGTTGCCAAAAGAGAAATCTTGGTTTGGGGCTATATAAATGCTGCATATCGTGATTGGGTCTGGAATGGGTATTTGAACAGCGATTGCCTTTATATATATTAGTAATAAATATATTTTTTGTTATTGACATTTATACCAGTACCACAGGTCTGGTATATCTAGTGTTAATTTTGGAAAGTTGAAAAATTGACAAACAAAAAACAGGATCGTCAATCAGTCGAATTCATCTACCGAAAAGATATTTTTCGCCGAAATGCGAACGAAAAAATCATACATTTTTAGGCTTTTCATTTGTACGCTTATTTATATATATATATATATATATATATATATATATATATATATATATATATATATATATATATATGGGAATAACTATTAATTAATAGGTTTTGTTTGGTTTATATCTATATATATAAAAATCACGTGTCTGTCTGTTTTTCTGTTTGTTTGTTCCTAATAAAAATCCACACCGTTTGACCGATTTTGACCAAATTCGGAATAATGGTAGGTCTTGATAAGAGAAATCTCCTAGGCTAGGTCAAAAAAATCCACCAGCTGTCTGTCTGTATGTTTGTTCCCTATAAAAATCCACACCGTTCGACCGATTTTGACCTAACTTGGAACACAGGTAGATCTTGATACGGCGATTGCCATAGGCTAGGTCAAAACGGCTACCATCTGTCTGTCTGTATGTTTGTTCTTTATACAAACCCACGCCGTTTCACAGATTTTGATCAACTGGGCACACAGGCTGGTCTTGATCAGGGGATTGCCATAGGCCAGGTCAAAAACGTCTACCAGCTGCTGTCTGTATGATTTTTTTTTTTTAAATCCACACCGTTAGACCGATTTTTACCAATCTTGGCATACATGTATGTCTTGATACGGGGGTGTTATAGGTTAGGTCAAAGTCGTCTAGGACTCACAGTTGGGAGGCCACGGGTTCATAACAGTTACAGATTCGTGTTATTAGATTTTAATAATACTTATTTGGCTTCCAATTTATTTAGGCTTTTCCGTATGCTGAAAGTAGGTAGCATGGCACGCCGGGTAACAGCTAGTTTACAATAAAATAGTAAAACGCGATAAGGAAATGAGAAGAATGTTTGCTTTCCCTTTTGTTTGTAATATATGTTATCTTTAGAATGAGCGTAATTCTAGGAGGTGGAATGAGTGATTTTAACTAAAAGTTGGTCATTGCCAGTTTCCTGAGCATAGTAGAGCATTAATATTGATTTTCATAGGGATTTTTTCTATGCAGAATTTATTAACATTATATGTACCGTTCCTCTTCTAATGTGGCCAAATGACACCAGGGGAAAGCACCAGAGATGGCACTGTTTCTATGAGCCAAAATTTGTAAATTATTCTTCCTTCGTTACCTCTTGTTATATCAGGATTTACGGAGCTTGTCTAATTACCTGCTTGCATTCTTGTGGCATGATTAGGTTTTGTCTTGCTAAGTTTCATAATTCCCTTACACCATCCCGCATCACTGTTAGTTTACTAAACTAACCTTAGTTTACTCTAACTAAATATGAACTAACGTCGTATTTTTAGTTTTAGTTTAAGATTTTTATCATTATTAATCATACGAAGACAGGTATAGTTGGGATTCGGCTAGGAGAAAAACGTCAGACTTTCAAAAAGAAATCTGTATTTTGGACGTTTCGACTGCAACAATGGCAGCCTTCTTCAGCACTAGAGAATGCCTAGGGGGGAGGGAGGAAGACCTCGAGGACAACTTAGGTAACCATGGTAGAAGTAACACCTAAGTTGTCCTCGAGGTCTTCCTCCCTCCCCCCTAGGCATTCTCTAGTGCTGAAGAAGGCTGCCATTGTTGCAGTCGAAACGTCCAAAATACAGATTTCTTTTTGAAAGTCTGACGTTTTTCTCCTAGCCGAATCCCAACTATACCTGTCTTCGTATCTCTACAGCGGCTAACTATCTCCATCTACATTATTAATCATAGTTAAGATGGAGATAGTTAGCCGTTGCAGAGATACGAAGACAAGGTATAGTTGGGATTCGGCTAGGAGAAAAACGTCAGACTTTCAGGAAGAAATCTGTATTTGGACGTTTCGGCTGCACATTGGCAGCCTTCTTCAGCTAAAAAATACAACTTATAAGTATGGGAATTAGTTTAGTTTGGCAAACGAGACCTAAATGTATGAATTTAGTTTAGTTTTAGTTTTTAATTCACTAATTAGTTTATCAAAGAAAATATCTTTGCAAATTACGAGGAAATGCCAAAGTGTCTTACTCTCTGGCCAAAAGCCAAGTCTAGCTTATTATTAAACAAGTTTTAATAATTTACTTAATTATCAAAATTACATATGATTTACATTAATTCACGTTATTTTTGTAAAACTAAACTAAACCTTTAATTTAGTTTTTAATTAATTCCCAATGATTTAGTTTGATTAAAATCCATTAATTAGTATAATTTTAGTTTTAGTTCTTTTATAGGTAGCAATTTTAGTTTAGATTTAGTTTATTCCAAAAAGTGAATGTTGTTTTAATTTTAGTTTTAGTTTTTCCTTTTGCCCAACATTCTCCCGCAGAACGTAAACCTTCAATACAGTTTTGCATTGCGGTACTGTATCAGGTAGCGCCTTTTGTTGTGTAATTTCTTACTGTCTGTATTACTTCTAATCTGCTAAAGCGGACTAGAAACAGCAGTTTATACAAACTACGGATGCAGTGAGAACAGTTCGATATTTTTTTAAATATCCAATATATGTATGTATATGTACGTACATTATTATTCATTTCGGTTGCATACACGACCCACGAACAAAATTGAATCCCCAGGAACAGAAGAAACCCACCCCGATAATAGTAATTATTATTATGAATTAATTAACATATATATATATATATATATATATATATATATATATATATATTTACATACATCTGTATTCATCTATATTTGCCTGTTCGCTCTATAGCTGACTCAATACGTCAGCGGTTTTAATGTAATTTTGTTCAAAATGAATTAACAATAATTAAATTCCAAGAAAAACGGTTAAGGATATGGAAAACGTTTGTGTAATTTGAAACTTGGCCATTCAAACCACACATACATTTTTACGGGAGTTGGCTTACAGTTACGTGTTTCTCAAGTAATTAGACGTGGGGGGGGGATCTACTGAAACCATTTCCAAGGCAATATCTAAAACATTTTATATTGTAAACCGGCTGGGAAATCCTTGTAAATGGAAAGCATCTATTCGAAAGCTCATAACATTTTCTACAAAAGCAGTTAATATGTGAATTTTGGTAGAGAAATTATTTTTATTTATTTATTGAGAGTACACAACAAAGGCTATTTACTCTTAAAGTCTATGTGCGAACAAAGGCTATTTACTCTTAAAGTCTATGTGCGAACAAAGGCTATTTACTCTTAAAGTCTATGTGCGAACAAAGGCTATTTACTCTTAAAGTCTATGTGCGAACAAAGGCCATTTACTCTTAAAGTCTATGTGCGAACAAAGGCCATTTACTCTTAAAGTCTATGTACGAACAAAGGCCATTTACTCTTAAAGTCTATGTGCGAACAAAGGCTATTTACTCTTAAAGTCTATGTGCGAAGAAAGGCCATTTACTCTTAAAGTCTATGTGCGAACAAAGGCCATTTACTCTTAAAGTCTATGTGCGAACAAAGGCTATTTACTCTTAAAGTCTATGTGCGAACAAAGGCTATTTACTCTTAAAGTCTATGTGCGAACAAAGCGAAATGTGTCTTATACTATTGAAGCTAGGAAGGAATAAAAAAAAAAAAAATACAAAAAGATACTATAGTAGCAGAAAAGCTGTATCATTGTTTAAGAAAACAAAATAAAATAATAATAATAAAGGCAAAAAAATAATAAATAAATTGGTAGAGAGATCGGTTCCTACTGGTCTCAACCCACTTTTTTTTTTAAATTTCAGCACAACAGTTTAAGATAATTTCCGTTGGAGTAACGAAATATGCTCCTGGGATATTGGAAATTGATCTGTCAAATACTCGCATACCCAAGGCACACTTTTGTCGTTTGAATTCAACAATATTTCAACTAGGGCACGATTTTTCACTCGGATCATCTCAGACATCTTTTCCGGTCGACACTGACTCGAATAGTGAAAAAAAAAAAATTAGCCTTCGATTCTATTTCAATAGTTACATAGAGATAAGACGCTTCTCTCTGTTAGTCATTTACCGAGTTCGTTCACCTCTAGCACCGAAGTACGCAGGTTCACGCAGCTAATTTCGGTCTGGGGTTTTTCTACATGTCCACGGAAAATTCAAGCCCGAAATTGTAGAGACGCAAAAGCTATACGACAAAAGGAAATCTGATAAGTGTAATTTTTTTACTTTTTTAGTATCCCCGTCCATGATGAAGATTCCAAAAATAAAAAAATGTTTTTTTTTTGCTCTTCGAACATCCCACTAAAACAAAAAAAAAAAAATGTGTCAACCTTATCGGTCTAAACCAGTAAAGTTGAAGGAACGATTTTGGAACATGAGGATTTGGGAAATTTTCTTCAGTACTTCAATGATTAACCACCGTCCTGCAATCAACGGTGGGGACCTAAAACTCAAGAGATGGCACTCTCTCCGAGGTATTTAACATACATTTAAGGCCAAAGTCTTCCGAGAAAATACTTCAAAAAATCAAGTTTTGAGCGCTTTCTGACGATTTTTGACCACTCTGCGACGGGTCGGGATGTTTTTACCCAAGATTTAAGCCGACTTCCTTCTCAATATAACACAAACTTCAAACCACAAAGGCATATTAGCAATTTTTGTTCAATATTTTAATAATTTTTTTGTCATAACTAAAATCTATTGCTTGATTTCAACCCGCCAGATTTAAGTGTGCTATGAATTGTATATTGTAAATGTGTTCTCATGAGCCAGATATTGTGGACATGTTTTTTCACGGAGTATCGCTATAAAACTTGTTTCAATTATGGCTTTCAACTTGTCAGAAAAAGTTGTACCTCGTGACTTCCTCCTTTACTGAAAGCACAGGCATAACAGAGGTCTTCAACTTATCTTTTAACTTTTTTAAACACAATTCTATTCATGAATCTAATTAAAACTTTATGTTTTCCACTAGCGACACCCTCTCGAGAAATTATTTATATAGCTATTACATATACGTTTGAATAAGTAATACATGATTATGTAAGTCAAATGCAACAGCTTGATAGCTTATCATTTGTGCTATCAATTCTAGCCTATGCAGAAATAATCTGTTACATACAGTTTATATTTTTTGATAAAGGAAATTTTCTTCTGACATTTACCCGGCCGGACCTCCTCTTATAATACATACACAGAATATGACTGCCCACAAGACCTACTGTCTAATTCATAATAACTAGGTCTTATGCTTACACTATATTAACTAACTACTAGTAAACCCCAGCTGCCTTAGACCCATATATCAAGCTAGTACTCACAGAAGGCCAAGATCCGGAGGTACATAGTCATTAGCCTGGGAGAGTGGGCTCACAACTGCCTCTCTCTCTCTCTCTCTCTCTCTCTCTCTCTATATATATATATATATATATATATATATATATATATATATATATATATATATATAAAATTCTCGTGTCACAGTGTTTGTGGCCAAACTCCTTCGAAACGGCTAGACCGATTTTAATGAAATTTTGTGTATATATTCAGTAAGACTGAGGATAGGATGTTATCTATTTTCAATACCCCTAAGTGATAAGGGTGGTCCACCCCAAAAAAGTTTTTTTTACTTTTTGGACAAAATGTTTTATTTTTATTTATTTTTTTTTTTTATGATTTGGCATTAAAAAATACATACAATCCTAAATTTTTAATCTTCTACCACTAATCCCCATTTTATATTAAAAATATTAGTACTTTTATTAATCCATGTTTCCAAATGACATCGTTCGGAGAAACAGTAAAACATAATGCTGCAAATGGTCAACAATTTTATTTAACATTCAAAATCAAAGGCAAGTTTAACACAAAGTGGGATCATTGCTACCATTGTCATACGAACCACATCAATTTTACAGATTTACTTTATGGGAGGTGAGGACTCCGAAAACGCACTGGCCAATCGCGTGGATGCACTTGCGTGGATGGGTCTGCATTAGCCTCAATTCACGGTTAGCGAGGCGCATCCTCAGTAAGCTGGAGGATCTATTGAATGAGCAGAATAAATTGTCGAAATTAATTCAATCTCACATGCACAAATTATTAACTGACTATCACCCCTGATAAAGAACCATCTGGAGAGTACATTCAACGCACCTGTTGCTGGAATCTGGTTGTCGACCGTTCATCTATGCAAGAAATCATGATTCGAAAATGAAATAATAATCTTGAGTCCATTGCTCATACACGCCATTCGTAAGACGCTATCCAATATCCGCTAATGTTCTGGAAGGGACAAGACGGATATTGCAGAAATATTAAGCAATGATATTCCGTAACAGGCACAGGATTATTATTTGATTATCAAAATATTCACTAGAAATAATGTATACGGTAAAACAACGTTTGCCGGGTTAGCTAGTATATATATATATATATATATATATATATATATATATATATATATATATATATTCCTCTTCTTCCCTGCCGCAGCTTCTCCAAGTAAATCCCTAAGGACGAATAAGGTGGCGAGGATAAAGACTTCCTAGAAAATATCTCCATTTATTCCTGAGACGAATCCTAATCCAGCCTGGGTGTGGTAGAGAATATACCAACCTCCTTCAAATTATCCCGGCAAATCACAGTAGATCTGGGCTCAAATGGAGGACCTGAGGTTATTTTTTCAGGGATCAACTTCTTTTTTTTTCCCTTTTTTTTAAGCGTGTCGAAATTATTTAAAAATATATTTTGTCTCGGAGAGACTGCTTTAGCGCGCTTCAATATTTTCCCTACCGCTGGATTGCAATGAGCATTCGCTATAGCAGAATTTTTTAGGGGCTGACATCTAGACTATTAGTGCCGGGCTATCTACTTAGGTTGCCAAAAACTTCTTTTTTCTTCGTTGAGAGGAGATCGTTGACCGTTGATGATGCGAAGGTAGGGATTGTCGGGGTTCGCTCACTACTTCTTAACAATACAACATTTTACAGTGAAAATGGTTTTATAGTTGCCGACATTTCGGCTTGAAATTCAAGCCTTCATCAGGGCGATGAGAAATGATCCAGCATCTTTGAGGTATAGTTCTCAATCTTCCCATCGCCCTGATGAAGGCTTGAATTTCAAGCCGAAAAGTCGGCAACAATAAAACCATTTTCACTAGTAAAATGTAGTTTTATTAAGAAGTAATGACCAACCCCCGACAATCCCTACCTTTTTTTTTTTGATTACTTCCGTAATTCCAAATGTTACAAGAAATTAAATATCCTAGTTTAGGATGTGTTTGTTTTGTTCTTTTAAACGGATTTGGAATTGTTTAGCTCACTTTAATTGGTTGTTTTTTTTTAATTGGAATTATTTGTAGAAATAGTACTATAGTAGAAGAGTACAAGAAAATGTAAACATTTTTCAAATCATTGAACAGTAAGATTAGTATCACTAGGAGTGGATGAAGGGTGCTGCCTGACCCTTTTTTAGCGCGGTTCCTCCCTCTCCCATAGGGAGGAACCCCGCTTATAAGGTTGATACAATGAAACAATCCGGAAGTGCCGACTAGAAAATTTTCCGTTTCAGAACCCCTAGAAACCGAAAATAACGGTGGTTCAAATTTGTATATATATATATATATATATATATATATATATATGTATATATTTATTTATATATATATATATATATATATATATATATATATATATATATATATATATATATATTTGTCTGTTCGCTCTCTAAATAGAAGACGAATGGTCCGATTTTGATGAAATTTGGTACAAAAATCTGTCGTCCAATTTGAAAGGTCAAGTTCGTTAACCAGCAAAATCCGCCCACTGGAAGATGGCGTTTGGGGCGAAATTCGCGCAGAAAAAATCGTAACGCTTACATTTTTGAGTTCATAAGCTTGTAAGTACTCGTTTTATAGGCTTCTTGGGCTAGAAAAACGAATGAAACCATTTTCAAGGCGATAGCTTTAACCGTTGTCGAGAAAATTGGAAAAATAGTTTTTGAATACCGTTTTTGGTTTGGGTACTTAGAATAACGGGATTCAGTTGAAACATTATCTGCATGTTCTATTTTCATTAAAACTAATATGTTGAAAGTTATGTTACGTTTGGAGTTAAGGAAGGGTTAGAATAAAATATTTTATGAACAGATATGAAAAGTTTTGGAAACTTCGTATACTTTCATTAATATCTCGAACACGGTTGGGAAATCGTTGTAAGTGGATTAAAACTATTTGAAAGCTTACTAAATTCTCTACAAAAATGATTCTAAAACTATTTTTGATTAGGTTATGTCAATCGGAGAAATAAATGCTTAAAACTTCAAATACGTCTGTTTTGTTCTTATGAACGGGTTTTTGTCGTTCTTTTTAGCGCGGTTCCTCCCTCCCCCATAGGGAGGAACCCCGCTTATAAGGTTGATACAATGAAACAATCCGGAAGTGCCGACTAGAAAATTTTGCGTTTCAGAACCCCTAGAAACCAAAAATAACGGTGGTTCAAATTTGTATATATATATATATATGTATATATATATATATATATATATATATATATATATATTTGTCTGTTCGCTCTCTAAATAGAAGACGAATGGTCCGATTTTGATGAAATTTGGTACAAAAATCTGTCGTCCAATTTGAAAGGTCAAGTTCGTTAACCAGCAAAATCCGCCCACTGGAAGATGGCGTTTGGGGCGAAATTCGCGCAGAAAAAATCGTAACGCTTACATTTTTGAGTTCATAAGCTTGTAAGTACTCGTTTTATAGGCTTCTTGGGCTAGAAAAACGAATGAAACCATTTTCAAGGCGATAGCTTTAACCGTTGTCGAGAAAATTGGAAAAATAGTTTTTGAATACCGTTTTTGGTTTGGGTACTTAGAATCACGGGATTCAGTTGAAACATTATCTGCATGTTCTACATTCATTAAAACTAATATGTTGAAAGTTATGTTACGTTTGGAGTTAAGGAAGGGTTAGAATAAAATATTTAATGAACAGACATGAAAAGTTTTGGGAACTTCGTATACTTTCATTAATATCTCGAACACGGTTGGGAAATCGTGGAAAGTGGATAGAAACTATTTGAAAGCTTACTAAATTCTCTACAAAAATGATTCTAAAACTATTTTTGATTAGGTTATGTCAATCGGAGAAATAAGTGCTTAAAACTTCAAATACGTCTGTTTTGTTCTTATGAACGGGTTTTTGTCGTTCTTTTTGTAATTTTTGTCTCTTTCCCTTGGTTTTTTATTGCTTTTTATTTTTTTAATTTCTTATGTTGTATTTGTAAGGAAAATGTATGTGTGTGTAAAACAGGATAGGTAAAATGAGACCAATTTTCTGTTGTGAGAAATAATGAAAAGTTTTGGGAACTTCGTATAATTTCTTAATATCTCGAAAACGGTTGAAAATCTTGGGAAGCGAAAGGTTACCATTCGAAAGCTTACTAAATGGTCTACAAGAAAGGTTCTAAAGAAAGTTTTGAACAAGCGATGTCAATCGGAGAAATAAGTGCTTAAAATTTGAAGTAATTGATTTCGTTTATTCGAACAATTCTTTTTGTCTGTTTTTATTCCTATTTTTACATTGTTTATAGTTGGATAATGTATTTGACAATAAAATAGATTAATTAAAATAAGAAAAACAATTCATTGTTAGAAATATATCAGGCTGTTCCGTATGAAATGTCAGTTTTGGATTTGCCGATTTCCTTCAAATGTCTTGAAACTGTCGAGGCTCCTAATCCGAGTTCTTTGGCATATTCCCTATTGTTTGCAATTGCTTATAGTAGTCAAATGTATTTGCCAATAAAACAGGATACGTATAATTAGAATATTTTATTTTTGCTCAGATCCCTTATGAATATCTATTAGGCCCCCTTCGTATTTTTTCCTTAATATCTCGAAAAGGGTTAGGAGATCGTGGAAATTGAAATGTAACAGTTCGAAAGCTTACTAAATTCTCTACAAAAAATGTTTTACAGAAATGTTTGATGGGGTCGTCACATTAGGAGAAATAAGTGCTTAAAACTTAGTTAGTTTCCTTTATTTAAACGGATCTATTTATGTGTTTCCCGAAGTTTTTTTTTCACTGCTCGTTATTTTTGTACTTGCTTATAGTAGTCTAATGTATTTTTCATTAAACAGGATATGTATAATTAAAAGCATTATTTTGTTTGTTAGAATTCGAAGATGCCGTATGAATATCTAGATTACAGTACTGGTTTTGATTTCGTATTTTAGAATTGTTCTTGGTATTCCCTATTTTCATGTATTACCCTTAGTTCTTTATTGCTAGTAGTTTTTTTTTTTTTTTTTTTATTGATTATAGAATATAAATCTATTTGGCAATAAAATAGGATACGTAAAATTAGAAACAATATTTCGGGTATTTCTGAGCGAAATGCCTTGTAAGATTGTCTACCACCACGAACGGCGTTTTTCCTCTATTTACCTCACATTTTAATTGGTTGCTGTTTTTAGCTTGTTTCCTGCTTCACTTCACAGATAGGAAACACGCTTCTGACGTCGACCTAATGACGTAATCCGAAGTGCCTAATAAATGATTTAACGTTTTAGAACAGGTAGATATCGAAAATAGCTGTTTTTAAATTAGAATCTATTGTTGAGTAATTATATGAATCTTTATACGGCTTTATTAGCCGTATTATTCTATATAGGCTTTATAAGGCAGGAGATACTACTTAATCTTGAAGACTTGTTCTTAGTCCTTCTTTATCAACTAGATAGGCTTTATTAGACATATTATTCTTCATAGGCTTTATTAGACAGGGAATTCTGATAAAATGTCGTGTTGTCGCAGCAAATTGTAATTACGATTTATCTAAGGTCAGGTAACATTAGCGAGTCTACATTGTTAAGATCACCTACGGCGAGGGTAGACAATTGCTATGATTTAGTCTACATATGTATATTAATTCCTAAATGTAGAAAATAAACTTTACAACGGTTAGATACTATGAACGAATAGACAGTCGGTTCAGTCCCAAACAAACAGAGGGTTTACTAGAAATTTACCTGCTAGGAGTTAATCCTCAAGAGAAGTAACCCTTGTAGGGTAATATAACCCAGGTATCTGCCGACACAAATACAAAGCCTTGCAAGAGTAGGTAGAGCAACTTTAAGATTTCGTTCACTAAAATTTCTTAAACTGACCTAGATTCAGACATAAAATTATATTGTAAATATTGATAAAGATTAATTAGTTGTCAACATATACATAAATTAGCAATCAACAGTTTTCTTTGTACGACTATTATTA